>OY759168.1:114607368-115207368 GCA_963662145.1 Sturmia bella | reverse complement strand
TTTTAAGAAGGTACGAAATTGTTTTTCTCAACAACTTACTTTATGAGTTCTGCATATATTTGAAATTTTGTTAAGATAAGAACTCCGTAAACCTCTTCAGATCAATAGTTTCAGATATAAGAACAAATTTTGAAAAATAATCACGCTGTGCTACGCAAGTGAATTTGTCACAATTCTATTTAAACAAGGCCATCCTCTATCTTCCTGTAAATGGCATGATTTTGTGGTCTGGTTTGATTGGAGAAATTTTTTCTGTGCTTATGTCTATGCTTCACAGGCTACCGCTCATGAAACCAGTACACTTGGGTCCTTGTTGTCCTTGTGTATGACATTTAATAGAGATGGTCGTGTAGCAATTTTGTAAATAAAATCATGTTTCTAGTACCAAAGAATACTTAGATGCGAATATGCCAAAAAAGTTATTAAAATATTAAAGACAATTTAAATTTAAATTATACTTCAGGTGTAAAACATAAGAAAAATGGGACAGAAAACAATTTAGATCCAGCATAATAAATTTCTGAAAATGTTTAAATTTTTGTAAGCTGACTAACATTTTGTCTTGAGTGCATTGCAGTATAAATAAATTACAAGATTTGCACTTAATCACCGCATAAATATTTCAAATATTTCAATTGTCTTGCTAGCATGCTCAATTCGCATCGTTCTAAAAATCAAATATACAAATAATAATAAAAGAGAAATCATCACCATAAACACTGTCATCATGATCATTTAAATCACGCAGCAGCCAGCAACACACCCTCGTTTCTCGCTATTGAAAACATCAGCATCTCTAATAATAATGTAATAGAAACATTAAAGATAATCATCTCGATTAATACGTTTAGAGCATGCCAGACTCTGTAATAGGCGTAAGTAGACATTTGGAGGTAGCTAAGCAAAGAGAAATCCCAGCAAGCATTCAAGCGTGAGCTCAAAAGGAAATATTTAACTTTTGATGTACAAACTAAGAAATTCGGTTTTAATTGAAAAAATAAAACATTTTTTTTTAAATATTACTTTATGAATTGCTTTAGGTCTAGAAATAGACTTTCCGAATTGTCTTTTGTATTCTTGAGCTGTATATGTATGTATATGCCGCCGCAGAGGAACAAAAAATTATGCATTTGGAAAATATATTGAAGAGCAAAAGTCTTTGGGGTTTGGTCATATATTTGACCATTTGTCTATGCGCAGTTAATTTAAAAACAGTATGCAATTAGTTATGACCTGTTTTCGAAATCACCTGGTTACTGATGAACGTCGCGATGGCAGTGAAACAGGCAAGGTAAGTTCCCCAGCCAGTAAATTTTCAACTTTATCTTTAAAAAAATGCTGATCACAAAAAAAATCTGTTTTTGCCACGGCGTTTAAGAATGTTTCAAATGCAAGTTTATGTGTTGGCTGGGATGCAGCCTGTGAGATAAATACATACATACATTCCTGCATACAGACACAGATACTTGAAAAATGTCATTATTGGTTGTGTAGGTCAGTATAGTTTGCTTATAAGATTTTCTATAATATTTATATAGACATACAGCCTGTATGTATTTTATCACCCTTATGGAGTAGAAAATAAAATATCAACAAGTTGTTGTTGACACGCGCCGCTGTAACTGAATTCAGTCCAAAACCTTGACAAAGCAGTTGTTGTTGTGTTGTGAAAGGGCGAAAAATTAAATAAAAATGTGGAAATTTGATAGCTAAGACATCAAAGAGTATTTCCAGTTCTAAATGTCTCCAATTTGGGCGCACCAAGAAAAATTATTAAATTTTAATAAAAAAAAAAAGAATAAAATACACTCTGTGTTCGCTCAAATTATTCGCTCTCTGCAAAAAAATAATTATTTGTTAATTTTAACTTTATACTCGAACTACATGATTTACAAATGTTAATGCTTTTATCGATCTTGAGTTGGATTTTTATTTCCTCAAAATTGAGAAAGATTGGAGTTATCAACACTTTTTTAAGGCAGCCGAGAAAACTAAAGTAAAGAGAGACTTACTGGCTGGGGTACATACCAGGGCTGTTTCACGACCACCATGTCGCTCATCAGCAACCAAGATTGCTTGGAATCTAGTATTTTTAAGCTGAGAGAATATAACATATATATACCAATTGACAAAAAAAACACAGTGATAAAATGGAAAGTTGATGAATAAAATTAAATATAGACAGCCAGCAATGAAGAGCACAGGTGGTAGGATGTCTAAGCGTTGCTAAATTGTGATGCAATTAGCTATGGTCTAGCTTTGAAGCCAGTTGGGAGCTGATCGTCGCGGTAGACGTGCAACAGCTTTGGCATATACCCAGCCAGTAAGAATTCAACTTTACTATTCTTGTCTTCCTTAAAAATATTGATTACTCTAATTTTATCACAAAAAAATCTTTCTCAATTGTAATTAAGTGAAAGTCGAACTCAAGCCCCATGAAACCAGTAACAATTATTTGTTGTTGATCAACTTCATAATGAGATTTCAATAAAACCCCTGAATAATACAGAACAAAAGCTGCATCTGATAAATTTTAACAGGTTATGGTCCCAGCACGCTTCTACTGCATGCTACTTTTACTTCTAAAGGATCTCTACCTTAGACTCATTCGTTAATGCTACCAGCTACAAAATTGCTTATATACATGATGTTTATGTACATGAAAATGCCATTAAGAGAAATCGGCGGCCAAAAATTAGGCCATTTTTAAGCTGTAAATTTGTTGAAATTGGCGGCTAATTTTCAGACGGCTTGCTGCTGAAGAATTTGCTGGCGGATACTAGAGCGAAAATGGGTCGATAACGGCTGAGTTAATTCCAGCCAAGCCGTCGCGAAGGTCCGCCTCGGGGAGTCTTAATAGGGGTCTGTATTTTCCCCCCTTGCACTAACTTAACCCAAGGTGTCCGCGGAGGAGCCAAATAAATGACCACCCACAATTTTTTTTTTCTAATCAATATTCTTTTTTTTTTTTTTTGAACATACTGACACCGCTCCATGTCCAAAAATAATTCTAATAATTTTAAATTGGACTCAACAAAAACGATTTTTTTTTTTGATTTATCGGAACTTTTTTCCCGCACGATAATAGCTCTCGAAAAATAGATGGTGTTGGTTAACAGTTTTATAATATTGCATATTTAATTAACATCAATTTTCGATCTTCGATTCATTGAACTGCCTTAATATTTTATTATGTCAATTTCATTCAGACTGTACCAAAGTACATTTATTCTTATTACTTTTAGCATTTAGTCTCGTCATTATCTCATTTTGCTCATAAGAAATTTTTGTAAATTGCAGCAAGCAATTGCAATAAATTTACAGCAAAAAGCGCATTGTAATAAGGTTACAACAACCAGTACAGAGTGCATATAATAATAAGCTAATTGCGCATTAATTTAAATGTAACACATTAATACCATGTTCACACATGCGCCTTTATTGAGATAATCGCAATAAAGTCCATTATTGAGCTCAATATTCCATACAAAAAGTCAATAAAGTTATTGCTTAATAAACTCAAAATTGCTTTGAATATTGAGAAAAAGATGAAACACAACACTGTAAAAGATGTATTTAATAAGCAAAAGTATATAATGCGAGATGAATGACGAGATAAACAAAACAAAATAAATTATTTGAAAATATTTTTCACTTTTTCTTTCTCACTACCAAGAGAAAAACAACAACTTTTTTCCAGCTGTCAAATACTAATTGAGTTAGCGCAATATTTGTATGTATGAACGCAAAAAATATTATTTCAATAAACTGAATATTATCTCAATTAGAAATGCATGTATGAACAAGGTATAACTTTAATGAACTCCGAATTCATAAGGTTACATTGTTGTTTGCGCTTCGTAAACTCCTTTGTATAAGAATCATGCCATACGTTATGAGTATAAAGGAGTATTTAATTTAAAAAAACCTTCTTGTTCAAATCAGAATAAAGCCGATATGCAATCAACGAACATCTGCCTTGCTGCACTACTTGTATACGAATATTGAGTAATTAAAATTATTAAATAAAATAAGAACTTTAACTTTAATAAATTCTAAAATAAATATTGAAATAAGAATTGAGATTTTTCTTAAAATATTAATTCGTTAATGAAAAAAGCTCTGATGCTTTTTCTAACAAGTGAAATTTAAATTCTAATCTTAAACAGATGGCTTTATATCGACCAATTTTTTTTTCCCATATAAATTGACAAAAATTGTGTAACATGTAAATTTAGTCTTCGGTAAATTATGTACAATTTATCTACATACAACAGGTGATTCATTAACGAAAATATTAGCCAGAAATAGTTTTCTTTGTATAACCATACATACATACATATTTATTTATTTGAGGAAACAAAACAGGGAAAAATTATGTAAAATATGCCATTAAATCGTCAAACATCATTAAAGAAATGTATCTCTGAAAATTAAGAAAGAAAGAAAGACATTCAATTCGTTACGAAAAGGAAAACTAAGACGAAAAACACAGCCAGCCATCATAAATTAAATTAATTGAATTTTCTTACAGAAATGAATCATAGAGCTAAAAATTTCTTGCTTTCGTATTTAATAAAACACAACAACAAATGATGAGATTAACAATAATAAAAAGCAAACAACGAAATATTTGGCTTAAGTCTTTAAAAACAAATTTTCTAAAAACAACTGCCATCAATGACGTACAGCGTTGTTTAATCGGTATGATAAGAAAATTTATTTTTAAATTATTTCTAACACTAATTTTCTAATTTTCTCCTGGCTTGCTTATTTCACAAACAAACAAACATACAATTTACATACATACATATGTACCTGTTGCCTATGTTTCAGTCCTAATTAAATGGTTAATAGAGAATTTGTTGTGTTATAAGAGAAAAAGAAAAAAAATTAAATTATTTAATTTAATGTTTTGATACGTAAAACAGAATATGCCTTTAAAAATTTTTTTGCGGGAGCAAACGAAAACAGAATAATATAGAGGGGTATAGTGTTTACGCTCAGTATCTATCTCAGCTAGATAAACTCTGAGAGTAGGCTATAATTGTGTCTGAGAGATTGTGGCTTGTTGCAAAACAAACTGTTGATTGGCTTAAATGCGCTTGCGCCATCCTAAAGGCCTGAAAATGGCTACATAACGGGGAGTTAACATGCCCAACCATTGGATACAACACACACACACGCACGCACACACAGCCACATAGTCTCTCTAGTTCAATTCTCCTCAGCAGCAGATAACCGAAGAGCATGAGAGAGCCAGCACAACGTTGAGCAGGGGAAATGTTCAAAAGTTCGAATTTTGTTTATTTGTATCAGTGTGTGTGGTGTGTGGTGTGCAGCTATTTGGTTTGTTTTCGTAGACAGACCACTTGGTAAGAATCGGCTGTGTGCAGCTATTCGCTTGAAAATGTATCTTATAAGCTTTGGCCGGTTGGTTTCATTCATAAAAACCAATTGAGTACTCATCTCGTGCTTCAGTTGTGTTCGAACAAGCTAAAGTGACGGTCTAACCAACTACCACTGTAAAATCTTTATAACATTTTACACTATTCTAAGCAAAATAAGAAGAAGTAATAAATTCAAATGAGACAGACACTCAATAAAAAGAAAATTTCAGCGTTATAGTGAAAACAAGTAAAACGAAAATTTCAAATGTGAACTAAAACAAAATATTTTCCAGAGTATCCCAAAGAGTTGTTGTTTAAAAGAAAATATTTACATACCCACATATTGATGGCACGTTGTTAACACACATAAAAAGTGCAAATGAAATCAAATTGGATTTGAAATTGCAATCAAATAAGAAATAATTTGTTACAAAAGGAAAATAAAATATATGTATATCTCAAGTTAAAAACAAACAAAAAATTTTATAAAAGAAGGGCAAAATTAAAATTGTTGCAGCAGCTAATAAAAAAATTAAAAAAAAACAAGAACAACAACAGAACCCTTTTAATGACTATCAGGAAAATTATTTTCTTTTTTCATGAATGAATTTCTTCTGTGGACTGAAGTGAGATAAAAGAAAGAAAAAAGCTCTCTAAAACGCCAGCTAAAAAGAAAACGAAACTTTGTGACGTATTTTATTTGGTGCAGAAAAAACAAACACTCACACACACGCCACACAATTAAATATAAATTGAGACATAAAAAATATTTGCATTATATACAATTTTATCGATTTATTTAGTTGTGCGCTCTTACGTACGTACGTACGTATGTAAATACTGATACCAAACTGCTGCTAAAACTACAAGATTAATAAAAAATAAAAATAAAACAGCGAGAAACTAAAAATATTTTATTTGTGCGCTGAAATAAACAAAATCGTAAACTATTTACTTACATCTGTACATATTTAAGTATTTCTTATTTTATGATAAGAAAAACACTCACTCATTGAATTGAATTCAACTAGTACATAAATTAACTGAAAATCTCAAAGGTATTAATAAATTGTATCTAAATCAAAAAAAAAAAAAACATCAAGTTAAATGTTTGTGTCGTTTTCAACTGCAATACTGGTGGTAGAAATCGCATTTTAAAATTGTGATTTCTCTTTTATTTTCGGCTTTTCCTTTAACATTTGCCGTTCAAACTTCTGCACGTGCCAAAAATATCCAGGTGGGTAGAGAAAAAGTTGTGTGTATTTTTTGTGTATTTTTCAGCTATGACCGCAACAAAAAGAAGAAAAAAAAACAATGAATGAAATTACAAAATTATCTCCGCATGACAAAAGATATTGATTTTTATCTTTAGAGAGAAAAATATAAAATAAACACAAATGTCAGACGGAAGGATTTTTCCAAACTGCTTCAATATTATTTTTATGAAAAAAAAGAGAAAAAACAGGGAACTAAAAAAAATAAATACTAGAACTTTTTTATTAAAAAAAAAAAGTTTTCTTATGCAAAATAAAACACATGTGAAAAAAGGGAATTTTGAATAATAATGTTTTTTTTTTGGGTCAGGTATATGTTGGAAGTATGGTGGGATCGGAAAAAATAATAATAAAGAATCCAAAAAAATTTTTTTTGCTTCTAGAATATTTTTCATAAGCAAATGAGTTTGATCAGCACTGTTTTTTTAAATCGAACAAATGAACATATAATATTAATTATTTTGTATTAAGTTTATGGGGCTCAGGTTCTTTTTATATTATTTTTGTGATTGCTATTAATTAAATAAGACAAAGAAAACATTGTAAACATTTAGCAGGGTGGATAGCTAGAAGTTTCGAAGTCGCCACACTTCTCGTCAGCACCCGTAATTGAATTCCATCAGTCCCAAATTGTTTCGAACCTACGACATGACTAACTGCATACTGTTAATTGTTCGTTTTTTTATTTCTCCAGCGATTTACTAGAATATTGGTTCTTACTTTGGACCAGGGTTCTGTTTCTCACAACCTACCAATGAGCACTACAAAAAATCATTATGTTGCCTTTTGTTTTGCTAAGCTAAATAAAACAAAATAAAAATATTAATTTAGGTCCAAAAATTAACCTTTAAAAAACAAAAAAGTAAAAGAGTTGCAAAACGAAAAGAAATGTTTGCTGTGTTGAAGGTTTGTTTGAACATTTCTGATTCTCATTTTGTTCATGGGAATTATGCAATAAGTAGTTAAGTTTCAAACAAACTTTTAAGCAGTTTTCAAGTCTACTGATGAGTTGATTAGCACCAACGAAATGTTGTCGGCATATAGACAGCTGAAAAAGACAGCAAATATTTTTTTAAAATGGTTCATTTTTAAACCTAAATTAATACATTTCAATTGGCTCCTAAAGCAAATAAATAATTAAGTTCATATTGCAAAATAAAAACATTTGAAATGTAATAAAAGAGATGTAGATTTTGAGAAATGGAGCCCAGGTGTACTCTTATTCGATTTGTAGTAGAAAAATTTCTTTGTGTGTCAGTAATTAAACAATCAATTTAGTCAAAATTTTTTAAAAATAACTTCTTTCGAAATACGTTAACAAAAAAATCATGTAGCTGTAAGTATGTAAGGTTTTGCGAAATCATATTTGCAGATGAGAAAATAAAATCGTTGAACTCTTTAAGCCATAGATTGTCGAACATAAACTCGAGTGTTTCCACTGAGCTTTCGAATTCAAATACCTTATTGGGAGATCTTTAATACAGGTAAATTGTTTTTTTTTCAAGAAAACACTCATTGAAAGTGGTATGGTGCATTGCATAATAAAAAGCTTCAATATTGGGTATGTTGCATTGCATCATGAAAAACTTCAATATTCGAACAATTTCCACCACTTGGAAAAACATTAATGTGAAATGTTCTGCAAAAGATTTCAACGAAAATATTTTATTGTTATGGATAAAGATTTTTAGTTTTTTAATTTTCCATTTTTGAATTTGTATAAATCAAAACTTTCCCATATTTTTCAACTTAATTACAAATTTTATCCAGAAGATGCTAACAAACTGTTAGCGAAATATTGAATTATATTGTTAATAAATTTTATATAAAAAATATAGATGTGAAGCTGAAGCTAAAGAATTACTGCAACTCTAAAATGAAAAGGATTTCTTTCGCTCTCACCACAACATTGCTCCAGATATTCAATCGTTTTGTACAGCAACTTTTCTTATCCTGCTTGACTGGTGCACACAGGAAACAGTGTCTAGTAAAAATCGAATAAATTAGATTAAAATTTTTTGACTGCATGATATTTTTCAAGAAGGAAATCTTATTATTTTAGTAATGGAAACTTCATTGCAAAAATCAAAAAGGGAATTTATGATTTCTATAGGGTATTCTTATTGATTTTGTTCATACATTTTTTATTTATTTATTTCTTTTGACAAGCTCCAGCCCTTTGCAATCTCGCCATTGTAACGCAACCATCAAGCATTTAAATACAAATAAAAAATCAAAAAGATCATATATACTTATTAGGACGGGCCGATTTAGCGAGGGGGGGAAAAAAGTTCCACGCCTGTTAAACTGCATACTATACTGTATAGTTTTTATGCTGGGGTTTGCGTTGAATTGTTATTTCGTTTTGGGCTTCTTTTATCTCTGTAATTCATCTAGTTATGGGACTCTAAACCTGTTGGGTAAAGTTGCAGATGTAATGCTGTGTCACCGTTCAGTGTAGCGCCGATTAATTAATAAGCGCAACGATCTTCATGCAGCTGGGTTTCCATTCTGTTTGAGCATTAAAGCTAGAAGTCTGCTCATAAGCTTTCTAGCAAATGCAAAAACTAATTTAAAACCGAGAAAACAAAATTTACATGTATTTTAAATAAAACTTTTCATTAAAAAACCTTCTGAGTAGACACTTCAAACACACATTAATTAATTCCTTTTGAATACACACTTTTGTATTTAATCACTCTCAAGTTGTGAAAATGAAACATTAAATCGAATCGATTACGCATGACTTACTGAATTCAAACAAATTGTATTGTCTCAATTATTGAAGTGTTAGAGTCAACATTGCGGCTGAAAGGTTTTAGCACCTCGCAAACGGGCTGGCACACAGAACATACAAAAATGCTGTGAAACCAAACACACAATACAAATTTTTAAAACAAATAGCGCGGCTACTTCATACGCACACCTTCCTTCGTCTTCGTCAAAGAAAATTACTTAATCGCATATTCATGTAATTAAAAAATTAAATATTAAAAAAAAAAAAAAAATACCCAAAAACAAAAAAAAACACAGAAATAAAACCATTACATGACAAAATGCCATGAATTTATATGGTTAAATAAATTTAGAGATCATGAGAAGAACAAGCAAGTGCATTTTGTGCTGCACAAAATTGAATCGCTCTCTGGCTGCCCGCCTGCCTGCCTGCCTGCCTGCCTGCACACGTCTATTACTTTAGCCATAAAATAAATCATATTTAATGTATGTAGATGTGTAGAACTTTGTTTTTTTTTCTTTTTTTTTTCTAAATGCCTGCTGTCCTGCTGAACAGAAGACGCGCAAAAAGAACAAGAAGAAGAAGAAGAACATGAAACTGTAATAATCTGTGTAATTTAGGATGCTTTTTAAAGAAACTGGATGTTGGCATCGCTGTCTACAAATTCACTGATCCTCTAAAGCCTTGTGCTGTGTGCTTTCCAAGATAAATGGAGGCGAATAAAACAATTTAATGTCAAAATTTTCTTTTTGCCATAATTTCCAGAGACAGACTCTTTTGAAATGTTTCTATTGTCGTTGTGTCCACACCCCACTTAGGCGCAAAAGTGTTGTGTTGTTGGCGTCACAACAACACCGCTACGACATTTCGCTTTTGATTTTGTTTTCTATAAACAACCACAACAAAAATATTAGAAAAATATATGTAACATAAATTATAAAAGTTATAAACAACTTGTGGACTTAATAACAAAAAAGAAAAAAAAAAGAATTGTTGTTGTTCTTTTTTTTTCGCTCTTCATCATCATGGATAATAGAGATTAAAAATAATAATTTTGTGTAACAAAATCTTTTTAAAATGTGACAAACGAAAAACAGGAAAATAAAATTAAAAATAACTTTAATGAAAGCCAACGAAAAGACAAATAAAATAATACACAAATTACTTAGTCAGCTTTTTTTCTTCTTCTTTCTTTGATTTAAATAGATATTAAGATTATTAGTTGAACCTTATTGTTTAAAAATTGAAAAAGAAAATTACTAAATTAGAAGAGTGTTTCAATTTGATAAAGGCATCAGTAGATTAAACAGTTTTTTGTAAAGCCGGGGGACAAGTAACTGCTTCCACAGCACTCAGATCGACTAGTCGGCACGAATTGAGTAGAATGATGTGACTGATAACAGATCACTCACAACCACTGGCACAACTAAACCGCTTAGGAATAGCAGGAGTAATAGATGAAAGTAGTGCCAGAGGGGAGGGTAGTGAGACATTGGACCGCTATTTACAACAATTCAATGCCTTCTCACAACTACAATCTCGCCATTTAGGCACCAACTGCTCACCAGACATAAACCACTCATGGGATGTATGCTGGAATATAAACTAAAGAACTTTATATTCAAGTCCAAATTCCTTTTCAGCTACAAGTCACAACTGTTATGGGTAAATGCACGGAATGCATAAAAAGCCCACACTGGCTTGAGTGTATGTCGAAGGACCACCCTAAACTAATCACCTTCTTCGTCGGCTCACTGGCAGCAGCTTGCTGCTCCTATTCAACTTGATGCTTGATGATTGCGTTGGCAAGGAAGTGTAGAATACCTTGATTATCTTGGTGCTGTAGCTGTTACTCATATGTTCCCTTGGGTCAAAAGATTTCGCGGCTCATATGCACCCTCTAAAGAAGGTCAAGTGACTTTACGAGGATCAGCGTCTCAGCGTAACTCTTCTGATCGCTCTCGATAATCATGGACTGAGGAGCGTTCCTCAGCTGATATAAAATGGCAGTGATTGACCAAAATATAACTTGGGAGCTACAAATATATTGTTATGCTCTTGCTCGTCGTAACTTGATATATAAAATCGTAATATGCATAAAAGAGGAGTTATTAGGCAACAGTTTTTCATAAAAACTTTTACAAGTTTATTTCGCTAAATGAATCCCATTTATAGCTTCATAAACTGAGTGTATGAAGGGTTGTTGCTATAATTTCGGTACAACTTGAGATATAGCACTGAAAATTTTTACACAGATAAAGAAGACATCGGGAAAGAATTTTCCTTAAGCAATTTAAAAAATGTTGGTTTTTGGTATAACTACATATGTTGCAATAAAGGAACAAAATGTGAGGTTTTTTAGCATTTCTTTCTTTTTCCAGCTGCACTTCTCAGCTCTAATATTTCCTGCCTTGGGGAAGAAGCATCGACTCGAAGGGTTTGAGGAATCGTATTAGATAACGAATTGTAATTGAATAAAAAAAAAAAAAAACGGCACTAAAACCACTTTTAAGCAACCTCAATTTATATTTTAAGAAAATTTTTATTTATAACATTTTGTTGAAACAAAATTTTTTTCTTTGGGTTTTTTTTTTTTTTTTATTTCATAAGATCAAAAAGCTTTAAAAATAAATGTCACACATTTTTAATTTTAAAACTGACATTTTATTTAATGTTCATATTGAAGTGCTTGTAATATGTTGCTGTTGCTGTTGTTGTTGCTTTTATTAGTGTTACTATTGTTGTTGCTGTTGCTGTTGTTGCCAGTGTTCATGTTGTCATGAAACGGTGTGACGTTTCATATTCATAGCCACCATTTAACATTTATGACCTGCTGAGTGACTGATTGTCTTGAGTTGTTGTCGTAAGTGTTTTTATTTTCGTTGGGGTCTGTCTGTCGTCTTAAGATCTTTTTGGTTTTTTTTTTCTTTTTTTTTAAGATTTAAGTTTCTTACTTTGTTCACTTTCAAACAAAAATTAAAAAAAAAAATTACCAGCAAATAATTATAAATAAGGTTTTGGTTCCGGTTTTTGCAGGTGACAAGGAGGAAGAAAATGAAGGTTTATGTTTAAATTAATTCAAAGCTGCTTAAATCCTAAAAAAAAAAAATTATAAAAATTATGAAAGTAGCAGCATGCTGTAGAGCTTAAAGTTGAATGCCTTAAACTTTCAAAACATTATTTGTGTAATAATATTTTGGCAGTAGTTATGAGGACAGGCATTTGATCAATTGCCTGACACTCATGTGTCCTCTAAGTTCCAAAGCTAGTAGAAGAAATTTAAATCGAATTTCATTAGTAAAACGTTTAATTTGCAGCTCACAAGTTCAGGGGCTACAACATCAGCTAAAGCTACGTCCTTATAGCGGATTTACATTTACTCACATCTTTGAGATGTGTGTTGAAGATGTTGAAAATTGAAAAAAGCTGTTTACATTACATTTTCAACATCTTTCATCTGTCAAATATTATTTCACATGTTTGAGCAAACTAAAAAACATTATTTTAGTATTTTTTACTAAAAATAAAAGTATTGCATTACTAATTTTATATTATGTTTAATTTAATTAAAATTTAATTACATTCTTTCTTCACGCTCATTGTAAAAAGTTTTGACACTTGTACATATATTTTCTAGTGATGATATGAATTTTTATCATTTTTTTAACTTCGTTTTAGTGATGACATTAAAATAATCGAAAGATGTTGAATACGGCGAAATGAGAAATGAACATCTTGTAAAGATGTTGAGAGATGTTGAGTTTTTTTCATATAGAATTTGTATAGGAAGATGTTAACATCTTGCCAAAATGATGAAAGATGTAAGATGTGAGTAAGTGTAAAAAGAATATTACAGCGTGGTCTATTACCCTGATTATAAGAACAAGGCTTAAAATTAATGCAAAATTCCTGAGCTGGAAGAAAATTTTGCGGTGTTTTGAATTTTATACTATGAGTTATCGCTGATAGTTTTTTTTTTTTCATTTAATGAAAGAAATCAGTTGGTACCATCTGTTGCAATTCCCCCATCATTTGACAGATCAGTGTAGTGGCTTTGATTGTACCCTGCCTAGAAATTTTAAAATTTAATTTTGCTCATCCTTTTTCGAAAATAGTCGCTGCACAGAAAACCCGTTCACTATTTGGAGGAAGTAAAACCGAGTTCCCTTTAATATGCAATCACATAGAAAATGTTTTGCACAAAATGAATTCTCCTTATTTTTCACTCAAGAAAATACACATCAAACTGGTGTTGCCTTTTAATTTGACTGAATATTCACAAAATCAATTTTTCACTCAAGAAAATACACATCAAACCTGTGTTGCTTTTTAATTTGACTGAATATTTTTAAAACAGTTTTGTTCTTCTTGGTTAAATACTTCACTGACCTGGAATATTGAGCTTTGCAATTTTGTTAACTAAAATAAAGACAAATTATTTGGAAGACAGACTATTTGTGTCAGTTAAATTTTGTTTAAACGAATAGTCAAGTCATTGTGTCAGTTCAGAGAATATTGACCCAATTAAAAAATTTTCTGCTGAACGGCTTATTATTGGAAGTTAAATTTTCTTAATTTTATTTCAAAATTCCTCAGTGTCATGTTGATATTCTCAATCATATGTGGCAGTTTATCACTAATTAAGAGCTGAAAATGGCTCTTGGCTGCTGCTTAAAAGCAGTATGCAATTAATTATGACCTGCCTGCGAGGTAATTCGTGTGCCTAACGAGTATTGTGGTGCATACCATGGCTGTTTCGCATCCACCACATGCCAATGAGTCTTCTTCAACTTTACTTTTCTGCTCTTCTTTAAGAATCTTGAGACAGTTTTATTGAAAAAAAAATTTTTCTCAACTTTGAAGAAGTAAAAATCGAACTCAAGCCCGATAACATTATTATCATTCTTGTATATCATATAGTTCGGCTATAAAGTGAGAGTTAATGTTAAAAAAAAAAATCCTTCTGATCTCTCAGGAAATAAAATCGAATTTTAGCCCAATAAAATAATAAACAATCATTGTAAATCAATTGTAAGTTCTTGTTTGTCATTTCAGTTGCCTTTTTATCCACTGAAAAGAGGCATATCTGATTTTTTATGGCACTTTTTCAACTTGAAATTGATATTCTCAATTAAATTTTCTGATTTTTTCATTTTATTGAAAGCTTTCTCAATTAAAAGTTTTCAATGTGATTTAAAATTTGTAGTTTTGTTTTCGACTTTTCTCACACTAAAATCTATATCCCTAAAATTCATTTGAATCTTCTAAGATTAAGTTCTTATCTTGTGTCCTAATTTTATTTGGAATTCTATCGACTTCAGTTTTAAATTTTCAATTTCAACTTCAAATTTTCAATTTCAGTTTTAAATTCTCAATTCCATTTCAAATTCCCTCAATTTTAACTTCAAATTCTCAATGTTATTTGGTATTTTCTGGAAGATTTGAGAATCAATTAAATTGATTCTCAGTTTCATTTGTGGGCTTTTTTTTAATATTCTGAAATTGTCTTAGTTTCGTTTCGAATTTTCTTAATGGAAAATTTTAGCCTGCCAATTTCATATGGAATTTCCTGAGGTAAAAACTAAAATTTCTAATTTTTTACGAAATTTTATCGTTTTGAGCTTGAAATTAGAAATTCTCAATTTCAATGTAAAATTCTCCATTTTTAGTGTGAAATCCTCAATTTCAATTTAAAGTTTTCAATCTCGTTTGCACAAAGTCTCTCAATTTTAATTCTAAATTCTCAATTTCTTTTGGTTTTCTCTTCATGATATAATTTAAGTGATTCTCAATTTCATTTGTAGGTTTCGTGGTTTTAGTCGTATTGACAATTTCTCAGTTTTATTTTGAATTTGCTCAATTTTAAGTTTAAATTTCTCAATTTCACTCGGAATTCTCTAGGATTTCTTTATGGACTTTTTACAGTTTCAATTTTAATTTCAGTTTTAGATACTCAATTTGAGTGTGAAAATTTCAATTCCATTTGGAACTCCCTTAATATAAATTCTAAATTCTCCATTTTATTTGGTTTTCCCTTGATAATTTAATTTATTTTCACTTTCATTTGCGGACTTTGTTTTTAATGTCGTTGCAATTTTGCCAGCTTCATTTCGAATTTTCTTAATTGAAAATTTTAGTCTTTCAATTTCATTAAGAATTTCCTTAGATAAAAAATAAAATTTTTAATTTTTTATGGAATTTTATAAATTTAAGTTTAAAATTCTCAATTTCAAATTGAAATTCTCAATTTCAAATTGAAATACCCACATTTCAGCTTGAAATTTTCAATCCCATTTGGAACTCTCTCAATTTCAATTCCAAATTTTAAATTGTATTCCATTTTATTGATGATTTAATTTAATTGGTTCCCAATTTCATTTGTTGAGTCTTCAATTTAATTGTAACTTTTCTAAATTTCGCTGTAACTTGGTGTAAACCACTTAACTAAATTACTTTAGAATAGTGCACAATTCCATATGGCATTTTCTTCTTCTATATATTTTATTAGATGACTGCATTTCTAAATATTTTTTCATCTTCATTATTATTATATGTATTTGTTTTTTATTTTTTAAAATACATATTTCCTTAATAAGCAGCCAATGAAAATGTCATAATTTAGTCCATTTTATTAAAGAAAATAAAATTTATATTATCCCGCTAATGAATGGCAATAAAAACAAAAAGAACATTTACATACAACGTAAAATATTTTTAGAACATTTTCAACAACAAAAAAAAAAAAACGAAAAGAAAAGAAAAAACACACGTGTAATAAGACAAAAAGATGTTTGCTATTGAATTGAAATTTTAATAAATTTATTTATATAGAATTACCAAAAACAAAAGTTGGTATGTGAAAAATAAGTATTATTTTATTGGCAATATTTAAGAAAATTAGAACTTTTTGTTTTTGCTGCATACATATATATTTTTTTTTTATATGTATATTTGTAGCACTTAATTTTTTCTATAATTTGGAATGAAGGTCATTTTATGTCAAAGAAGCTATTAAAAATATTTTAAAAAATGCCTAGTCGTATATTAAAGAAAAGAAACAACAGCAAGAAAAACAAATGTTCAAATTAAGCAACAACAAAAATATCACACTGTTTGAAATACATAAATAAAAATACCAACACAATGTTTTTGCTTTCAATATAATACGCTTTGAAATTTATTTATTTTATTAATTCAGTTTATTTTTTTCTTTGAAAAAATTTCATTTGTGCTCAAAAATTCACAATAACTCTATGGTTACTTGGGTTATGAGTTGGTATGCAGCAGACTTTTTCGAACAATTTAAAATATATATATATATGTAAAATTAATGCTGCTAATGATATAATAATTTAAGATTAAAATTTAGGGGCAATTTAATACCCCTTTTTCATTTTTGAATATTTTTTTTTGTTTTATAAAACTTAAAAGCGAAAGTGAACATTCATAAAAATATATTGATATAAAGAGTATTTAGAAAATTTTGTATGGAATTTTAGAATTAAAACTCATTTCAAAATCATTTTAATTTTTATGAAATTAACCCTAGACGTGTGAATAGTTTTATCATATCACGCACATTGTGTGTATTTCTCTCCAAATTCTCTTACCAACCTTTAAAATATGTATATAAAATACTTAAACTGAATTAATAAATCATTAAACTCCTTAAAGTTTTCATAAGCACCTTTCAAGTACTACTTATGTACATATGTATGTATGTATGTTTGCTGGTATACCTGAATTTATTTATTTATTGGCGATTCGAGGGGGCCTCACATATTGACATTTAATGATTTAAAGTCGCAGACAAATTGCATAAATCCAATCAAAATAATAGACACTTAACAATATTTAAAAATCGTTTCATTTCTTATTTATTTAACAAACATTTTGCTTCAAATAAATAACAACAATGGCCAACTATTGGAGCCATTAAGTAGACAATCTACATTTTGAAATCGTACCGTTCCGTCTGTCTACAGCAGTGTGGCAACAAAATCTTTTTAAGCGTTTTCTCCTTCTTTTTTTTGCTCTTTTTCTTCAAGAAGGCTGCACTGAAGCAGCATTATGAAAAAAACATGCAGTTCAGTTTATTGGCAAAATACTTGTAAAATAACATGAGACACAGGAAAAAAATCATTTTGAAATATAAAACTAAGACAATATTTATTTATGATTTATGCTGAAATATATTGTAATTACTTTTGCAGCAGTTTTATTATCAATTGCAGCAAAAACAAAAAAAAAAAGAAAAACGGGTTTTTAAAATAAAATGGTGCAATTGAATGTTCTCAAAAATAATTGAAAACGGCTGAGTATTAGTAAAAGGCAGTAAAGAAATTTGTTTTGCAATAAAACTGAACTTTTACATAAAACTGCGAGTACAGTGGCAGCTGCAAGTGGAACTCCATCTTTAATAAAAAAAACAAGTTAAATTTACAGAACAAAGGTAACAAGAATACTCCAGTATTTTAACACATAGGCAAAAATATTTTTCTAAAAAGGCTTTAAATTATTATCTGTCAATTTTAAATAAGTGTTTTCGCATCCTTTTTTGCACCCGCATTTCAGCAGTGATTTTCCCAATTTGTATATGGCTGCAAAGCTTTCAATTTTATTCGAATCAGCTCAGTAGCTTACAAATATTTAACTGCCCAAGCCCTGTGCAATGAAGTCGTCACTCACGCTGGATTGTGTTTGTGCCGTTTATTTTAATACTTTGCTGCAGACATTCAATAAATGACGCAAACATCATAATTTTTGTGACTTTGTAGTTTCGTTCGTTTCTATTCTATGCTGTAGGATGGTGAGTTGTTTTTGCCTTATGCTGTTTTGTCTTGCACAAAAATTGTGTTCAATGAACCATAGAATTATCGTTTTTTCATCCGCACACTTTTCCCTCACAATTGCGTGCCAAATGCCTCTGTTCGTCATGCAGACTATTAAACATGTTTGATTTGACCTCCATCCAAGCCAGAGAGTATTCGCGATTGATTTTGAAACATGGAATGCATTTTCTTCTCGTAATCATACATAGTTTTAAAAGTTAAGAACCAGAAATGTATTAAACGTTTGTTTGAACATTTCTGATTCTCATTTTGTTCATGGGGATTTCGAGTTTCAAACATACTTTTAGGATTTTTCGAGTTTACTGATGAGTTGATTAGCATCAACGAAATGTCGGCGGCATATAGAAGGCTGAGAAGCATAGAAAACATTAAGATCTATTTAAAGACCTAAATTAATATATAAAAAACAGTGTTGGAAATTGTCCGCTCAAAATAAAACTGCATTTTAAAATAAATCGTTCAATTGTAAGAAAGAAGTGTGTAGCAAATGTCAGTACTATTGAAGATTTTTTTTTGGAAATCAGAGAGAAGCAAACGGGTTTTGGGATTTTTAAAATTTTATGTAGATACAAACTTAATAATGCATTGAAGTATTGAGTCTTGTTCAGAAGCAAATCAAATAAAAAAAAATTGTTTCGCTTAAAAATTTGGTCAGCTAATATTTTTTTTTTAAATATCTATTGATCACATAATCTACTTATTTAACCTAGAAGAATCGCCAGTTATAAAATGAAGGTACCAGCTGTAGCATTAATTCTCCTTTACCCATAAATTCATAACATACATATGTTGGGAAGTGCGAAAATGCCTTTCCCTTCTGTTCGTGGTGTACACACTTTTGCTTTGCACTGTATTTCCTTATCTTACTCTAATCAAAACATTTTACTAACAAGTTATGAGAATTTGTTTTGAATATGCAAAATTATGGAAAAAAAAGAAACAATCTTAAGCTATTTCTAGCCATTATACATGAATGAAAACATTGAATATGGAATAAAAATTTAAACATTATTAAACATCCTATAAAAGGCAGTTTGTTTTTATGGTTGTTGTTTTGCTATTCAAAATCTCTTAAGAATAGATACAAGTTCAATTTAAAATCAACACCGTAAAAAACAAGTTTTTAACTTTATTTATAAAAGAAAAAGAAAAAACATTTTTTTATTCTTTTACTTTTTAACTTAAAATTTCAACATTTTATAAACGGCTTTTTCACCAGAGCGCTCAGTTCAGTTTAGTTTAAAGGAGTGTCAATTGATTTTACTTAAGAAAAAAAGAAATAAACAAAAAAAAAAAAAACAAAAAAGAGAACAGAAATTTAATTATATACACCATATAGACAGACTACAGTTTCAAGCAACAACAGCAGCAAGAAAAAAGTGATTTCAAGATTTCTGGTTTTATTTTGTATTGATTTTTTGATGTTAAGAATGAATGAATGAATGAATGAAGTTGACTGCTTCACAGCAAAAAAGCAAAAAAAAGAGATACTCATCCATCCATCGTTTTTGGTTTTAAGGTTTTTGTTTGTAATGCTGTTTTTTTTTTTTTTTGTTATTTTTTATTTTAAATAATATTATGTTTTTGAATTTCATTTATTTAGATCCCTTTTTTTTGGCGGCGGGGGGGTACTTAATTTTTATGAATGAATTTTTTCTTCTGACAGCTTATGTGTCATGTTTTATGCAGATTCTTTTTTTTTATGATTTTTTGATGATTTTGTGCGTCTTGTAATAGTGTGTTAAATTTCTGTTCTTTATTCATAATTTAAGGTGTTTTTTTCTTTTGTGGGTTTTTGTTTGTTTGTCAAGTCTGCCAAAAGTAAAAACGATTTAACATAAATTAATTATTTATAACTTTGTAGAGACATGAGGGTTTCACAACTACACAACAATTCTTTGTTCGAGCACGTTTAACAAAATTTATAAAATTTGCAAGCATTTCTCTTCCACTATTGTTCCAAGAAGCTATTTAAAATCTATTAAAAGTTCAACTTACACACAGATGTAGTTTGATTTGTAAGCTTTTTTTTAGCTTAAAGCGAAAGATTAAGAAGAAACAGAAAAAAAGGAAATTAAAAAAAAAATATGACATTTTTCGCCAAGCAAATAAATTCAAATATTCTCAAAATTAATCAAAGATGTAAAATAAAATATATTGAAATTGAAAATGGCTTACTCGCATTTTATTTTCTCTAAATCGAGAAAGCTTTTTTAAGATAAATAAATTGATAGATCAACATTTGTAAAGAAGACTAGAAGCGCGAATATATTGACTCACTAGCTGGGGCACAATTAATAGTGTTTTACCTTCACTACGATGGTCATAGATTAGGAGCTGAGTTCAAAACAATGTTGTTTATGTAACAAACTGATTATATTGTAGCGCATGTGAAATAGTTTTGGTTGTTCCCCAGCTACATAAGTGCCAAGTCGAATATTTCAAAGTAGAGGTTTCTTCTGAAAACTCCATTTTTGCAGCTTCAGATCATTTTTTATATAAAATTTAACAACAATTTTATTCAATACTTCGCTAACAGTTTGTTAACATCTTCAGAATAATATTTGAATTCTTATTTCAAATATTATCCTGAAGATGATCGCTCTCTCTCTCTCTCTCTCTCTCTCTCTCTCAACTCTATGGCCTTTAAAACGGCAAGCAGAATTAAAAAACATATGCCAACAAAATTTCCGGTAGCAAAAAAAAAATAGGGAAAGTGTTTGCTGCTCGAACAGTTTTAGAGATACCAAGAAATGGTGCAAAAGAAATAGGAGTAATTCTAGAATCTCCAGTAAGACTTTGGCTCAAAAATCGAACAATAAACTCATTTGCTTAATTTGAGCATTTTACTTTAATTTTTGGCTTCTTTTCGTAACTGTTGAATGCTTGAGTCGTTTATTAAACATATTAAAAAAAAAAATATATATATATATATATATATATATATGTATATATAAAACGTTCAGTAGGTTTTTCTTTAAATTGTTTTTTAATTGTTATTAAATTTTAACGTTTCATTATTTAATTAACAACAAACCAATTAAAATTTGTTTGCAAAACAATTGAATTAAAAACCTACCAAACACCCACACTCTAAATGAAGATTTACCAAGATGTTGTTTAACTTAAAAGTGACAGCTGTCAATGACAATCTTATTGGAAGGGGGCAGGGGTGGCAAAGACGACTTTTAAACAGTTGAACGATTGAACGCGTAAATAAATTACAACATGAACAGCCACTTTTATAACAAAATAAATGATCAATTATTGCCAGCAGACAGGCAGGCCGGCCATCAAGGAATTGACTACTGACCCACATTTGGTGGGAAAAAACGCACTCACAATCCATCTTTATCTCTCTCTCTCTCTCTCTCTCTCTCTCTCTCCCTTTTCCATCTCTACTTTGCACTCTTTTAATGAAATTTCTGCTCGAACATCTTTGATAATTTGAAAAATTTATTTAATAACATGTTTAACAAAAAAAAAAAAAAAAACAAACGTTTTTGGCGCCAGTTTTGTGCGCTTAAAAAGATTTTCGTGTAAATTTATTAAAAATCATCATAAAGATTTTTATAGTTTCATTACATGATGTTTTCTGGTACTAAACGAGAGATAAAATAGTTTTTCTTAATTTTCCGTTTAATTAAAATTTATTCCTTTATTTTTTTATTAGTTTCAAAAATTGATGCTCAAGTTGTTAATTTTTTTCTACACATTTTTCTATGAAATCTTAAAAATTTTTTAAGATCAATGATGTGATCTTTTTTGTGTAAAACTAAAAACACACAACTATCTACATACATACATATGCACATAAATGTGTATTAAATTTTGTTTGTTTTCTTCTTTTTTCTTTAATAAACTTTAAACATCATTATTAGTTTCACTTGCATTGACAGTAATTTGCATAAAATTTTGATTGGTATTTGTTCAGCGGTGGTATCTACATGTACGGTGTCGGGTTGTGTTGTGTTGTGTTGCGTTGCGTCGCGTTGTATTGCATTTGGTGGAACGCTTACCTCTAGCACCAATATGACATAAAATTATAAGCGATGAAAAAGTTGTTTAATAAACCAACAACAAATACCTTCCACTTAAAGAAAAAATATCCATACAGATGAGCAGGGAATAGTCAATGATTTTGTAAATAAGAAGAAAAAAAAATCATAATGAATTTTTACGCCACATTACTGAAGCATGTGAAGTAGTGTCAGAGTATGTTTGTGTTTGGGCCAGGGTTTCCCAATCTGTATAGAAAACTTTTTCTATTTATATATTGTCACCTTTAAGAAATGTTTGCTTATACATCAGTGACTTAATTTTGGCATTCGTGATCGAGCGAATTTGTAATCGAATGCTGTGTGGCTGTCTTAATTGTACTATCGATCATATGTTCGATCACGAATGGTGGAATTCGGCTATAGGAGTCTAATTACCGAATCGAATGCGATTATCAAAATAAACTGTCGTATAAAAAAACCAATCTCCAGTAAACGGAGTCATGGTGGCTTTATCGAGCAACTGCAGAGAGTTTTCACGCTGGGCGAAATTTAACATTGGTTCTGGTACTCATATTTCGTGCTTTTTTTCCGGAAACTGGTTCTCTATCACACTTTTAGTGAAATTTTACTACCTCAGAATTGAAACGGATTGTTTTGTGATAAAATTGTAGCGATCAACATTTTAAAGTGGAGAAAGAAAAGCAGAGTTGAAAAATAATTGGCTGGTTATATATTGCACGTGCACCACAATGCTCATCAGCAGCCAACTGGCTTCGAACCCAGGTCATGACTAGTTGCATATTGTTTGTGAGTGGCAGTGCTTAGCCATTCTACTGCCTGGGCTCTTCACTACCGTATTTACTTTAGAAACTAAATTACGGAATCAAAGCCATGCAGTTAGAAATACGTGACATGTCAATTATATTAGTGTTGTTCTGGTGATCAGAAAATGTTTTATATACGATTGATTTTTGTTATCAATGTATCATGCTGAGGGCTGAGCGATTTTCAAAAATGTACTTTGTGGTCAAAATTTTATTTACAATTTACCATAGAAATTTTTTTCACAATTCTCCTTAACTAAACTTGTCATAAACAAGTAATTAACAATTGTAAATCATAAAACCAGAGTATAAAGTTAAATTAAGTATTGAAATAGTTTGAAAAGGCATAAAAAATGTGAAGCACGGTACTGCGAAAATATCGCTTAATGTGACAATAGATTTCAAACTGTTTACAAAACAGTAGTGCTGTAACTCTTCAAATGGAAACAAAACTGCATAAATTCATAAAGATTTTGCCAAACTCACAAGCAAATAATTTCTTAAAAAATAAAACAGTGGTCAAATCGTCCCATAAGTGCCGGAATTCGTTCGATATCGAATGCGACAATTTGGCCCCAGAACAGAATAAAGCCACGAAAACTTGCGATAAATTCGGCAAATCAAAAAAATAGATTTAAAATAAACTGCCAAAGAATCACAGCTGGCTTTTTGACTGGGAATAATTTTTAAAATAAAAAGATTAGAAGTAGAGTGTAAAATGCAAAACATTTAAGGAATAGACAACTGAAGACAAATCGCGAAATTTTACTAAAAATGTGCAAATCGGACAAAATGAACCTCGTGACTGCTGGATAACTATTGTGTTTCTGTTACACTTTTTTAAAAACTATTTTTTAAAGCTGTTATTTGTTTAACTTAAAATAAAATTTTTGTTATATAAACTACATGCAGTCTATTAAAAGCAATACCCGGCATGATGGCGATATATTGTGCTAGAAAGAAAACACCACATGAATTCAAAAAGCTTCTTAAAGAAAATAGTTAGATCCTTGGAAAGGACTCACAAACAGCATAAAATATAGCAAATAGTATTTTTCTAAAATTGTGCCAGACGCCATCAGATAAATTCAATAAAGCTCTTTAAAAAACTCTTAGATCCTGGGAAAGGGTCCGCAAACACCTATATTGTTGTAGAGCATAAAATATAGCAAATAAGCAAATTGTTTGAATGCGGATCGGTAATGGAATTCAATTTTTCAGGGAACCAAAGCAATAGTTTTTTTTTCTAAAATTAACTACCTACTGTTAAGTGTAGAGTTTGATTTTTTGTTTAGATTTTTCTGCCCCCACTGTACATATTGAGAACAGCTGATGCATGGATGTACCAGAAATTTATTCCAACTTGTTGTCGTCTGCTTTAAACCAAAACACTTAAACACGCTTTAACACTCATATACCGGTACAAAACTCCACTTAATTAAATGGATCTATTTAGAAGAAAAAGACTTGGTTCCATTGGCAACCAATAGAAATAACTTTTTTACAGCTCATTCATTATCGGTAGTGTATGCGGCGAAGAATTTATGATTATAAGCAAAGATCATCATTATGAACAAAATTTCTGTTTGAAATGATTTGTAGTTATTCGTGTGTGTGTGTGTGTGTGTGTGTGCTGGTTTGTATTATTCATATGGGCACATACTTTTGTGGTGGAGTGTTAAAAAATAACAAACACTCAATTTTATTTAAATCAACTTTGTCTCAATTGTGGCGTCATCTCAAGATTTTTATTTAATATTATTTATTTATTTGCATTTTTTTTAATATTTCGTTTCCCCTCAAATAAATTTGATTTCTTTTTCAGTGTGTTGAAGAGGTTTTCGCTCATGAAATTCACATACACACACACACGCAGAAGAATAAAAAATTGTGTCTGACAATTGTTTTTAACATTTTGTGATATTTGTGTTTTGATAAAAAAAAAACAGCAAAATTTAAATAAGAAAAAACAAATGTTCATTGCTGCTTTTGTAGTTGTTGTTGCTGCATTTAAAGTGCACTTAATGACGGCATGTATGCGCTAAAATCACTACCGTTTAATTGCTGTTTTTACACAAGCAAGCATACAAATGTATGTATGTATGTGAGATTGTGTTTATAATACGCACAAGTATTGTATACACTAAATACACATACCAGTGTGTATATGTATACGTATGTATCAGCCCTGAAGGCAGCCTAGAGGCAAGTGTCTCTCGGCTACCAGTTTTGTCGACCATGTCGGTAACCCATTTATATACATTGTGAATGGAGCGTTCTAATTTTTTTTTCCCCATTAGATTCTAATGATTCTTAGGATCAGAGCCACGTCGCAACTCGTTTACAAGCCACTAGTGGATTCTCAATGAGAACTTTATGTTAAACATTAATAGAATGAATGTATTGTATATAAAGAAATAGATACAATATTTATTGATAAGAACAACGCCACGGTCGTCATATGTTGCCATAAGTACCATTTAGTCACTAGTTCTCAGATCATCAATTGATTTTTAATGACAAGCTTATGTTGAATGTGAGTAGAAAAAATCATTATACGTATTAGGCCGTATCAGTAGTACTGGTGACCATGTCAGTAGTGAGTCACTAGATAGTAGTTCTACTCACAGGTAGCTATTTAGTCGGGGTAGCCTTAAATTGTTGACGTACATTAATGTACACAAATATATAAAACAATGGCCAGTACAGAGCCCATACTACCTTATAAAATCAATGAGATATTCTCTGTATAACGTTTTGAGGCTGAGGGTCAGCCAGCAGAAAGAAACGAAGACTTTTCGGTAGGGCTTCATTATTATTTTCATGTGGCAAATCTAATTAATTTTATCATTAAGCAAACTACACAACTTGTTATTCGCATTTAGTTTTTTTTTTTTGCTTAATTTCTATTTTTGGTACAAAAAAAAAATCCATAGAGAAAACTTTATTGATTCTATTAGGATTTCTTGTAAATTGTGTTCCATCAGGGTTTTTTCTTGGTCCCATTAGGTCACCTTGATAATTTTTGCAAAAAGTATTTGTTATTTTTTTTTTTTTTTTTTTAGATTCCTAATTATCATGTGTTGTAAGTCATGCTTAAATTTATTTGAGCATCTTGACGGCTGACTTGCTTGTCAATCGAAGAGTTGTGGGCTCGCACTCAGCAAGAAAAAGGTCCTTAAGCAAGTCATTAAGAATAGTTAACAACAATCAAAAGTTTGCTTCTTGATTTAATCAATAAGGTTTTCATTATTAAGAAAAAAATAAGGTTTCCTTCTTGAAAAAAAAACCCATGGAGATTTTTGTTTATTAAATTTGTCAATTGCATACATCCAATTGATATTTAATTAACTTTGTTGGGTGTTTATTAGGCACTATACTCTCTATGTAAAAAAAATTTATTTTTGACTTACATACATACTGTATGTACTTGTACAATTACCAGATCATAAAATAATCCATTTTTTATATACTTCTTTATTTCATTTTAGGTGGCGTAGCCCCTGGAACCCCATCAGCGGCCATGATCATGGAAGGGCTTGAAACCCTAGTGGCGCCATCGCATCACACATTCCTACTCACCGAATCAGCTGCTGCGGCGCACTTTAATGTTCTAAGTTTTGACACATGCCTCTTTAAGACCACCGCTCAGACGAGCCCCTCCACAGCGGTGTCTACTGGTGCTACATATCTAACCACACCCTCCTCCTTTGGCGGAGGCCATTTGGGTTCACAAACCCTGTTGCATTACAATCTCTCCACAACATCGCCTTCATCATCATCGACAGCCGAAACAACGCCCTCAAGTGCATCATCATCGAACGCTTCGTCCTCCCTAAACAGCAGCATACCCACATCGAATTCAGCATTATCACGTCACTATAATACAACACGTTTGGGCTCTATTTCAGTGTCCGCTGAGACACAAAGTCATCATAACCATCATCATCATCACAATCACAATCATCAGCAGCAGCAACAAAATTCTCCGCTACATAATAGTCCTTCGATAGCAAGTGCTGCTGTTAGTATTAATACGGCTGCCACAACTACAACAAGTGGCCGGAGTTCAGCTTCGCATTTAAGCCTTTTGAATACAACGCAACATAGTCCGGTGGGCGGTGCCAGTGTTTCGTCGGTGGGCGATAGTATAGATATTAAACATTCGCATATTGAAGCTCAACAAGGTGACTTGAATACACCCGTCACAACATCGAGCGATATACCATCATTCTTTGGTCCCTCGACCGTGGTCGAACCACCACCAATAACAGGTTAGTAAAGTGTACTTTCTTTCGCCTTATTTAAAATGGGTCTCAATATAATTCGAATTGAAGAAAATTTAATTTTGTCATTTCTATGAACATGTAATTTACAAGAAAATTTCGCAGTTCCAAACAAAAAATCCGCATGATTTTGTTTGCTGATACAATAGGTCTGTCTGAACGATTATAAATTTGTTATGTGGTAGAATATACCAGACAGTTTAATTGAAGAGGCTGCCATCTGAGTTCAGATTCAACTAGTTAGAAAAATATGCGTATGAAAATTGGCAAAACGTTTGAAATCGAATTCGGTGAAATCCGCCAGTAAGGCCAGCTAGTAACAAAATTGCCTTGAACCCAAGACTGGCGCAAGCAAAATCCATGACTTTAATTGTAAATAAAATCTACATGTTTTTGTAAATTATATTAATAGTTTCGACTGTGATGGCACGATCTCTGCCAATTAGGTGTGGCACAAAATATTGACTAAATACCCGCTAGAGTTTTGATGGCATACCTCTAGCCACTAGTCCATATGATCCAGAATGATTCTGAGACATAATTGACTTTCAATGTCATTAATGTACCAAACAATCTTATACTTTAGCTCTTGAATTATTCTTGATTTGTTGAAGTTCATTTTTTATTTTAAATATCCGCAAAGACAGAAGTTCAGCGGTTCCAAATCACATGTACGTTTGTAAGTTATACGTACTAAGATTTTCAAGTACGTGTCGTACCAGAAACCGCATGGAGAAAGCTTAAATTTAGCACAAGGTTTTTCTTTCTGTGGGACCGTAAAAAAATTATTTTTGTTTGCCAACTTGTAAAATTATTCCCATTCCAGTGAAATGTTGAAAGTTTATTCTTTTTTTACAATATAATAAATGAGAATTTGGTATTGAGCAGCTGTACAAGAGAAAATGTAACTGGTTGCTTTGGCGGCGGAAAAAGCTGCCTAAACGGCTTGTTATATTTATTACAAATGAAATGAACAAATAAAGAAAGAAATAAAGAAATAAATAAATAAATAATTAAAATGCAACTGGTTGTTTTGGCGGCGGAAAAAGCCGCCTAAACGGCTTGTTATATTTATTACAAATGAAATGAACAAATAAAGAAGTAAATAAGTAAATCAATAAATAAATAAAAAAAAAATAAAAAAAAATTAATAAATAGATAGATAAATAAATAAATAAATCAATAAATAAATAAATCAATAAATAAATAAATAAATAAATAAATAAATAAATAAATAGATAAATAACTAAATAAATAAACAAATCAATAAAAAAAATTTAAATATAAATAAATAAATAAATAAATAAATAAATCAATAAATAAATAAATAAATAAATAAATAAATAAATAAACAAATAGATAAGTAAATAAATAATTAAACAAATAAATCAATAAATAAAAAAATAAATAAATTCCTCTGGAAACAACAAATACTACGAAATAAATAATTGATATTTCAATAAAACTAATTGTGACAGAAAGTAACAGAAAACTTAAATGTTTAGTTGGCTACCGACGTGAAAAGGTTTTTAACCCAGCAAGAACAGTGTCGGTCATTTGATGCATCATATGACCGACACTGCTGATGGGTTCATACATCAGAGTTTCTATCATTTTCTTAAGAGCAAACTGAAAAAAACTGATGTAAGCATCCGTGTACGTGTGATTTTTTTTTTTTTTTTTTGGAACCAGCGTTACCACCTCAGCAAAGTGATCATTCCAAATTTTTTTTTTTTTTCAAAATGCCCACAAAATTACATATGATGCTATTAATTTCTTCATAATAAAAAAAAATAATAATAATAATTTTTCGAAAATTTAAAAAAAAAAAAAATTCAAAGAGAATAGAATAATAAACTATATTTAGAGGAAAAACGGACAAATGCAATGAAAACATTAATTCATAAAACATGAAATTACCAAATTAACAGGGGAAAATCAAAATACTAAAACAATCATTGTAATGGCAACGCTGAAAGCTATAAAATTCCTTTGCCGGTGTTAGTAATTAAGTTGTTAATGTTTTGGTTTCCATCAGCTATTTCTTGCAGGGAAACGTGCCAGGAAAATACACCTCTTAAAAGTAATCTCTTCTGGTGGAAGCTGGGGGGGGGAAGCATAAATAAATAAATGCAATATTCTATATTTCATAAAAACTGTTTATATATTTTTAATGATAATTTTCTCCTGAAAAAGAAATTGATTGCATTTAATTATTTAAATTATAATGGGTTTGGTATCATTTTTTTTCCTTCTTTAAAGTTCTGCTTCTACAAAATAAACACAAACCCAACCAACAACGACAACAATACAGACTCAATTTTGTACACTATTCATTAATTCAATTAGAAAATGACTGGATACTCGTACCACATCACATCACATCACATCACATCCATCAGCAAATACTAGAGAATATGCTCGTATTACACTTAATATCTGTAGCTAAATATTATTTAATTATCAAAGATTTGCAGTGTTTTTTCCCCCGCGATCTTTTTTTTTGTGTAGAGTTTTTTAATAATTTCTTCGAATCATTTACTGGCAGTGAGAACTTGATAAGACGACAGGCAAACAGTAGTTGCTCGGCAGTAGTGACTGCTATTTTTTTTTTTTATATCTTTTTGCTGATTGGCATAAGAAACATTGACACTGAACGGAAATGTTTAATAAATGATTAATTAATTGTGCTGTTTGCATGTTTTCAGTTGCTTAAAAATTTAATTTTAAAGTAACAAAAAACAAAACGAAAAAAAAAATCATTAATTTTAATTAGATTTTATTTGAAGCTTAAGATCGAAATAAAAATATAACCGATAGAACTAAAATGAGACTTAAAGAAAAGATTTGCCATAAATTTAGAATTTTTCATTCAAGATTATGGCGATTACAATAAAAACACATATCGCCGAAATTTGGAAAGCCTTCATGTCCTCGCACCGACTGAATATAAAAATTTTGTGCACAATTATTCTACCAGTAGTAAATTAGCCACTGAAATATTTATTTTGTTTCATACACAGAGAAAAAAGCACCTAATAAAGTAGAACAAAATCAATAAGATATCTCTATGGTTTTTTTTCAAGAAGGATTCCTTATTATTTTAAATGGGAAGACCTTATTGAAAAAACAACAATTAATGAAATTAAAAAGATGATTTACGTGTGTTTATATAGGAAACTAATAAAACCGATGGGGAAAAATTAATAGGATAACCTAATAAAACCAATAAGAAATCCTAATTGTATACAATTTACAAGAAAACCTAATAGAATCAATAAGTTCTTCTCTATAGAATTTGTTTTTGGTACCATGCAAATCGGAAACTGAGTAAAAACAAACGTGAGTAACAAGTTTTCTTCTTGGTTTTAGGTGTTCTTCTTGTTGAGACAATTAATAAGATTTGCAACATGGAATTAATAAGAAATACCCATAGAAAAATCTTCTTTTCTCTCTGCTGGGATACCCCTCAGCCTAAAAACGTTTCAAAGAGAAAATCTTATTGAATCTATTAGGAAGTTTTTGCTCTGTGTATTTTTGTAATTGTTTCCAAGAGCAATTTGTGCAAAAAGAAATTGTTGGGCTTGCGAAATTTGTCATCTCAACGAATCTTGTTTAGTTTGCCTACGTTTCGCTTAAATTATTTTTATTTTCTTTAGAATTTTCATTTGAAAGTTTGAATTTTTTCCTGATTGTGGGTTTTTTGTTTTTGCAAAATGGCCGAATTAATTTTAATCTAAAATAAAAAAAACAAAATTTTTTTCTTAACAAAATAACAATTTCCAAACATTTTGCTAATAAATTTAAAGAAAAAATCAAGTGTCTTATTAGATTTTAAATAAATTAAAGAGACAGGTCCTCCTAAAATATTGTTTTTATAGGCAAATTACTAAAAAATAAAATTTTTTTTTTTGCTAAAAAAATTTGCTTTTATATCTGATGTCTGCTTTGAGGCCAAAGCAACAGCGAAAAAAAAGCTTTTTGTTGCTAATTTTATTTTTTTTTTTTGTGTTTATGAACTTTTTTATATGACATTGACAAATCAGCTTTTAATCGTAGATTTTGGCAACAAAAAACAATTTATTAGACATGACAAATACCCTAAAACAAACAATAAAAATCTTTCAATTCATGCGTAATAATTGAAGACCATGTATGCAATGGCCATCATAATAAGCTCCAAAAACAAGCGCTGAAATATTTCTAGCAATAAATTAATGTTAACAACAATATTTTAATAAAATGTCAAGCATAAGATGATTTAAAAACTTCGAGCAGAAAACTCGGCAGTTTGCCATAAAGTCATTTAAGCATAATTTGAAATGCATCCTTCTTCAGTGCTATTGTCCTTCTCAAGAGAGACTGTGTTTAGACAATTCAAGGATTTATGGAGCTATTTAAGCGTAATGGTGTAAGAGTGTGTGGGTTTTTTGGAGTTTCTAAGATCTCTGGCGAATTTTGTGCATCATTTATGGTTTATTTAAATCGCTTTTACAAGCACATTTGCAATTGCTATTTTTAACAAGAATTGTTTAGTTTTATTTTCATTATTTTTGAATTTTAATGGTCTTGTGGAAACAATAAACAGCGTAATAAAACTAAATATAAATAATAGATATTTTTTGGGGTGAATATGTATAAATTTATGCTCCATGTTATTGGCAATAATTAAAGCAGACACAGGAACATATTTTTTGAATTCAATTATTTCATTTAGTAAAAAAAAATTAATTTAAATATGAGAAAATTTTAAAAAAATATTTCAATTAAAATGACAAGATGTGGATTCAATTACTCAAAATGTCCAACGATGCCAGTGTGTCTGCTATCTAAGCATGGTGGAATTATTTCTCGTAACTACGTTACACTGTGCATCATTTCATGAATTGTCGAGCAAAACTATTTTAGGAACCGTTTCAAAATTTGCAAGTAAATGCGATTGAAACGCGGCCTGAAAAATGTTAGTCCTCTTTCAAATATATCACAGCGATCAGGGTAAGACAAACTTTTGCTAAAACATTTTTTTTTTTTTTGCGAAACTTGTTTGTTTAAAAATCTTCTAAAGCTAACTAAATTTTGTAAAATGCAGCAGAGAGAGAATTTTCGTATTAATCTGGGAGAATTTGAGAACTGAAAAGGGTCATTCTGTTAAGGCCACATTTCTCCAATTGTCTGCCAGCTCTTCAGTCTATTTTTCCAAATTGCCTTACATGCGTTCAGTATCCAACAACTTGTACGACGAGAAGTGTGGCGGTTTCGAAACACCAAGTTGTACCCCGGCTAAAAGTTTTTAATGATTTCTTCATCTTTGTTTAATCAATATCAACCACAAAAATAATATAGCACGAACGTAGACCCGATAAGTGTAAAGCAAAATAATTACACAATAGAACTGTTTAATGGAAGTTGCATTCTGATCGGTAAGCTTATCATTCCTTTCAGCCATTTTCCGGTATTCTCTATAGAGAAGATTCTGCACAATGCGGTAGACAAGTTTGAGTCCATTGGTTCATTATACGGCCAGCAAACATTTGTACATCGAAAAACGAAAAACTTCTATCGAGAACATCGCCGCTGTTCGTAAGGCAATCGAGTTGGTAGCGCTCACAAGAACTCTCGGTCTTTCACAACACACCATATGCGTTGTGATTTGTGCCTGCAGCTGCAAAAAATTCAACTGATCTAGTAACTGAAGCAATACAACGAACCATAAATCAATTGCAAATTGCTCCAGGCAATTTCCCTAATTTTCATTAAAAAATCATCTACAAATACGACGCCCATTTCTGAATGAATAAGCACCGAATCGTCAAATGTGAGACGCCATGAATCCACATGAAAGCCAAAAGTATCTAATGCATTCCAAAGGGTCACTTTGGGCCTGCGGCTTTTGAGGTGACAGCGCCATGAGTAAATACATATATCCTTAAGAAAAACGTTAGTCAGGTCACTCAAGATTTAATGTGTGAGAAAAACAATTCGATTCAGCTTCGATTTCAGGTGGCTTTAAAGCCATTGAACATGTCAATAAACTTCATGCCACATAAATAAAGTCATCATTTATATTGGACCGATCACAACAGGCAAACCAACCAACAAACAAACGAACGGACATGTTAAATGCAAGAAAGCAAAGTAAACTTTAAAAGAGATTGATGTCATCTCGCATTAAGATCACAGCCATACAATAATCCATCAGTTGCAAAAACACAAAATACAACAATCATGAAACGATTTGTTACACTTATAAAGAAAAATTGGAAATGCATCATTAAGTTTGCAGCGCCACTGAAAAAAAAAACAAACAACTGCCACTCCACTCCGCTCAATAACATAAACAATTGTTGCTGTTAATGCTGCAGCAGTTGCCTCAAAAACAAACACTAACTTTGTCTTTTTTCTGCTGTTCAACATTGTAAACTGCAACTGAATGATGTTGGCTGTTATTTTATTTGTCCAGCTGTCTCTGGGGCGAGACGGAAAATGTTTCCAAAGTTTAAGGTGGCAGCCAAATAGCTCCTGCAATTTCTTTCTTTGTCTTATGTTGGATTATTTTTTTTTTCTGTTTTCTGTTTGCTGGTTCGTTCGTTCGTTTGTTTGTTTTCGCTTTAAATGATGATTGTTATTTTTTTGTCTTCTGGTGACTTGTTTTATTCTTGAGAACGTAATTGATCGAATTGAAGTTTGGGAGCTGCATTAACGACCTCCCGTGTTGAGATTTCTCAGGAATTTTATATTGTAAATCTTGGCAAGATTTGTTGGGTTTGTTCGATTTAAACCACTGAACATGTGCAGCAGCTTCTTGAATGATTTTGTTTTTGTTTTTCTTTTTTACTTAAAATCGAGTTGTGGCTGCTGTTTAGTCATTTGCTGAGGCACCACTTTCAATAGAGCATATATTTTTTTTTCTGCAGCACAATGTGTTGCACGTTTTTTGTCGTCTGCTTTAACTGATTTTTTGTCAATAAAACCGACACAAACTGTCACTTTGGTGGCATAAAAACTTCGCGGAATTTATTGTCATTCAATACAAAACACTTGATGTATAGAACAAATGTATAAAAGGCAGAAGAAAATTTTTGCAAATCAAAAATTAAATTATAAATTATGGTCCATCCATAATGGCTTAAAATCAAAAATGTAAAAAAAGGAAAATAATTCAAAGAAGCCAGCAAGCAAAAAAAAATTAAAGCTTATTATAATAATCAGCCAAATTCACAAACAATTTATTTGTAAAGTGGTTTCGTTTTCTCCAAATGCAACTATAGTAATAAGAGTTGACCAACTTAAGTGCCGAATTCAGCTCATATTATTGCATAGAAATGTGATTGAAAATGTTCTCTAAATACACTAATATGCGATATCAGTAGGCTTGCGAAATCAGCTGTTGTAATTCCAAGAAGCTTGAAGTGTTTGTTCAACAGTGCTAGATTGAAAAGTCTTCATAACAAGAAGCTCTACTTTGAAAACAAAATTTCACTTTGGGTCCAAATAGAATGAAAACTTTTCCAAAGATACGAATACATATGAAAAAATATTTGACCGGTTTTGCCCAAAAACGTGACCACTACTTTTTTGTTAACTTTTATTTTGGGCCAATACATACACAAAAGTAGCTAGAAATGCATGTAACAGTATATGGATGGAATATCAACTACCAACAGATAGAAAAAATAGTGAAACCACAAAATTTTACAAAAGCTGATTTTAAGGTTATGTTGGCTCAACGAGCAAATAGAAAACTTACAACAAATTTGTAGTTAGTCATTGTCAGGAACTTTCAAGATCAAATAATTGTTCACTGTATATTAGGTTATTTTCTCGTTGAGTGAACATAACCTCAAAATATACTCTTGTGAAATTTTGTGATCTTACGTTTTTTTTTTTTAGATTTTCGTTATTATTTATTGATGTATCTATATTTTCCATAGCCCTTTCATTTTTAGTCATTTATATACAAGTACCCGTTTGAAACCAAAATCAACAATAGAGTAGGGGTCACGTTATTGGTGGGAAATTGTTGCCAATGTGACTGTACCTCAAAAGTTCCTAAGAAAGTAAAAGTATGAAAAAGAAGAGATGATTGATAGTGAAGTCAGTACTGAAGTATATGGAAGAGCTGCTTCCACATACTGTTTCTACAAAAACATTTTATATTTGCTGCAGTGCTCTACAAAACGTGACCTATAACTTTTCCTGCTTTCTTTATGCAGTTCCTCGAACCGCAAAAAACCAGCCTTGTGGTTTTTACAATGATTTTTTACTTATTTTTAGAGGTCTGAAGGCTGAAAACTTTTCAGCCTTCTTTATGCCGTTGATACTCCTCTCACGCAACTCAACTCTTCAGTAAATAATATAAGTTGAGTTGCATGAACGATATTTCGAAGTCATATAAACAGATCAAAAATCATACAGAATACAATTTAAGTGATGTTTTATGATCAAAATAATGTTTGTTAAAAAATAAACACACAAATGTGAGTTTTTTGGTTTGAGTGCAGAAACACTTTCAGCCCTCGGCAGGAATTGAACCTGGCAAACTCACTGCTGTTAGTAGAGCATTTTGCCAATTCAATTATTACATTCACTTTTAAAAATTTTCTATCTATCTTCATTTATACATTTTAATCATTTTTTTCCATACTGATTTGCAGGTTCTATTGAATCTGAGGATTTGTCGCTAGAGCCCCAGTCAGTGCCCAGTCCGGTTTTGTGCAGCCCATTGAAGGAGGAACGCAGCACCCCGCCCACATTGACGATTGTTAAGGAAGAAACAAGTAATAATAGTTGTACCATGTTTTCTACATCTACCACTACCACACCACAACAGCAACAACAACAACAACTAAGTCAGACTGCAACACCAACGCCAACAACCACATTAGGGACAAATAATACAAATACAACACAAAGCAATACACCTTTACACCATCATCACCACCACAACCACCAACAGCAACAGAATCATCATACACAACATCATCAACAACACCAGCAAACAGGACAACACTCACCACAGCATCTTGATTTAGAACAGCAGCAACAACACTATCACGATCAACAACAAAACCAAATATATCAGAATCATGTGCAACACCAACAACAACTGCAGCAACACAGCCACCACTTACAACACCACCAACAACAACAACAACAACACTACCAACAACAGCAACAAAATCAACACCAAACACAAGCCCAACACCAACAAAACCACCACCATCACCACCACCATCATCATCATCATCCCTACCAACAACAATCCCAGCATGCAAACAATCATAACACAAGTACTAGTAGTAGTAGTAGTAGTAGTGGTAAAATATCATATCGTGGCATTTTTACTACCACAGGTAATACCACAATGAGTGGCCTCAATGCAGCTGCTGCCAGTGTACAGCAACAGCAACAACAGCTGCAACAGCAGCAGCATTCTCAGCACCAGCAGCAGCAACAACAACAGCATCAAACGCAAATGCATTCTCCTTCGTTAACGGTATTACCTGGACCCATGTCGCCACCCTCTGCCGGCTTGGGCAACAGCTGGAGTCTACCCAGTCCCGACAAGACTCTCTTCCAGCCACCCATGTTTAGCCTCTTAGGCCCAGGGCCCCAAAACGCTGTGGCCACCCAGGCCCATTATGCCACCCAGCATCAAACAAGCATTCCCGCCACTACACCCTCACCCTCGGCCCATCACATGCATGCAGCCTATGAAGATGCCAGACATGTAGAACTGCTGGGCCTGCAAATGGACTGCTCCCCTATTTTACTTAAACAAGCTGCTGCACCCAACTACGGCAGCACCAGCACTTTTACCACCCTGGCTGATATGCAACAAGCTCAAAATTCGCACGACTTGCAACAGTATCGTCAACAAATGGCTGTTAACACACCCAAATATCAATGGCTGGACTCGCCGGCCGAATATGCAGCGGGCAGCCAACAAACGGCCACCTTAGTCTTGCCTGGTCCCTCTTCTGCCTCTTCTAGTACCGCCTTGGGAGGTGGCATTATACCCAAGCAAGAAGCTTACGCTGAACCAGCTCTCACACCCACACATCACTTGCAAACGAATGCCAATGCTGCGGTGACTGGCTCCCAGACCACATATTCGGTAGTCCAATTGGCTGAATATTCTCCCTCCACCAGCAAGGGCCACGAGATTTTATCCCAAGTCTATCAACAGAGTGCCATGCCCCTCAAACTAGTCCCCGTCAAGCCACGCAAATATCCCAATCGCCCCAGCAAAACGCCCGTGCACGAAAGACCTTACGCCTGCCCGGTGGAGAACTGCGATCGTCGCTTCTCTCGCTCAGATGAACTCACCCGCCACATACGTATTCACACCGGCCAAAAACCATTCCAGTGTCGCATTTGCATGCGTTCCTTCAGTCGCTCCGATCACCTAACCACACACATACGCACCCACACCGGCGAAAAGCCCTTCTCTTGCGATATTTGTGGCCGCAAGTTTGCCCGTTCCGACGAGAAGAAACGACATGCCAAGGTGCATCTCAAGCAGAGAGTGAAAAAAGAGAAATTGAGTCAGCAGCAACATCAACAGCAACAACAACAGCAACAGCAACAAATGCAGCTGCAGCAAACGACAGTCCAGCAGCTGCATCACCAGCAGCAGCAACAGCAGCATCAACAACAGCAGCAGCAACAACACGTCCATGCCCACCATCAGGCCCATATGCTTCATTCCTCCGACATTTCCATAGTACCGTCCAGTGCTACTAGTTTGTAGGTCGAGAAGAAATCATCGTTGCCGGAATCCTATAGAATAAAAAGACTTCCGCCACTGCTACAGCCGGACATTGGCGCAGTGTGGCACTCGCCTCTGTCACCCACTACGCCCCTGGACACCATGCCTACCGCAGAGTTATCGCTGAAGAGAGGCAAAAACAATCAGTTTGTCTTCGAACCTGAACTGTTGCTCAGCCCAACCCTGGGCGAATCTGATGCCCAGCACAACTACAACTACAACCACAACGACAAATCCACAAATACCATTTCACAGCGTGAAGAAAGCACTGCTTTGAAAATGGAGTTGGACTCAGAAAAAGATTCCTACGAGGACAACGATGAAGAATGCGAATACTTTGTCAGCGAGCTGTTGGAGCCCGGTGAGACAAGAAACACATTCACTCTCAAGGATAATCAAATAACCCTAGTAAGTGGTAGAGCCGCCGACGGCCAGAGTAATCATGATATGGTCATATTGTTCCTTACCGAATAAGAGAAGAGAAAGCTTTTAGTTTTGTAAGAGTTTAAGGGTGTTAAACGCGAAGCCATTTACCCAACCAGTTAATGATATAAAAGACAATAAAACGAAATTTTAAATATTTAGCAAAATTGTACGAAAAACTTAAGCATAAATCTATCTCTAGAAAACTAATACTAAAAAAAACAAGGACTTCAATTTACCTACACACACACACACAAACACACAAACACTTATAAAAACGCATCAAGAAACCGGTATGTGAAAAGTGTTGCCGCTGTTAAATTGAAGGGGAAAATCAAAAGCGTTTTGTTTCTTTAATTTAAATTTCTTGATTGTTATAAAATTCCAGCGTTTATTTATGTATGCTAGACACCAAACTCCTCCCAATTTTGAACTGCCATTACGGCTTTCTAAATTTTGTTTTCATTTCTTTGCGTTTTCGTCTTTGTTTTTTTTTTTTTTTTGCATTTCGAACACAATTGAACGCAAGTCTTCAAAACAGACTGCAAAGAAAGCAAAACACACAATTAATTCATCGTCTAACGTTAATGTGATTTCGCTGCTTGCTGGTAGTGTTAAGCTGGCGCCATTTGATGATTTATTTTACATTTTTGCTTTCTTCGCTGAACAAAAAACTAAAACAAGTTTATGTGACAATTTGCAAGATCGCTGCATAAAAAGCGTTTGATATCAAGAAATCAGAGCGGACAACGTGACGAATAGAATGTAAAACAAATTGGTAGGTGTTATTTAAATTCCCTCTTATGAGCATGTGTAAGAATCCGGAAGGCAGCCCAGCGGTCACCAATTTTGTTGACTTATTTCTACACATCTTGTTTGGTTTTTTCTTGAGATTAACCCAAGAAATATTAAAAATTTATTATGTATGCGCATTGGCATCGCTAGTTCATAAGTTGGAAGCGGCAAATCCAAAATAAATCTCAATACGGAAATGTATTTTGTGGGGCCTAACATAGCGACACTGCTGGTGACAATGTCTACAGGTCGTCATATGGTCCCATTAGAGCCACTGGTTCTTAGCTCACTAACTGAGTGTTCATGTTATGTTCGAATGTTAAATCCCAATAAAGAAAGAAAGCATTTTTAGGAGTTTGATATGCCAGTAGCACTGGTGACCATGTCAGTAGAGTATCACTAGAATTTTTCCTCTGCTTTTGCCTCCAAAAACGATACATATAAATTTGTATGTAATTAAAGCGCATATGACTATTGGGGTAATCGTGCTCAATTTTCCATCCCTGTTTATCAAAGATCTCTTAACTGACTTGCAGATATCAATTACAATTTTAATTCCATCAATTAAAAATTTTATTTAGTGAATTAAACATCTTTGTGTGTAACAATTTTTCGTATTTTAAGCCATTTAAAATATTATTTACAACTTCTGTTATTATTGGAAGGGTGTCATAGAGTCCAATTTTATCAACATTGTTGATAAAACTGATCAAAAAATTACGTTGGTGCCAGTAATTCGAATAATAACAATTTAACGTTGGAACTGGAAACTAATTTTGGTTCGCAACAAAACTAGATATCATTCGATTGCAGTGCACCAAAGTAATTTTTTTTGGTTGGTTTTAAATTTAATTACCATAAGCTCGGATTCTATGACAACGGCGAATACAAAAACTTGTAGTGTAGTGAAGTAAGGTTGAGTTGGGTTTTAGAAATCACATGATTTAAAAACACGAGACTTGCAAAACAGGCAGCTAAATGTTTGTTATTTATAACAATCAATTTTAATTTAATTAGGTTAATTTAATTAAGGTTAAAGCTTTTAATTTAAGAGCTTTAAGCTTGCAAAAGCTAAAACATTTAGAGGGTGATTTTTTCCCTCTAATTTAACAGTCAACTTCTTTAAGCAGACCACTAAAAAACTAAATAATTAAAATAAAAAAAACGCAGAGCTGTATTTTTGTGCCAATAACTGTTTATTTTTTGAAATATAAAAATACACTTACAATACAAATTTTTCAGTAGAGCCAAAAATTAAAAAATAACAACAAAAATTCTATAGGATTTTAATGATGATGTATGTTAAAACATAAAATACATTGCACAAATTAAATAATTATTACAAATAGGTTGTAAACAAATATTCTTTAAAGAAAACAAAAGAAGAATCACAAAGAAAATATATTGCTGAACTATTGCAACAGAAAAACAATAATTGAGAAAGAAAAAACACAAAAATTTTTTTTTTTTTTTTTTTGTAAATTACCAACAAAAATTGAAGACATTTAGCTTAAAATTAAAACTAAACTATTATAACAAATAACTAAACCAACAACAACATGTACATATTTGAAAATCAAAAGCAGATATTGTCCAGAACAATATTTTTATAAAAAGAAGACAAAAACAAAAAACACAAAAATAAAAAGCTAACAAAACTAAAACTATTAAAAATAAATATAAAATTGGAATAGAAATGCTTGTTCTGGAATTCTGGAGAGGGCAGTGAAAGGAAAAAGTGATTGCTGAAAGCTGGCAAAAAAATAGCAAATGAATTCACAGGCGTTAATTTTCCAAAAAAAAAAAAGACAATTTCAACACTATTTCTCAAGGCCAGCAAAATGTTTAAATAATTTACTTCTCTCTATAACGATTGTGCTTGAGACAGTCTTTCGAAATGCCACCATCAGTCAGACTTGTGAATTCCGGCTGGCAGCCAGAAGAATACAAATACCTGCTATTGCAGTGGAATACTTCGGAACAAGTAGCTTTTAAAAATTCCTTATAACCCACTAACAACCGCAAAAGAAACAGCTTCATTACAAAAATATATCACTATGATATAAACTAATTTATTAAAAAGTAATTTTAAGCAGAGTGGAAACAAAAAATATAATATATATACTTATATCTCTAATACTGTGATCTCATGTGTAATAAAATATTAATAATTCTTCCTTTAAATGTGAAAATAATAATTTTTAACAATTGAAATAAATTTAATGAAAAGTAATAATAATTTCCTATAACAATTATATTTTAGCCAATTATTATTTGTTTAATTAACTTTTATTAATTAATAACAAAGAAAACACACACACACACACTTTTGCTTTTAATACCTTTTAATGATAAGCAAGAGAATTATTTTATTTTAAAAAATGATTTTAGCCGAATTATTTTTAAGTCTATTCTTCGTCTTTTTTATTAAATTTAAGCAAAACAAACAAACAAATCTTATTGTTTTTTTTTCTAATTAACATTTAAATTTTTTATTTTTTCTTAATAAAATAATTAAGCTTCAGAAATTTATTCTTAAAAATTGTTATATTTAGCATATCAGATAAAATTTGAGAACGAAAATTTTTTATAAAAAAATTAAAAAAAATATATATTTTACTGCTTTGCAGAGAGAGCCACAAAGAAAACAACATTTTGAAAAATTAAAAATTTTTATTGTCCTTCCATTTTGTTTTATTTCTTAAGTTTGTTTTTCTATATGATAAAATCATAATAACCGAAAAAAAGTAATTTTTTTTGTTAATTATTTTATTGTTTCATTTTTTTATTATTTATTTTTATTTTATTTTATGTTTTTCTCTATAAAAAAAAATCACAAATGATAAAAATATAACAAATAATTTTTAAAATTTTAAAACTTTTGTGTTTCAATTATTTATTTTTTATATTTTAAATATTTTTATTTGTACATAAGTTGAAAGATGGTCTGAAGTAAGTTGGCGATGCTTGGCGAACATCAAGCTAAGTATACACGCCTGGGCGGGGGATTGTTGGGCCCCCGGGTACATGGTAAAATCAAACCTGTGGCCATCTTGAGATTTCTTAATAGTCTAGTGATTGGTGTTTAGGGAACAAAATCCTTTCTATTCGAGGTGCGCAATTGGCGCCAAATGGTAATAATAACAAGAACAGCATTCTCTGCAAACTGTCGCATAGTGGGGGACCTTCAGTAAAAATATTTGTATAAAATGAGCTTCAATTGCCTCTCAGAAATACAAAGGACATGTTTGGGTTTGCTTCTTTGTTTTGCTAGGAGCAATTTATGGGAGTTAGTAATATATGCTTTCACCACCACCCCCCGCCCCCTCTTCTCAAAATCGTATATTAATTGAAAGTAATACTTTTAAGACGGGATCTTAAAGTTTAACAGAAAAAATATTTTAACTTTTACCGAACTTTCATTCGTTCGCACAAATGCATTTAAAACAAAGCAGATATGAAAATTTTTTTTTTATTATATGACGGCGAACGAAGAAATTCGATATCGATGAACTGGCAATTAAATATAAGAAATATGGCATCATATGTGTTAAGGTCTTGACCTTACGCCACAAAGTACCCAGAGTACACAAAAACAGGAGAAAACGTGTTTTCTGCAGCTCTTTTCATGCGATAAGAAAGAGTCTTCACTCTACATTATTATGTATATCCATTTTACAAGGCTTGCTATCAGCTGATTTTGGACGATTTTTAGAAGCCACTTTTAGCACTTCTGTGCTCACATAGCGATGCTTATAAGTACAGACATATACTAGACGTAGGCTAGGCTTTTGAGATCACAGTTAAGCAAGGTTTAGTTAAACCGCAATTAATTAGCGAAACGAATCGTAATTAGATATGCGCCAACATTACAGCGAAATTATAGTTTTTTTTTATTATTTCACTAGAGAAGAACGCTTCAGGAAACAGCGTGAAATAATCTGATATAAAATGGTTCTCAGCAGCAAAGGTTTTTTTTTGGGTTTAACTAAACCCAGTTTAGGTGAGATCTCAAAAACCTAGCGTGAGTAGACTTGCAAGGCGTGACACATATGTAACTTCCAGCGAAAGTGAATTCGTGAATATTTAAGGGTGATTAAATTTTTAGGGCCGATATTGATTTTGAATAAAACACAAATTATTTAGGAAATTTTGCCATTTCTTTTTACTATGAGAGCACTGTGGAACGAACTTAAGTTAGCAAAAGTTAATTCGATTCTGAGAGTGAAGGGTGAAAATAGAGGCTAAATTAGAGGACCCGTATAGCGGCGTTTGTTTATGTGAGTTCGATTTTTTTTATATCGAACTTTGCAGTTAAATGCCGATTTTCAACATATTGTTTACATGGTTTTCTGGCTATAACTCGTCGACTAATTGATATTTTTAAATTCTGTAAAAGCCAAATTATCGCTATTATTGTTGCACAGGTCTCTAGCAATATATCGGCATTTGACTGTAAAGTTTGAAGGTCGATAATAAAAAGAAATTAGCATTGGTCTAGTTAAAATATGTATGGAAGAAAATATCGGCCAAATGGCTGCAGCGACCTCAGCGGTACACCTCCATCCAATGCTCCATAGTTTCGAGAACGCTGAGGCATAATTGAGATTTTATGCCTTTAATGTGCCGAACAATCTCATTCTTTAGCTCTTGCATTGTTACTGGCTTCTTAGCGTGTGCATCTTTCCTTTTAATTAACCCCAAAGAAAGAAATCCAACGTTGTGCAATCGCATGATCTTAGCGGCCTATTACCACCGCCACCATGTGAGATATTACGACCATTTAATGTGTCGTCCATACTCAAAGAGTAGAAACGGAACCCTATTACGGACACTCCGACGTCCGTCCGTCCGTCCGTCCTTCACAGGCAGGCATAAACATTTTGTATGGCATAAAATGAAGTCTTATTATTGGTAAATCGCTTATTAGCGTAATAAATATATTAATCATTTTGGGGGGGGGGGGGGTGGTATATTGATGTAAAATAATTAAAAAATTAAATTTTGTTTTGTATTATTTAAAAAATTGAATCTTTATTTCAGCAATCAAGCAACAAGTGCTCTGTCAATTGCTTTCGAATTAAGATTGATTTTAACTTAAAATTAGTTCAGCTTATATACTACTTATGAGAATATCCTAGACTACTTTTATAAACGTGAATGCATTGGCGCTGTGGAAGTGTTGTTGGAAATTCTTGATGAAATTTGATTTTCCTTAAAAATATTTATTTGTTCCCACAGTGGTGAATGTTTTAGTTTGCCCAAATGTGCATAGCATTGCAAGTGCCGTTATTACGGCAAATTATTAAATGCATAACTGCATTAAATAAGGGCAGTGACTATTTCTAATTTTGTGGGAATAAACAAAACTGTTATTTAATCCATGTATAAATTTTCTCACGACGGGCTTAAGTGTGACACACACACACACGAGTCATAAACATTTCATGGTCACTTCAAGAGGTGCAAAGGCGGCATTGTTTTTAAATAATTCACATGTGCTTGCCGGCCTTTGTTGATAAGATTTTTAGTGATACATGATATTGTTTTGCCTGATTAATAAATGCATTTGAAATAATTAAATCTTTCATTTGTTATGGTTTAAAAGAATTAAATCATATTATGCTACACCTCCACTTTTCGCAAGAATGTTCATATAACGATAGTTTTATGGACATTCTTTTACAAAGATTGTTTTATTTTAAAATATAAAAAAATTAAAATTGATTTATGACTTATCTAGTAAATTATTTTGTTTACTTCTATTTGTATTTATTTATTAACAATTGTAGGGAAAGTTTTTTATTAAAAAAAAAATTAATTGTTAAATTGATATATATATTCTTGTGATAATACTGCTCCACAAGCGAATTTACTTGCGTCCGTTGTTATGCAAAATTCTTTTGTGAAATCTGTCTTCTAGTTCTGAAATCTGTACCAATGTCAAGTCCGCTATTAAAGTGTTAATCCGTTCCTTGAAATTGAGTACGTTTCCCTTTTGTTTAGTGTTTCTTAGGTCAAAATGTATGTTGCTTGCCGTTCTTGTGGATTTGAAATGTTTTGTTAGAACTGTTTTAAGTTCTTCGAGTGTTTCAGGTGTGTTTCCTATAATCAGTATGTCCCTGACTCTGTCTACTAATTTTATCGCCAGTACGTATTTTATTAGGTTTTTTTTTCCTTGCTCATTCAGTTCAGAATGAACCATTTCTATCATTGAAAGGAAAATGTGTTTTGGTGTTCCGTCGAAAACTGGAATTACATCCGAAGCCTTTTTACTGTCAAAGTTCGACATGATTTTTGGAATTTCTTCTTGCTGCTCTTTTTGTAAATCTTCTCCTTTATGTAGTGTTAATATCTGTATTGCTGTTTCTTTAAAATTTCTAAACTGAATTATATTTTCATCTCTTAATGGATTTGCCAGATGTTCTACTACTTTAACAAATTTTTCACTTAATTGTTCTATTGCATTTAATTTTTCTTGTACTGTTTCTTTTGTGTATTTTTTGTTATGGATTTTTTTAGCGTTTTATATTATTTTCTCTAGTTCTTCAAATAATTGTTCCATGAATATTATTTATTTATACAATATATGTATTTATAATTTTTTTTTTTTTTTTTTTTTTTTTTTTTTCATTTTTATTCTTATTTATACATATGTATTTGAAATGTTTGTTATATATTTTGGACATTATTTCGTACAACCTGTTTTTTTATATAGTGTTGCAAAAATTTAAATAAAATTATTATTACAAAAATAATTAATAAAACTATTACAATTTCCTGACTAATTTCTATTTTATTATTATTGACGGCGTATGCGTTCGACTGTCCTTCGACCTTTGCGTCGGCTATACCCATGTCTAATATGTTTTCTATATTAAAATCTATCATTTAAAATAATGTAATTTGTATATTCTATACTCTATTCTATTTTCTTCTGGGTTCTTCGTTTATTGGTGTCCTTTTGATTTTTCTCGGCTTCGGTCCTACGGAAAGGATGGATGGTTTAGTTGCTTTGTCTGCACCTTCTTATAAAATTGCCTTCCATCTGGCTTCTGCCTCTTCAAGATTTTTAAGAATTTCCTCCAAGCTTTCTTCCATGAAGGATTTTTTGATTAGGAGGGGTTCTATTTATTTTAATAATAAAAAAAAAAATTATAAATAGAGAACCAACTAAGCTTGAGCTCTATCTGTTGGAACCTATTGTCCTTTTTTTTCAATATAAGGATAAGCAGAGTATGCTTTATCTTCCTTATAAAGAATCTGGCAGGATCGCCATGATGTAAAATAATTAAAAAATTAAATTTTGTTTTGTATTATTTAAAAAATTGAATCTTTATTTCAGCAATCAAGCAACAAGTGCTCTGTCAATTGCTTTCGAATTAAGATTGATTTTAACTTAAAATTAGTTCAGCTTATATACTACTTATGAGAATATCCTAGACTACTTTTATAAACGTGAATGCATTGGCGCTGTGGAAGTGTTGTTGGAAATTCTTGATGAAATTTGATTTTCCTTAAAAATATTTATTTGTTCCCACAGTGGTGAATGTTTTAGTTTGCCCAAATGTGCATAGCATTGCAAGTGCCGTTATTACGGCAAATTATTAAATGCATAACTGCATTAAATAAGGGCAGTGACTATTTCTAATTTTGTGGGAATAAACAAAACTGTTATTTAATCCATGTATAAATTTTCTCACGACGGGCTTAAGTGTGACACACACACACACGAGTCATAAACATTTCATGGTCACTTCAAGAGGTGCAAAGGCGGCATTGTTTTTAAATAATTCACATGTGCTTGCCGGCCTTTGTTGATAAGATTTTTAGTGATACATGATATTGTTTTGCCTGATTAATAAATGCATTTGAAATAATTAAATCTTTCATTTGTTATGGTTTAAAAGAATTAAATCATATTATGCTACAATATCCCTTCCCCCCTGGATTCGTGCCTGTTCACAGGCATTATTCTCCCAAAGTGTAAGAACTAGCTAGAGTACTGAAATTTACACAGTACATGCGACTAGCCGGTAGCTACAGCAACAAGTACTAAAACCAACAAAAAGTAAAAAAATCTAAAGGGGGTCCCCATACAAGAAACTATAATAGTTAGCTACAACTTTTGCACTGTAATAGCATGAAATCTAAATATGTACAACAACAAATACCCAAAACAACAACAAAAATCACAACTAAAGGAAGCTTCTATACAAAAAACTGTGAAAATTCGCTGAAATTTTCACGGATATGTTATTACGTAGACTCTACAACAACAACTAGCCAAAATAACAATGGGGTGCTCCCATACAAGAAACTCAAATCAGCTGTAACTCTTGAACCTTAAGAGGTAGATACTTAAAAAGTAACAAGGCCTACACAACAACAAATACCAAAGATAGCAAATAGTGAAAATTTTGATGTTGCCGTTTGCACGGGAGCACCCTTTAATTTGAAAATTGACTTTAGTTTTTGAGTCATAAAATATAGGGAGTTAAAAGTTTCACAGTATTTGAAGTTCACAGACCGCTACAGCAACAAAAATTTAATTGTTTTTCATACAGGGGGACACCCTTTAGCTTCAAAATCAGCTGCTAGTTTTGAACCATAAGAGATAGAGGATGAAAATTTAAACGGTTTATGTATGTAGTTGTCACAGCAGATACTAAAAGGAATAAAGGGTTCAAAACTAAAGGATTCCTTATATACCAGGAAGAGCCTCTGTCTATCACTGGTATGATAGTACGAAACCCTTGCTGTGAGAGTCGATTTCGTACTTTATAATCAATTTATTTTTAAAATATTTTTTTTTTAAATATTTATTTATTTATTTTTTTTTTTTCTTTTTCCTTAAGCAGCCATCCGAAAAAGAACGAAATATTTTCATAAATATAAACATAAAAATAAAAAAAAAAATTGAGAAAACCATATATAGTGCCATAAAATCGAAAAATTCAAATAAACTTGACAAACAAAATGTCTGCTTTCAAATTTGCAATCATTTTGCATGCATTCAACGAAATTGTTTAATTGAAAACATTACATTGCTGTTTATTATAATTCTAAGTGTTTACGAAAGCTGTGTATAAATTGATTTTATTACAATATACATATATTAAACATTTACAATTAGATAGAGTGAGATAAATAATTTAAAAAAAAATATAAAGGAGAAAAATTTCATTTTATTGAACTGAATTTAAATGCTTTTTGATTTCTGCAGAAATTTGTTTAAACATTTCTGTGTTTATATTTTCCAAAATATTGTGTAAATTTTAAATCCAAATATACATACATACATAACAAACCTATCCACATATTTACTGTAGATAGCGATGTTAAATAAATGTTTAAATGTTGTAACATATTATACATACATATATATACATATAAATAACGATCAATAAAATTTAAAATTCGATGTAGCAATTTAATTCAACAAAATCTTATTAAACTAAAAAATAAAATGAATAAAAATAAAATATTTAAGCTACAATGCAAAAGGAAATGTGGTCTTTTATTTAAGCAAAAATCCAAGGCATCAAAACAATAGGTCGCCTCAGAGAGAGAGAGAGAGAGAGAGAGAGAGAGAGAGAGAGAGAGAGGAAGAGAGCGCACCTGTTTTATTCTGACGACATAGTAACTCTTACATTCCCAGCCAGCCGCCTTGACAGAGGGAAGATTTTACCGAAATTTTTAAAATATTTCTACCGGAATAAGTTATTAAGTTATTTTGGTTGAATGTTTAAGTATTAATTTAACTTTATAGACGATTCTTATGATTTTTAATTCTTAATTATTTCTTTGGACTTTACATCAACTTTATTTCCTCACAAATGAAGAAGATTTTTTTGTGTTAAAAAATAATTTTTTTTCTTTCTTTTGAGTTAGAAATTATGAATTTTTTGTATTATTTAAATTGTATAGCGAACTACACTGAAAGAATGTTCGTTCACAGTTTTTAGGGTTCCGTACTCATCAGAGGGAAACGGAATCCTATTACGGAGACAAGTACGTCCGTCCGTCACAGCGTCCATTCTTCGAAACGGTAAGAGCTAGAGAGCTGAAATTTTTGTACCCTGCCGCTACATTAGCAAATACTAAAAACAACAACAAGTCGAAAACTACCAGGTGTCCCTATACAACGTAAAGTATGAACTAGCCGTTACTCTCGCACCGTGAGAGACAGAGGGATGAAATTTGCACAATATGTGTATTCACATATGCTCCACAACAACACTTGCTAAAAACAACAACAACTGTAAAACTACCAGGTGTCCCTTTACAACGTAGAGTAATAGCTATAACTCTCGAACCGTAAGAGATTAAGAGCCGAAATTCGAACACCATATGTATTCCCAGATGCCTCACAACAGCAAATTCCAACAACAACAACAAGTCGAAAATTACTAGGTGTCCACATACAACATAAAGTAGCTGTAAAAACAGAGAGATTAAATTTACAAAATATACATACATATGTATTCACATACGCCATTCCATACATACATTACACATACAAACGTACGGAACCCTAAGAGTGCGAGCCAGCCTCGTACTTGACTTAATTTATTTATTTATATTATATAATTTATTTCATTAATTTTTTTTTTCATTAATCCAATGAAAATTTTCATTATGGCAATGAATTTTCATAGATCTTTTTTTTAACCCCTTTTTATTACACCTGCCAGCAACGTCACTATAAGTAATTGGATGTACTTAGGTGGGGTGTTAATTATCTTAAATCAGAACTTAAGATAATTTATATCCAGCCCAATCGCGAATATTCTCAAGGAATTTTGTTCCTAAGGAAAATACGTTTCTCGAGAAAAAATTCCTCCAATCATAAATTACCTGAGAAGCAAAAAAATAAAAGTTGCTAATATCGAAATTTTTTATAGGAAAACCAAAAAAAAACTTATGTTTCTAAAATACCTATTTTTTCGTCCGCCGTCTATTCTTCCCCTTCGATGTGGCTAAAACAGGGAAGGTTAAAAAAAAATGTCCTAAGGAATTTATCAACATAATAAGATGAATGGGAAAAGAGAAAAACCTCTCACGGAATTATCATTCATGATTGGGCTGGTCGTATGTGAATAAAAATGTGATATACATATATATAAAATGTAATATCTTCATATATATAAGAGTTAAATTTCATTAAAAGCTTTTCACTTTTTGGATTTATAAAAAAAATTACATAAAATCAATGAAAAATTTCACTAAATCAATGTATTTGATCATTGAGGTTTTAATTGTTCTTTGATTTCTAAAAAAAAATGTAGATATATGGAAACATATTTTCATATTCCGCCAAGGTTTTGAAGTCTACTGCGATTAACACCTAAAGGGTGACACCACACATAAAACGGAATATCTGTTAATAATAAAATTGTCCGTAATCGTTAATCGTACATCAAAAAAAAATTATGTTCTCTTTTCATTAGATCAATGAAAAAAATTTCTATAGTTATGGAATCGTTTCATTTAGTTAATGATTTTTTGTTATTAAACAAATGAAATACTTCAATAGCTTAATGCCTAAAATTTATGAATTTAATTAAAAATATCATTAATATAAATTTCATGAATCAGAATTCATTGATTCATTGACAATGAATTTTTTCATCAAATTAATGTCGGCATTAATTGTATTTATAAACAAAATTCTTTTAGTGTACATAATTTACAATTATTAATCATTTTATCAGGTTTTCTAGTTCGATTTTTACTTCCTCAAAATTGAGAAAAATGTTTCTGCTCTCAACCTCGAGTGATCAACATTTTTAGAGAAGACGGGAGAAAAGTAAAGTTGAATACTTACTGGCGGCTGGAACATTGAAATTAATTTCAACTTGACTTTCATTATAGAGCAGGGCTTTCAAAGCGGTTTGCTTTTCACTGTAAACATAAAATTCTTATCGAACTGTATTTTTATCTTACTGAAACGTGTATAGGTATGTAACTATTAGTTTACACATTTAAATTAAGCATATGTAATAAATTAAAAACTACAAAAAGAATGTAAGAGAATATGCTGGTGTCAATTCCTCTACATTTCATATCTAAACGGGTCGCTGGGTCGGTCAGTCAGTAAATCGCTCCGTTTGTTTTTTTTTTTGTTTTTTCTTCTAAAGATTATTTTCCTATTTTAAGTTTTACTCCTTCTCTGAGCAATAATGAAAATTTAAATTTACTTTTTTTTTTATCTTAATGATTGTTTTGAATTTTTATGACATTTTTCGATGTTGGTGGCTTCAATAATAAAAAACCTGGTTTGAATGTAAGAAAATCTTATCAACTCTTTAAGCACAAAGACGAGCGCTGTTTGCTTCTCTGGCTGTAGAGTTCAAAAAGAGCACTTTTTTGTTTATAGAAATGTTATTGATTGTGTCAATAATTTTATTCGTAAAGTGGCTTCGGGATCCATTTACATGGCAGCTTAGGTGGTCACTTTATTTATAAATTGAAATAAATCAAACTATTTTAAGAGGAGTATTTTTTATAAGAGATAAATATGTATATAGCAAATGTTTGTATTGTATTCGACAATTTAAGGAAAAGTTTTGTGTAAGGCGAAGTGAAAATTATTACAAAATCAATGTATGCCAATAGATGGTAGATTTCCTTGAAAAAAAAAATAGTTTAATTTAATTTTGTGGCCGAACTGTTAACGATTTGACTTGCTCAGAATTGAGAAAAAACTTTTTTGTGATCAAATTGTAGTGAACCATATTTATAAGGCAGAAAGAAAAAAAAATTGAAGGATTTTTAACTGTGGCACCAAACCATGGCTGTATCACATGCACCATCCACCATAGTAGGATGGCTATGCGATGCTGCTTGAAGACCTGATCATCGGTGTTCGATGAAATTTTGGGAGATGGCTAGAAGCTGCTGCTTAAAAATAGTATACTATTAGTCCTCGCCTGGATTCGAAGCAAATTTGAGTGCCGATGAGCATCATGGTGGACGTAAAACTGCCATGGTATTGTTCCCCAGCTAATAACTCTTCCATTCTACTCGGCTTGTATTCTGTAAAAATGTTGGTTTCTACAATTTGACAACAAATGGATTCCTTCAATTATGTGGGAAATTAGATTTAAAGAAAACTAAAATCTCGATGATGAAGTGAAAATGAAAATGAAAACACTAATATTCTACTGATGACCTCTTAATCTTCTTGCAGCTCCACAACAATAAACAGCAACAATAGTGCTAAACTTTTACCAACAAACACTGGGTCTAGCGAAAAGTTTGAAACCGTTGCTATCACTGATAGAACAGCAGCAATCGCACAAAAATCAATTGTAAATCAATTGGATGTTGGTGAGAGAATATAAAAATATATTCCAATCAACCGAAAAACACAATCATAAAATGGAAAAATGATCCATAAAATTAAATATAGACCGTCAGTAACGAAGAGCTCAGGTGCTATACGCTGCTGCTTAAAAACAGTAAGCAATTAGTCATGGCCTGAGTTCGAAACGAATTTGGATGCTGCTGTGCGACGTGGTGGTTGCGAAACAGCCATAGGTATGTGCCCCAGCCACTAAGTCTTCAACTTTACTTTTCTTGTCTTCTTTAAAAATATTGATTACTTAAATTTTATCAGAAAAAAATCTTTCTCAATTTGGAGGAAATAAAAATCGATCCACAAGGCCCAATAAAATTATTAACAATTGTAAAATCACATAGTTCGACTATAAAGTCAAAATTAAACGCAAAAACCAATTGCAAAAAACAGAGAGAGTATAAAATATTTTCCAATCAACAGAAAAACACAGTGATAAATTTGAAAGTTGATCCATGAAGAACACAGGTTCTGCCTAAAACCAGTTACAACCTAAGCTCGATGCCACTTGGTTGCTGATGATCATTGTGGTGAACGTGAAACAGCCCAGGTAGTGTGCCCCAGCCAACAAACCTTCAGCTTTGTTATTATTATTTTTTTTTTTTTCATTATTATTGTCTTGAAGAAGCTATCCGAAGGAGAGCGAAATATTGACAAAAATAATTACTCAAATTCCAAAAGACCTTAAGCTCAAATAAATATCTAAAATATAAGAAAAAAGGGGTCAAAATAACTAAATATTAAATAATAGTTTTTGTCTAAGCTGCTTGGCTTTTATAAGTTTAAATGTGGCTTTTTCTCTATACCACAAACACTACTTCATTTTGCATTAAATAAAAACAACTCTCATTTAAGCAGATCATTAATAAAATGTGTGGCATTAATTTTTATCACACTAGAGTTACAATAAAATTTTATGAAAAAGCAAAATAAAATCCCAAAAAAAAAAATGCTAAATATCGTACAAAAAATTAAAGTCACTTTTATTCGCACCTTTAACTCTATTATAAAGTCATATAATCTTAAATATGTTTGCCAATACTCCGGCTGCTTAACATTTTTTTCTGTTTTTTTTTTCTTGTCTTAAGCCCTTTAGAAATGTATTTAAGATTTTAAAGATTTTTTTCTCTGATTCTTTTTTAAGCGTATTCTGACTTGTCACTATAAAAGTGACAATAAAATTGTTTGAAATCAAAATAAATGCAAAAAAGTAAAGAGACAAAAACGTGAAAACACGGCTTAAAAAGGCCCAAAAAAACACACTGTTTAACATGGTGTTTTAACACAATGACATTTTAAGAAGGTTGTTAAAGTTTATCACAATCAACAACAAACAAGAATCTTAAATTAAAAAACCAAAAAAAAAAAAAAAAGAAAACGAGAGAGAAAAATTATAATAAAAACTCAAATCAGGGGAAAAAATCTAAAAGAGCTCAAACAAAATTTTATTTGTTTGGTTCGTGGAATGTGTGTAATGAAATTATTTGGAGTTTGTGTTGCTTTCAGGCCACAATAACTGTTCAGATGATACTAAAAGCTACAAGTATGTAAATAAAAGTTTTAAATATTTAAAAATAAATATTTTAATAGATTTCTGCAGATATTGTTGATTAGTGCAGGGATGGGATTAGGGGCATTAGGGATATTTTTAAATTTCTTACTTAAAATCATACTCAAGCACCAGCAACGAGATTCGAACCTCTAGCTCACGGTTGTGGATCAGTCACCACCACAATTAGAAGGAATGGAACAACAAGTAATTTAAGTAGAGAATTAATTTTATATATAACATGATTTTTATCAACATTTTGCCATGTTAAAATCACATTGCGCTGTTTTCCTGTGTGTACGCACAATAAATTATAAATTCCTTGTTGCTGCACTCACCATAGACTCTCCAACTCCTATTACTACGATACCTGCGAAAGGCCTGGAAAACTTCATGGCTCAAAGAAAGTTATGACATAAGCAGCATCCCTCGATTTCACATTAATGCAAAGTTGAAAATTGATTTAATTATAGTTTTAAAAATAAAGTAAAAATTTAGTTTAAAAACGAACCAGTTTTATTTTTAAGTTTATTTGTTTCTTCTTTGCTGTATGTACTATAGGAGTACATAGTTTTTTGTCGATTATAATTGCAGAGAAATAAATGACCTCAAATTAAGATATTTTTCTACGATGAACAACAAAATAAACGACATCCATTGAGAACGTACAAACAAAAATATTGTGTTTTTTCTATAAATTTAACAGCAAACAATAGAAGAGAATAATAAAATGAAAATGATATCATTTACACTAAATGTGTGTGTGTGTGTGTGTGTGTGTGTGTATTCATAATCCCAGGCGTTTATTAAGTTCTTTGAATCCAAAAGCAATAATCGTAAGCAAATTTTAATGATTTGGCCTTTTTTCTCTCTTTGGAGTTTTTATGGAAACGTAATGAATATGACACATTTGATATTTAAGATAGGAAAATGCATATAAAAAGATACAACTGCCTGAATTCAGATACCCAAATGGCCAAAACGCCATGACAAACATTGGCTACAAAGGTTTGTCGGAAATATTTTTTTTTTTTTTAATTTATTCTTTATCATTTAGCTTTTGAAGATGATGTGAAAGCGCAAACACGTACACGTTCATCAAAATTTATTTTTTTTTTATTTGTTTTTTTATTTATTATAATAAAAATTATAACAAATCTTGAGGCTACAGCATAAAAGGCCATATTCATAATATGTAATTATGAAAAGTTTATTAAACTCTCATTTGACGTATTTCTACGGAATATTTGTCAAATAAACGTGTAATAAACCTTCAATAGTTTTTATGAATATGGGTGAAAATATTTAAAACATGCTTAATGTTTACAACAACAACAAAAAAAAAAAAGAAAAGAGCTGGTGCAAAAGCTCGAGAAACTTAACGCTTTCAAATATATTGAAAAATTGAAGCTGCCATATTTTCTGGACTTTTTTTTACTTTATGTATTTTACTTGCATACGGATGAAAATCGTTGCTCTATCACCACTAGCGATATTAAGGCGAAAACTATAAAAACTTTTAATGAGAACAGGACCGAATTGTCGCACTCGATGTCGAAAGAACTATCGATTAAAAATATTGTAAGACAGAAACAAAATTAACAACAAACACACAACATAAATTTTTTTCTTTTAACTATTATTTTTATTATGGAATCTGTCTGCACGACATTCACAATAAGTATTAAAATCTTAATCTAAAATATAATACGATAGTAGATACAGCAGCACTCAACATTTAGTTCGGAAATAACACAAGTGAGGGAATTCGTTCGATCTCGAATGGCACAGATTTTTAATGTCAACACGTTTTGGACTTTGGAAGAAACCTCTTTTTATTTTTTGTTTTTTATGCAAAGTCATACCAGAAGAACTTGAGCTCATTTATTTGACTGTCATATTGACACGTTTTATCGGCATCTCTAGTTATAAAACACAATGGATAATTATCCATCTTATAATATATTATAATAATAATAAATAATAAATAATAAGTAATAAAATAATTCTAATTTTTTATATGAAATTTTCGGCCTTTTGCTTAAATATTAATAAAGATTTGTTGAGGTTAAGGTCACTGATATCAGCTTTATTTTGAAAATATTCAACGATATGTTTAGGGCCTTTCAAAAGGTTTTATTTTTTTGCTCAGGAATTTTACAACAGATTACTTTTTTACACCGAATGACATCTACGTGTAACTTATGGAAAATATTGAAAATGTGAAACAGTCGTTTACATTGTCAATGTATCTTTCATTTGTTTAGATGTCACAAAAAGAAGACGTAAATTTTTGTGAAAAATAAAAAAATGCTAAAATTTACTTTTGGACTTTTTTCTTTCCACAGGTCCAGTAACATGTTCTCCATATTTATTGACCATACGATGGGATTTCTTTTGCACTGCATTTTAAAATGAATTTATTTATAATTCATTAAAAATTATAGCAAAATACATGTTTGTTTTCTGAAATGTCATTCTGTTAGTGATGGTACAAAAGCAATCGATTTTCTGCAATTTTTTTTAGTGATGGCACTAAAAAAAAATCGAAAGATGTAAGATGGAAGAAAATGAGAAAGGATCATCTTCTACTGATGTAGAATTTTTGCCCTGTGCAATTCTTATGGGAAGATATGTAAATATCTTTGCAAATTGATGAAAGATGTAAGATGTGCGCTAGTGGAAACAGGCTATTATATTATCGTTAGACCATTAGACTTGTTGAGGATTCGCTTGAGCTTGTCACATCAGCAGTCCTAAAGTTATGGCCACTGGGGTACACCTTTACTACATCAAGGTGTATGCTGCATGCAAAGCAATGTATGAGTTTTTTCATACATACATATGTTTTGTAGCAAGAAGATAACAAAAACATATGGTAAAACATTGTCTTTATGAGTTACAGAAATAAAATACTACTCCCAAAGCTATTAACTTTGATTTTTTATGAGATCAGTACGCAAATGGCTGAGAGTTTTAAGTTTTTGTTTTCAGTTTTTATTGAAATCGATTTAATGTACTAGTGTTTGAAACACTAAACGCGAGAAAAACTTGAAAGCAAAAATCGTAGAAATCGTAGAGGTATTAACTCACTTAATTACTAACAACTGATTATTTATGCGCATGTACATATCTTGAAGATAATTATCGAAAATAGATTGCAGTTTTTATTTACTGCCAAGACAAAAGTATCGACAGTTTCTCATCTCTAATGCTGCAGTTATTGTTCAAATAAGATGAGTGTTGTGTCATAAATAAATAAAAAAAAAAAATATTATTACAAACATGTACCTGCTTTCAATACTGCTGGGTTAAAAGTATTAAAATTGTTTATTAATTTATTCCTAAATTTAACGGCCACACTTTTTCAATTAATTAATGGAAAACTGAAACAAATTTTAAAGCGCAAGCTGAAAACAGGACTGAGCTTTGATCTAGATACGATATCGCAAATACATATCTTTTAGTTTTTAATGAAGTCAGCTCAAGTGAATAGACAGCGCTACTTAAATATAAATGTATGTAAAATTATTGTTTTGTATCATAGCAAATAAAGATTTGATAAACCTTTATTTAAAAGGTTTCGTTTTTAAGATTGAAATTTGTTTAGGTCACAATATTTTATTTTAAATGCGATAAAAAAAACGTTGAAACTCCCCGGTCGTCTGCCTCATCTAGAACAAACATGTGAGTGAAGTTTATGAGCAAGTGAAAAAATGTTTTAGAGATCTGTTCAAAATCTTTAAATTATACAGCTGCTTTAATAGAAAACAGAGAAATTCGACAGTAATATTGCATACAAATTTATTTTCAAACTCTGCGGTAAATTTTTTTCATACCAACTAAAACAAAGGCGGGCAACTCCCCTTTAAATTGAACTCGTTATACGAATAAAATATGATTGAAAAATTAATATTTGTTTGGGGAAAATTTCTGTTTTGTTTTCAAAATTACTCTATGGAGAGTTTTCAAACAAATAATTTTGTTATTAATGGCGAAACAGCAAATGAATGTCATGAAAGCCATAACGAATTAAGCCGCCAAAGGGGCGTTAAAACAATCACCAAACGGTCTGAATGACAAAAACAAAGTATTTAACGAATTTCAATGCCTCAAAGGGTTTTTATAAGAAAACAAAAAACCAACAACCGAAAACTGTTTAAATTAGCTCTAATGATTTATTCATTTATTGTTAATATTACTTTTAAAAAAAAAAAAAAAAAAAGAGGAAAAAAAATCAGCTGAAATTGTTCTCTGCCTGTATTTACGGTAGCCCCACACTGTGGCATGTCACGCCTCTAGTTTCTTTTCACCATCTAATTAAAGTGTAGATTGTGTATTTTTTATGCTCTTTCTGATTTCTTTTCGTTTCAAAGTATAGTATTTTGTATCAATTATTAAATAGTCTGTTATAGGGTTACAATTTTAAATGCCTAAAAGCCTGTTTAACAGTTGTTGGCAATAATTTTTCTTTTTTCGAAGCCTTAAAAACCAAACGAAAATTTTAAATGGCTTGAATGCTTTTTTCATGCAATAAATAACGAAGAACAGCATGATGTTAACAAGGTTTTGGAATATATTTGAAAAACATTTGTTGCCTGGGGCTTTTTTGGTTTCGCTTCAATCAAGTGTTTTCTTTTCCGATCAAGTGATGCACCAGCAGCAGCAGCAGTAAGCAGCAACAAGTATCACTGGCAATTTTATTAATATTCTTATGATCACTTATTATCATCTTAATTTATTTTAATTTTGTTTATTTTGATTACAGCGCTGATTTCTTTTAAGACAAAACACTCATAATTTTTAATTAGTTGCCATACATTTTAATAGTTTATTGGTTGTCGTAAGGGCTTTGAACTAATGACAATTCGGCAGTGACTTAAAGAGGGGCGGTTACTTTAAACGAATTTCTATTCTGTGTTTCACATTGAGCTCAGCAAGTGGCCATTCGGAAATTTCCAAAAACTGCTGGAGTAACATTGTTGAAATGTTTAAGCAAAAGCCCAAAAATATGCTCAAAACCAATTAGAATAAAGTCTCTGATAATTCGGGAAACCCTGTTGAGAATGAAAGTTGGGAAGCGTTAAAATCATTTCACAGAAAACTGGGCTCTAAGAGATTTTGGATGTATTAACACTGCATTTGAACGGAATACTTCGAGCATAATAATTAAGATCGGATGCATCTCTTAACACAGAATTTGATCAGACTGCCTCGAACATAATCATTAAGCTCAGACATAATTTGTTAGTAAATTATTTTTACTTTCAATGAATTCAGCCATTATTTTATTTTCAGCCACCCCAACATTTTATTAAAAATAATTATGCCAACAAAATTTTAACAAAAACAGCGCATTAAATATCTCAGATCATAAACAAAAATTAAGCGTAACAAATTTGCCACAAACTCTTGAAAAGGTGAAATGAATGTGTCATTATTGCGGTCACTGCATCATCAAAAAGTCGTCATGAAATCAGTAAAAGAAGCACGTAGCTGTAAAACATTATCACAACAAATAAAAAACAAACAACTGCAGCAGCCGCAACAACAGCAACAACAACAACAACAACATCACTCACTGATGGTCAGCTAGTAGTGTTAAAAGTGAGAGGAAGAAGGTAAAACACAACACCAGCCAACACTACCAACACAAAAACACCACCACCACCACAAACAACAACAACAACAACAAGAACAACTGAAACTTAACAACTTCACACCAAGTGCGTGTGTCAGGAGACATAAAAAAAAGGGAACAAATGCAACGAAGAAACAAACAAACAAACAAACGAACGAACAACCAAAACAAAACAACAACAACAACAAAAGGATGGTATGTTAAAATTAATTAATGGGCTCGTTCAATTAAAATTGCAACATGTTGTAAGCTGGACACAGCCACAAAAACACTTCAAGCTGTACAAAACCACCACCGTCAGTCACACCACTTTTCCAGCTTAAAATGAATCCCTTAAAAAAAAATTCCATTGCAAAAAACTACAACAACAACAACGTAAGAAGACACTGAAACAAAGTAATCTCTTGCTGCAGTTTTCCTTTTTCAACTTTTTGTAGTTGTTTTCTGCACAATTAACTTGTGCAACAAGTTCTTGCAACTCTTAAGGGGACATTTACAACTGATGAGTCCATACTACAGCGTGTATGAATGTTGTTTGATGATGCATTCAACCATTGACATCGCATTCAAAACAGAGGACATTGTTTTCAAAATACTTAAATTAATATGCGAGGGAGGTGTGTGCAGTTGCAAGCGGCTTTAGTTTGCAGCTGCAATAAGACGTCATATACAGCAAACACGAAGCATCTGTTTGATATAATTTTGGCAGAACGAAAAATAGAAACAAATGACTGCAAAAGGTCAGCACTAATGCATTCCTTACAACTCAAAAATTAAAAAAAAAAAAAATATCAACAAAATTTGGAAATGGAAAAAATCGTCAAAATTTTAAAAATTTCAAAGGCTGAAAAAATCGTCAAAATTTTAAAAATGCAAAGCCGCCCAAAATTTAAAAATTAAATTAAATTTAAAAAACCGGAAAACTGCCATAGTTTAAACATGAAAAAAAATCGCCAAGAATATTAAAAATCTAAAAACTCGCCAAAGATTCGATACGTTTGTCTGGGTCGAATCTTAAATGCCCTTTACTATAGTCAGGCTCATATGTAAATAAAGAGTCAATATTTCAAAAACGTGCTAAGTTGAAAAAAAAGCAAAATATTCAATTCTTATTGACTTTGAAAGTTTACAAAATCGTCAAGTTTCATTGTAGAAATCGCATGTTGAACAGCAAGAATTTTGAAAAATGCCAAAGTATTTAAAGACTTAAAAAAAAAATCAAGGAAATTTTGAAAATTTAAAACATTGTCAAAATTGTTACCTTTAACAATTACAGCAATATTTTCAATTTTCAAAATATCGTTGATTTTTCTCAATTTTTTAATTTTTGGCATCTTTTCGATATGCTGGCAATTTATCCACTTTGAAAATTCTTTAGCAAAAAATTTAAGTTTTCAAATATTATAAAACATTTGAAACTGAAAAATTGTGCCAAAATTAAAAACTAAAAATATCGTCTAAGTTTTAAAAACGCAAAAAGCCGCCAAAAATCAAAGAAGTTTAGTTTAGAAAATAAATCACTAAAATTGTGAAAAGGAAAAAAATGCTAAAACATAAAATAAAAAAATCGTCAAAAATTACCTACGTCCATCTTGAATACCCTTAGTAATAGTCGCGTTCATGCGTGTATAAAGGGTCATGATTTCAAAATGCCCTAGGTTGCAAAAAATTCAATACACACGTCACAAAAATTTGTAAAATCGTCAAAAGTAGTTGTCAAAAAATCGATCAAATTTGGAAAAAGTCACCAAAGTTTTTAAATTTAAAATTTAAAGAATTTTAAAGTATTTTAAAAACGTGACCAGAATTTGAATACTTAAAGTATTTAAAAGATCGTGAAAATCGTCAAAGGTTTAAAAAAGCACCAAACATTTTAGAAATGCAAAAACTTTGACGCTATAGAAAACCCGTCTAGAATATAAAAAGATTGTTAAATTCTGAAATTGAAGAGATCGTTTAAATTGCAAGAATGTAAGTTGTCCCAAAAACTCTAAATATTATAAAATTCTCAATAAGTTGTAAATTTAAAAAATCGTTAAGTACTGCAAGTAAAAAAATCGCCAAACAAAAAATTAAAAATCGTCAAACATTTTAACATTGGAAATTTTTTTTTGAAAATTTCTACAGGTTTTGGAATTAAGAAAATTAAGTAACATGTATGTGCAAAATTTCGCAATCCGAAATTGAAAATAATACTTTTATATAAAAATTTAAATTAGAAAGTTATCTGCCTCTCCTGTAAAATTTGTCCAATGTACTTGAATGGACATTTGTATATCAAAAGACTTTTTAACTCGGTCAAGTTCAACTCTTGGTTGGTCACTTTTTTATCAATATCAGTTAATTAAAAAAAGTAGAACGGGTATTTAAACAGCCTACAAATGGACACAAGAGCGTCACCGATCGAGAATATATAAACCTTATGCGTTCGAAAACTAAAACTAAGCAAACAGAATTACAAACTTGTACATAAGTTTTTAACACTTTTTTATCATCATTTGGGGCCAATTGTGCACCTCGAGCAAGAAAATCGTTTGAGCAGTCCTTTAACACTTGCCGTGACGGACGAAAAAAAACTACATATATCACCTTTCTGGGGAGCACTTAAGAGCTGTCTCAGCCCAATGTACTACGCTTACTTATGCAATTTAATTTGCATATATCCTTCAGGCTATAAAATATGTTGCTTCCCATACAACCCTCGTGCGTGAACGGTTTATAAAATGGAACATTTTATCTAGCTGTCGTTGTTGCTAAAACTGTTGCAGTTGTATTTGTTTGAGTGGCAGCGATGCCAATGCCTCTGCTGCTACTAATTCCACTCTAACATATCCTCCGGGCCTAAAATGTTAAACTGATTTAGTGTTGAAGCTTATAAAAATACAAAATCAATTTAAGCCGTTTTTGTTTTTCTCTCCAAGTTTTCTTTCTTGCTATTTTTTTTTTTTTTTTTGTTTTAATTGTCTTTTTGTTTTATTGTGTGTTCAAACTATTGAACTGGATTTTCGGCTTATTGCAGTTGATGTTGCGGTTGTTCTTTAATTGCTCAAATGAAACACATGAATGAGATGTATGCTTTTGGATATGATTTTTATAATATTGCTGTGATTTTCTTCTTTGCTAAGAAATTACAATTGTTTCGGCGACTAAAACCAGGAAGCAGAGGAAGAGAACAGAAATATCATTTACAAAAATTAGTAAAAATTTTTGTATAAATTAATTTCATTATTTTAATTGTTCGAGCCTTTAGGTCACTTGTTTTTTTTTTATAAAATTAAAATACTAAACAACAAAGGTCGAAAAATTAGTAACAAGAATATAAGAAATTAATTTCAGTATTAGTGGCTATTAAGTTTTATAATTGAGTTAAAAAATATTACAGAGCTTATGAAAAATGTAAGCAATTCAATGAAAACTTTCATGAATTCGATGAACTCTTTCACTGGCTTTCCGATTCCCACTGGATTTGTAAAAAAAATACATGATAAGGTATTTTAACATTTTACAAGAGTTTTGAAGTCTACTTGCGGGTAACATCTGAAAAATTTAGTCTTACATAAAATGAGATTTTATTTTGTGTCTTCTTTTTGGAATGGAGTACAAAAGTAATGTATTCTTTTCTTTACCACAATGAAAATTGGCAGGCATTCAAAGAAACGTTTTATTTAGTTTATGATTTTTGTTCTCTTGTCATTACATCAATGAAAAACTTCATATAGTCAATGAAATGTTTCATTTAGTTAGTAAGTTGTATTACAACTAGGTTACCTGTGTGTGGTGAGAAACTTTCACCCGGTGCATATGCAACGATATACATTTGTAAAATAAAAAAGTAATAATGGAAATATCACAATAACGGTGGGTGGCTGAGTGCAGCTTTAGAAATTAGTTCAAGGACGGGTGCTGACGTGCAGCGTGGCGGTTCCGAAACCGCTAAATATCTTTGATGTTTTCTTTGTCTTATATAATTAATATCTATGACAAAAATAATATGGAAAGCCCGGTAAATTTACAAAATAATTATATAAGAGAAAGTGCGAATAATAGAAGTTCATGCCTATAAATTTGATTAAGCAGAATTCCTGGATTTAAGGACTACCAACGTTGGTTGAACACTAATAATTTTTTTTTTTCATTAAAAATGTGTATGTTGGTATTCATTGGATTTATGAACTAAATTCGTTCAGTGTGCCTGTTTAGCCATCCTTGCTACTGCATTCCATTCTGTTTGACTTGGGATATATTTTTCTTCAAAATTCGCCTCTGCTCTAGATGGCTTTTTTTTTAATAAAGGATTAAAGGACTCTTTGTGCAACGATTCGGTTAAAACTCTCAAAAGTTATTGAACTATAGTAATGCGGATTACTTCCCTTTTGTGCGTATGGGGCATTGCTTTCTAGCATTTGACTTCGTGGTGGCCGTTGTTGGTCGTCGAAGCACTTGTTATGTAAGAAGAAACTTATGAGATTTGCTGTGCCAATATTACATTTGTTTTGTGTGTGTGTGTGTGTGTAAGTGCTCTAGCGTTTAGTCTAAGCCCAAGTTGTGCTCAGCCAATTTACAACCTCCAACATGATATGGCCTCCACCTCTTTTTACTACCAGTTCCACACACACACACACCGAAATCCCAGACTACAGCAATCAATTCAACCACTACTACAAAACCAAATGTAATCCAGGCAATTTCCTTGCGATTACGCTTTACTTCAGTTAAGTGTTGTAAGCTTGGAGATTAGCTCGTGTTATTGATTCCAATCCTCTTGGTGAATTTTTCCTTCATTCTTTCTTTTTGTCGTGGTTTTGGCTGCGTCATTTAAACAGCCTTAAATTTGGCCAACCGTAAGTTTGTACTTGTAACTTAAGTACATGCAACACATGCAACAAATGCAATTTGTGTACTCGTATTCGAACGAACTTTTTGTGTTTTCTTTTGCTGCAACAGGAATTGAAAATTGTTGTTACAAGTATGTTCAATTATTTTAGCATGTAAATTTGTTGTTTTTACAATGTTTTCCATGTTTTTTGCAATTTTTTTTTTTTTTTTCTTTTCTTTCAGCTTTATTCTCCCAAGCAGTTTTCTTTATTTTACTTTTTGCTGTTGTATGTAGTTGAGGTGACAAGAATTTTAATAACTTGTTTTCAATTAGTAACAAATAATGTTACAAAAATGTATGGCATGTCACATGGATTGTATACATTCCAGATCTGTTCGGTTTATTAAAACACCATCATACAAAATTGTACTTTCAATTAGGACAACAATATGAATGAGTTTCTGTGTAGAACAAACTACTGTAAAATTATGTGTACGTGAGATTTTTGTGGATGAAGCAAGAAACTGGAGTATGGTGGATGTGAGAGATTTATGGCCTCAATTTTAACTTTTGTTTTGGACTCGAAAGAAATTCAACCCTAAAAGAGGCAAACAAATATTTCTCGATTTTTAAGTAATATGCCAGAAATGGGTATTTGTGTTACTCGATCATACACTTTAAAACGTTTTACAGATTTTTTCCTTCATTGCAAAGGACATACACACTCACAGCTTCTTTTTCCAGAGATGAACATTCTAGTGGATGTGAAACTGCCCTGGTTGCACCCCAGCTAACAAATCTTCAAATTTACTCTTTTTAGTTTCGTTGATCAAAAAACAACTTCATAAAAAAACTTTATAAGGTCAAATAATTCTAACAACTCGACAAAAAAAAAAAAAAACTATTGAGCTCCACAAGCTGTTCCAAAAAAAAAAATATTCTAACTTTCGAGACAGTTTAATCTATTGTATTGTATTGTATTGTATTGTATTGTATTGTATTGTATTGTATTGTATTGTATTGTATTGTATTGTATTGTATTGTATTGTATTGTATTGTATTGTATTGTATTGTATTGTATTGTATTGTATTGTATTGTATTGTATTGTATTGTATTGTATTGTATTGTATTGTATTGTATTGTATTGTATTGTATTGTATTGTATTGTATTGTATTGTATTGTATTGTATTGTATTGTATTGTATTGTATTGTATTGTATTGTATTGTATTGTATTGTATTGTATTGTATTGTATTGTATTGTATTGTATTGTATTGTATTGTATTGTATTGTATTGTATTGTATTGTATTGTATTGTATTGTATTGTATTGTATTGTATTGTATTGTATTGTATTGTATTGTATTGTATTGTATTGTATTGTATTGTATTGTATTGTATTGTATTGTATTGTATTGTATTGTATTGTATTGTATTGTATTGTATTGTATTGTATTGTATTGTATTGTATTGTATTGTATTGTATTGTATTGTATTGTATTGTATTGTATTGTATTGTATTGTATTGTAGTGTATTGTATTGTATTATTACTAGGTTGGTGCAGGATGGCCCTTTGAAATGCGATCAAAGATGATCTGTTGTGCAACAGTTTAATCTAACTTGAGCCCATTTATTATGTAATTACAAATATACACAGAAAAATCCTCAATGTAAAATTAACATTAAAAAAAATTGTTTTAAGATTATGATAAATTTTTTTTTAAATAATGCTTTAATTTAACATAAATCTCTACTTAAACTGCTTGTAATTTAAATCACTCTAATTATTGCAATAACTTTTTATTATAAATTTGTCAAAGATACTTGACTTAGACAATCTCTGGAACAAGAAACGCCAAATATTTCAGAGACAACTGATACCTGTTTAACAAAAATAAATTAAAAGTAACTGTTATTTTTTGCAAATCAAAATAAGAAAAAATTAAATAATCTATATTTTGGAATGATTAGCAATTTAAGCCTAAAATAACCGGTATCTTTAAGCTTCATATCAAAGTTTAGCACCGTCAATGTTCCTGATTACAAGGCTTGATTTTTATTATGATTCATTCGCTCAGATGAACTTGTATAAATCGCTTAGGAATTTAACTTTTTATTTGACACTAATTAATTATTCGCATAAAACGTATTTAATATCACGCAAACACACACACACACACACACACACACACTTAAGCACTAAGAAAAAATGCTTCGAGCGGCTCTTTAGTCCTTAACGGTCGATCACAAATTCGGCAAAAACAATGTGAGAATTTGAAAACTGAAAACAAGATGCTGCTTCAAACAAGGTTGTTTCCAGGTATGAAAAATTCAGCACAGTTGTATTTGTGGGAACACATTTAGAACTAGGAGTTTAAATTTCAATACAAAGAAAATAGCACTTAATTTATTTGCGCTTAGATCTTTACCGTCTAATTCATAAAAATTATAACAGGCTTATAAAGCTCGTATTTGACAAATTTTCCATACAAATATGTCAAATAAATAACAGTCATATAACCCTGTAATAATTTTTATGAATTAGGGGGTTAAAGTATAACAGTCAAATTTATAATCTTGTGTCAGTATTTGGCGTTTAGTGTTGCTGCCGAAGCGGTAATTGATGTGAAGAATGGCCGTGACAGATGCAAATATCTTAAGGAGAATGTGAGAAATCAAAATTAGAGATGAAGAGAAAACCCCAACTAAGGATTCTTAACACTTTCATATCTTTAACGCAATATGTTGTATTCTTAATACATTTTCTTTACACTCCTGAAAACGTTTGTCGCTTGGGCTTTTTGTTCTGTTTAAAAAAAATGTCTAATACTGTCATACATGCATTTCTAATTGAGATAATATTCAGTTTATTGACATAATATTTTTTGCGTTCATACATACAAATATTGCGCTAACTCAATTAGTATTTAACAGCTGGAAAAAAGTAGTTGTTTTTCTCTTGGTAGTGAGAAAGAAAAAGTGAAAAATATTTTCAAATAATTTATTTTGTTTTGTTTGCTTTTGTTAACATTTATCTCATCATTCATCTCGCATTGTATACTTTTGCTTATTAAACACATCTTTTACAGTGTTGTGTTTCATCTTTTTCTCAATATTCAAAGCAATTTTGAGTTTATTAAGCAATAACTTTACTGACTTTTTGTATTGAGTATTGTATTGGAATATTGAGCTCAATAATGGACTTTATTGCGATTATCTCAATAAAGGCGCATGTATGAACATGCTATAAGGGTACATGCATTTTAAATTATAAATATAAGTATGAACTTAATTATTTATTTGCTGTAAGAGCCAATTGAAAGGTATTAATTTAGGTCCAAAAATGAAGCTTTTTAAAAGGTACATAATAGATACATATAAATATAAATTTTAGGCTGCAGTTAGAAATAAAAACGGCAACTTATTATTTTCAACCCTGGAGTATTTAGATCGGCAAGCTTTAAGTGAATTTTGCATGGGCAATCAGCTGGTACTTGCGTAGCTTTTATGTCCACTACTTTTAACGTCGCATTGTGAAAAACAGAGACAGAGAAAAACAAGAGTTTTTACTTGTAGTTATCTTTCGAAAATATAAAATCGATAACAGGCAAATTTATAATTTTAAACTTGCATTAAACTTATTTAAAAAATGGCCACTAGAGCGATCTCAGCTGAGCGGATTAAATCACAAACAGTTTGGGCTTGCAAATACGCTATTAACTCGGCTCATGATGAACTGTGCATCATATGGGTGCCACAGTATGTGGGAGTAACTGCAAATGAGAGAGCAAACTCTCTTGCTTCCAGAGCAAGGGAGCTGAGTATCATTAGCTTGGTATAAGCGAAGCCTTTCAATGCAAATGCAAAATGCGTTGCTAAATCGGATTTCGCAATCGCATTGCGTTGACATGGTGCTATTATGATTTTCTTCATACATTTTATATGGACTCGATACGCCAATTTAGGTATATATATAAATGTTTTTGGGCGTAGAGAGGCCGCCACTATGGTTTTTCTTCCTTCTGTTGCTCGTTTGCTTAGCGACATTAATCTAAAACGTGTTTGTGTTTTGCTTCTTTAAGAACTCGTTAGCATATTTAAAGAGCCTTTTTCTTTCTTCGTCAAACTTTTTTTAAAGTCCATTTTTGTTTGACTAAGACACATATGTATATGTAGATGCACACACATGTATGTACATATGTATATATTTAAATATGTATTTGAAACTCCTTCCTTAAGTTGCCGACATGCTGTCTGTCACGCTATATTATCAATCACGTAGCATCATTTTGGCTACAATTTTAAGCATAATTTTTTTTTTTTTTTTTTTTTGGTTTTTGCTTAAATTCTTTGGGGAATGACAAACAAACTGAAACTTAATTCAAATTAAAACAAAAGTGCAGATACAAAAATGCAAATGAAAACCAATGCAAGAAAAGAGGAAGAGCAATAATGACTTGAGATTATTTGAAAAGGTCGACCTTATGCGCTGTAATGGGTTAATAAACGCAACTGAATCTGAAAAGAAATGTTTTATTTTCATAAAAAAGAACTTGAGGTAATAAACAGACAACTCCTCCCTTGCACGAGTTTTTTTGGGCGAGGAGAACTTGCGAACATGATTTTTTTTTATGTAATAATATGTTCATATTGGACGAATATTTGCGGGAAAAGCGTGACCACTAGTTTTTTCGATGGCTTTTATTTTGCACAAATAAATATTACCAGATATTTTTGGGAAAGCACAGTCATATATATTAAATTGAAAATTTGCGGGAAAAAGCGTGACCACTACTTTTTCGGTGGCTTTTATTTTGCACAAATAAGTATTACCAGATATTTTTGGGAAAGCACAGTCATATATGTATATTAAGTTAAGAAAAACCAGGAAAGTTAAGTCCATATATTAAATTTAAAAATGCAATATTTGAAGTTTTATGTCTTAATTTACCACATTTTAAAGCAAATGTGTAATTTTTTTCGCTGGTTGTGTGTAGGAATAAACACAAATTTTGGTTTGAGTTGATACATCTGTCGGTGCAATAAAGAGTATTATTGTTTAAGGTCAAAAGGAACGGTCGCATGGGCTGTGGTACGGTTAACCCACAAACATCAGGACCACTACACTCTTGGCGAGCCTTGTCTTGGCCCAATACATGAAGATAAAATAATTTAGAAAACAGTCTAACAGTCTAACGAAATAAGCCGACAGAAAATGTTGTAGCTATTCATACTTGTTATGTTTTATTACTTGGGCTGCCGGCCCACTTGGGTCCTAGAAAGGTCCCGTTGTGATACTCGAAATCCACACTTGTAAAGAATGAAAAATATTTTATGTTCACTGGTCTTATGGAAATTTTTTAACAAAATCGTTCATTTGTGCTCAAAAACTCTTAAAAAAATAATTCTCTTAATGACAGTTTGTATGCAAAATATTTACATATTAATATCAATCCGCATGTGTATGTGTGCATTATACATATTTGCAAAATTATTAATAAAAGAAAACTGATTGTGTACATAAATATTTATTTTAGTTTGCAGCTCAAATACTTGTAGGAAATATTTTATTTAACGTTTTTCTTGGGGTTTTTTTTTTTTTTTTTTTTTGTTTAAAGGCAGTTATAAATCTTTTGACAGCTTGACAGTTGTGGAAATGTTGCATTTATTTCCATGTGAATTATATAATAAAATTTGCATGTTAAAAAGGACAGTGGAATGTATGGAAAAAAGAAAAACGAATTTCAAGAGATTTATATGAATTATGTAACTGATCGATAAAATGGTTTCACTTAATATAAATTTAATATGCTAAATGAGGATTGAAGATTTATAAATTTTTTCATTAGGTACAGAGATGCTTTCTAGATTTTTAGTTTCCACTGCTTATTTGCTCTCCATCACATCGTTCCGGTAAGTTTTCCAAGAGTGATATTTTAAATTATTTCCAAAATTTTCTCATCAAAAAGATCTCTAACATTCTAAAATTTCCTAAAGTTTTAAACTTCAACATCACCTAGTTTTAGGTCGGCTAAAACTGTGTCACTCCGGCCCACTGTTCCTCATCGTGGCAACACAGTCACCTACTAACCATTAGGCAAATATTTTTAAATTTCCATTTTATTTCATTATTATTTGAGAGAAGAGCCTTTAGGTGATCTATACTGCTCAAAAACTGGGGGAAAGAAATTCAATTAAAATATTTGTTTGATTAGTTTTTTTTTATTTCTTCATTAAAAATTAAGCATTTTCCATAAGTTTTGGATGCAAATGGCCAAATGAAAATACCTACAGAAATACAAGAAAAAGATATTTGAAAGATTTCCTAATCACTCAAGACATTTAGTATTCGTTTATGTTTTAACATGCAGCCTTCAAGTTTTGTTATTTATTTCAACAAATAAAGTTTGTATGTTAAATGTGAATTTTAGTTTTTATGAGTTTTTAAGTGGCCAAAACATTTAAGCAGTCATGACATTAAATGAAACATTTGTCAGTAATGGAGGCATCATGGCTTAATATTCGCTTCAAATTGATGGAATTTTTGTTTACAAAATATGTGCTTGTTTCATTGTAAAACCTCTAAAAAAATAAATATGACTCACTTCAGTGGCTGGTCGCTGAGGAAGACATTTAAAATGCTCAATATATGGAAATATATATATTTTAATATGTTTAGCTACTGAAATTAGTGGGAAAACTCATGTTTACAAAGAAGAACTAATGTGCATTAAAGTGTGGGTATAATTAATAATGTAATAATATTCTATTCTACAAAAACCGCTATAACGCAGGGTCTAATATCCTCCTGCCTGACCAGCCAGCGGCAAGTTATTTAAAATAATGTGCAAGCGAAACCAATTTTCCGATATATCGAATGTATACTCGTTAGTGGACGTTAGTGGTGTGTATTTTGAAGCCAGACACACACACACACTTACACATTTAACTTTGCTCTCGATTGTTTTTAATCAAATAATGAGAATTAGCAAGACCAACGGTTTCGAAGAAATTCAAGCAATAAAAAACTGACTAATCTTATTGCCAGATTTCAATTTGCTTAGGAACATATACTATTCAAAAAAGCATAAGGTTATCAATTCGATAGGTTGGGAAGGAAATAGAAATAAAACTAATTTTAAACGCCAAGTTTCGTTGGATCAATTAAAATATTATTCAGCTTAGCACCTCTAAATTATTTGTTTACCTTGTCTAAATGAACAATAAAGATTTTGTTTTATTTTTATTTATTACTTTAGGTCTAAAAAATAGATCTTAATGCTTTCCGTCTCTTTTCAGCCGTCTATATGTCGCCGACATTTCGTTGCTGCTAAACAACTCATCAGTAGACTTGAAAAATCTAAAAAGTATGCTTGAAGCCCAACTTCTTATTCCTAAACTCTCATGAACAAAATGAGAATCAGAAATGCTCAAACAAACTTTTAATTTATTTTTATAGTATTTGATCTTTAGATTTTTAAATTAACTATTCAAGCTTTCCATCTTTGGTTTTTTATAAAAAATAATTTTAAACAATTACACTGGTATTCATAAAAAATAAAACATTATTGAAGTACATTTTAGAATAAATTTTTCATATCAAATTTGTTCTAAAATGTATTTGGGCAACAATTCATTTTTTATGAATACCGGTGTTATTTAGTTATTCTCAATATTTCGCCAACAATTTGTTGGCATCTTCAGGAAAATAATTAATACACAAATGCCAAGAAATCGTTGGCCAAATATTGAAAAGAAATAAATAATTGTTTAAAATAATTAATAATTATTTTTATGGAGATGCCAACAAATTGTTGGCCAAATATTGAAAATAAATAAATAATTATTTAAAATTATATTTTATAAAGAACCAAAGATCAAAAGCTTGAATAATTAATTTAACAAAGCAAAGATTTTGTTAAAACTACTTTCAATTGTTAGTTACTTTATCGAGCCTCCCCACGATTTCACAATTTCATATTAAAATTTTACAACTGCAACTATAAAAGGTTTTGTGTTAATTAAAATTTGGGAGGAGATGAAGAACGAGACAGTAGAGCACTATTTATGCCAGTGCACCGCCGTTTCACAACAGAGCAGACACACTTTACCAGACATAACCGCATTGTGGGGCATATGCTGGGGGATATTTGGGAACTTAAATCCACGGAGCGTACTACAAGGCTATACCGGCTTAGATGTGTGTTGCCAGACATGGTTAAAAAAACTCCCTCCAAACAAACCGTTTTTATAATTAAAAATTTCATTGCATCCATTAAATGTGGTGTTCATTTGACTAAGTTACCCCCGATTTTTGACTTGGGATTTAAATTCAAAATTAGTAAATTTTCCTTAAAATTTAAGTTGGACTTAAAATAGCTTTCTGTTTTACAGTCTAAAATTATTTTTGGTAATTAATTGTAATAAAAGTACGGCAGCGCAATGTAAGTGTCAAAAAATTATCGATAACTCAATAAAAAACAGCTTTTAAAACAAATTTGGTAGCAAGTGAAATTGTGAAAAGTTTAGAAAATAATAAATTGTTTTGTAAAAATTATTAAATTGAGTAGCAAAAGTGATAAACGGACTCCCAATTTCACTGTCACAGAAGTTGATTACCTTCTGGAAATAATAAAAAATCAAATTATGAAACAAACAAAAAAACATGTGCAATTTTCTTAATTTGCAGAACAAAACCAAACTGTCAAAATCATATGGCAGTACGAAAAACTTAAATCGATTTTACAGGGGCACGGCAGGCCGTTTAAGTTTGATTTAAATAGCAACTGTCTGACTCAATTTTGTATTTAAATCAAATTTAAATTGAAATGGCATTTAAAATTCAAGTCGAAAATTGGGGGTTAGTGAATTATTTTTTTTCTATTTAGCTATTCACACAAAACTTGTTCTCATATCACGAGGACACAACAGTTAACGGAAATGCAAATTGCATGCACTAAAATTGTTCTTTAGCAAGTGTTTCCCATATTTTTCTAAATTACATATTATTTAAGATTTTTTTTTTTGTTCGTATGCCGCAATAAAATTACGTCATAATTCTAGGTTTTGATTATTGTCTTTCAATATTGCAAATTATTAACAATTTATACGACAGACTCTTAATAAACGAAAAACACTAAGTAGGCTTGACCAGACAAAGATTTATAAAGTGATACGCCCCAAATTAACTAGACAATTTAGCACCAGTCAAATGCGAGCACAAGCACAAACCGAGAGAGCCAGTCGCAGAGACAGAGCGACGGAGCGACCGACCGACAGGGCGACAATCAGACAAACACTCACTTCATATAAACGAAAACACGATGAAGTGCAATGAAATAAAATGAAATGCGACAAGTTTGTTGCTCTAAAGGAAGTTAATGCCACAGAAAATGTATTCGCAAACACAAGTGACAAGCTTAACGCTGCATAATAAATGTGAAGGCAACTGAAAAAAGCGCTTGCACACACACACACACACACACACACACACACTCACACACATTATCAACTGTTTGGACCAGCACAACATAAAAAGTCAATAACACCTCAAACGGTAGTACCACTCAGCAACTAAGTCAGAATATTTGTACAGTTCTTTAAATAGAAACTGTTTTGAACAATTTAAGACAATCTGCGATCAAACCAGAACTTAAAGGCACTACATACGTACTTGTACTCGTACTCATACTCGTACATATGTATAACCGTATTTGCAGCATTAGCTTTGTTTTAAGCTTCTCTATGGGTTTTCCCATTTTCATTTATAATACAAGATCGTTTGAGAAATTATAAATGAATTTCCAAGTCATTTATTTTATGAGGTGTATTTACAGCGAAAAGGCTTCTGGATTTTAATATTTTTCCTTTTTTTATTTTTTAATTTTGCTTTTACACCCAAAGAACTAATGTTAGTAAGACACATGCAACATGCTAAAGTCTAAAATTTCATTTACAATTTTCACAAACATTTAATTCAATTTCATTGCAACGCTCCATCGGGAAAAATAACTCGTGTGTGATGTGCTGTAAGGTGGGCTTAGACGTTGACATGTTACATACAAAATGTAAGAAATTTTTTTTTTAACAAAACTACGCATGGGCTTTTCCAAGCTCAGTATGTACTGAAACCGAATGAAAATGAGAGAAAACAAGCTTGAAAATTTAGCAGTCGTGCGGCCGTCCTTGTTGTTCGAAAATTGCAAAACAGTGCTGGCGCACAACTAGATCAGGGCAAAATTTTTATGTATTTGTAGGCTCAAAAGAAAAAATTTTGTAAGTTATTTGCTCTCATTTTTAAAATACGGGTGGAATTTTATAAAATGTTCTCTTTCGTTTTACGCATTTATCGTCTAAAACTCCCCTAAAATACATCACAAACGACATGTTTTTAGCAATGTGTTTGTCAATTTTTGTTTTTTTACAAATAAGCCGACATGTTGCTTATTAAGAAGGATCCAATTGCTTCTGTCAAAATTTAAACGTACCAAAGAAGTAAACGGAAGGAGGTCTTTACAAAGCTTTTTATCACAAAAAAATATCTTCCTAAATTCTGAGAAAGTAAAATGGAACTCAAGCCCGACAAAAAAATAGCTCTTGTGTAACTTCAAAGGCAGTACTAGGGAGCTACAAATCATGTATAAGAAATAGACAAACAATATATCCTTTTCTAGGACGTTTTAAAATTTGAGGCTTGCAAACTGTTTCCACGCCTGCATTTTTATTTTTCGGAACCTTTAACTGGTCCTTAAGGATATCAAGATTCAGAAGAGGCTATTTTTCGTCGTTTTTTAGAAGTTATTTCTCTTTCAGTCTTTACTAGAAAATAAATTTTAAGTTCTTTGAATCATTAGCCGGCTGAGGGAAATATTTTACAATTTTTTATTTATTATTAGTTTTTAAATAAATTTCGTATAACAGTAAAAACATTTGCTGATAATTGTATCATATATTTCAGAAAATCGACAACTGATGTTTTTTAAATGGGTGGCCGTAGAGGATTCAAATATGTACGTGACCAACCCCCAAAAATTTTTTTTGTCTTTGACATTTCTTGAAAATACACCACCTTTATGCCGAGCATGTGTATCATCTCATCCCTCTAGGGAGTCATGATACACAAACATAATAAATTAAAACTCAAAAATTATTCTTTTGATATGTGACACTGAAACTTTTGTTTCCTCATGCCAAAAGCTATCGAAAAATTTATGTCACAATATCGACAAATTTTTGATCAATTAAATCAAATTGATCTACTGGACATTCGCAGAGAAATGGTTTTGCTGAAAAAGGTATTTAGCAAAAGTATATGTTAGAAGCATAGTTAGAAGTAAATGTTAGAACTTGCTTATAAAAAATTAGTTTCTTATTTATTTGTCTTACTACTGAAATTTTCGTCGAGTGTTTGCTTAAAGACAAAAACGCAGGATCGTTAAAAGGAAGTACCACATAATAAACATTGCCAGCCTTTAAGACTTTAAGGTTGTAAAATAAACCATTACTAGAGATTTCATTTATTTTGCTGTATTTTTATAAGGCCTGCTTCAAAGTGCCACTTAGACTTAAATAAAAACAAATCCAATTCTCTGAACGGTGAAGTTTTTTTCAGCCATAGTTGGCTTTGGTGTAAATTCATCTTAACGCCAAAAAACCAAAACCCTCCTCTAGTTTTGTTTTCTTCTCTTCGCACTTGAAGTTGAAGTTCTCAATACTAGTAGTAGTAGTAGCAGTGGTGGCTTCATTTATAAATTCTGAATAACACATGTGCTTGCCAGCCACCCAACGCGTTGCTGTTTTTCTACTCCAAGTGCCACACTTAAGACATTTCTGATTGCTGTTACTACTCAATTCCACTTATTATGTATGAACTGCTACTGCCACACAATAGTTTTCCAGCGCGAGAGTAGTGAAATAATAAATAGGCAGAGCAGTGTGCTGCTGTTGCAATAAAACATGGAACTAGATCAGCTTAAGCGATCTTTCATTCAGTGCTTTTTCTATTTTAATTTAAATAAAACAAACAATTAGAAATACAAAGTTTTATAAGTGTTTGAAAGCATTTTCGACTTTTTATGTATGAATTATATAGCCATCAGGAAATGGAGGATACGCAGCTCATTTTTCATGCTGTCTGTAATGTGTGTTGCTGCATGTTAAGTCTCATTTAAACTTGTGTACTGCTTGAGAAGCTGCCATCAGGAGGGATCTGACGCGGTCAACCAGCAAAATCGAGTACTTGCATTGGCCGACTAACATTCCATTCCCTTGGCAGGGCTGCAGAATATCAAAAAAGGCAGTTGAAGCTGATGACCAGGTCTGTTTAGTGTCCAAGCAAGCTTCAAGGCCCTACTCAATTATTAGGAAAAACTTACACGTGGTGATAATTGTGAAAAAGCTATAGCTGGTATCCAATCGTAACATATCGCCTACTCACTTTGAAAATTAAATCAACTCAAAATTTAAATTTCTTGGGCGTAAAGGGTTCACCAAATAATTTTTTTTTTTTTTTTTTTTTTTTGAAAACGGCGCAAAATATCTAGTGTAGCTTCGGCTGTGTGCCACGTAGCGCCGACATCCTGTTGAAAGCAAATGTTGCCAATATCCTCCTTTTCAATTTTTGTAAACAAAAACTCGTTCAACATGGCCCCATAACAATCGCCATTGATTGCAACGGCCACTTCTTGCTCATTTTTGAAGAAAAATAACCCAATTATGACTCTGGACCGAAATTCGCACGAAATTGTCTCTCGTTTTGGCTGCGTCGGCTTTTCAATGTATGCGTGCGGATTTTCTGTTTCCCAAAGGCGACAATTTTACTTGTTTACATACCCGCCAAGATCAACACGAGCTTCATCTGAAAAGATGATTTATTTTTGCAAAATCGGCATCTTTTGTAAGTCTAGCGTATACACAACCATAAAATAAATTAATTAAAGTAATTTTATTTGAATAAATTAATTAAAATAACTTAATTAAAATAATTTTCATAAGTATTTTCAAGTTTCTTGTTTAGCTGGTGAGGGCTAAATTCTTTTTATGTCAATAAAAATGCATTTGATTTTTATTACATATTTTGTCCCTTTTTGTTGTTTGGTTTATTAAATTGAGCTCAAGTTCACTTTCCTTGTACTAAATATATATTCTTTTATTTATTTCCAAATAATTCGATATTTCGATACTCCTTTGTGTATCTTCTTTTTTTCCTGAAGCAGATACACAAAGCAGTATCATAATATTGAATAATTTAAAAATAAATACAGGAATATATATTTATTATAAATAAAGTGACCTTGAGCTCAATTTAGTAAACCACAGAAAATTAAATAAAAAACATCGAAAAACTACTAGAACATTTGATTAAAATAATTTAAAAACATTTACACCGGTATTCATAAAAAATAAAAAGTTGCTCAAACCCATTTTAAAAAAAATTTTATATGAAAAATTCGTCTTAAAATGTGTTTGAACAATGTTTTATTTTTTATGAATACTGGTGATATAATTTAAAAACATTTTTCAGGCTCAAGTTCAATCCTTGGTTAGTTTAAAAACATAAAAGTATCTGTTGTATTTACTTATTCTTTTTTATATAATTTATTATCTTATATATATATAATTGTTAATAACATTTTAAAAAATACATGTGTGTAAACTTTTTAGCTCATAATCTGTATAGATCGAAATGGCCTTTTCTGTTTTCAACTGTTTTTATTTAGGCAGAAACTACTTTAATTTTTCGATTTCTGAAAAACTAAAATTTTGATGGTCACTTTTGAACTGTAGACAATACAGTAGAAACAAGTTATGCATCTCGGGGGAGGGGGTTTTCTATGCAGTTTTTTGGTATGGCATATTTGTCAAATTACAAGTTATACGCTAAAATTCTGACAAATCTGCAAATGCAGATCGTTTTGTAGTCTTCTTCTCTAAATATTTCCACTTTCAAATTTTGTACACAAGAAATATTTTAGAAAATACAGTAGAAGCAAGTTTTGCATCTCGGGGGGTGGGGTTTTCTATGCAGTTTTTTGGAATGGCATATTTGTCAAATTACAAGACATTCGTGGTTTTGATACGTATGATTAATAATGGATCGTATGAAAAGTAAGGAATTACATTACGTATACGTATATTTTAATTGGTTTTTATGTAAAGAGTTCTACGCCTACTGCATATGGGCCAAATCGTCACCAGCGAACTTTTGATTCGTTTGTACAATTATATTTTATTTATTTATTTATTTATTTATTTATTTATTTATTTATTTATTTATTTATTTATTTATTTATTTATTTATTTATTTATTTATTTATTTATTTATTTATTTATTTATTTATTTATTTATTTATTTATTTATTTATTTATTTATTTATTTATTTATTTATTTATTTATTTATTTATTTATTCATTTATTTATGTATTTATTCCAATCAAACCAATGGATAAAATCCTTACTAACATAAAATTAATTGACATAAATTAATTACGATTTAAATGAACAATAATATTACGCTTTATAACATTTAGACTAGATGAAAAGTCAATAAATCCAATATTGTCAATATTGAAAACAAGAAACAACTTTTGCAGCTAATTATTTAATTAAAGAAAATGTTTGCACTTGCGAAACTTACTCCGTGTCTAGGGCCTTAAGTGTTTGATGTACAACTTTCTGGAGACAAGACAGCCTCGATTTTGAACAAAACGGTTTATTAAAAAATATTTTTTTTAATAAATGATTAAGAATAAAAGAAAATTTGATCTCTGCTGCTGATCTCTGGTGCATAATTTTGAAAAAGCTATTGCAATAGCTTTTTAAAAATTTTGTACTTGTTCCCAAAGAAATCAATAGCAATTAAAATCCAAAAACAGCAGCTTTCTCAGAAACTTATAGCGCAAAAGTTCAAAGTACCCAATTTAGCACGTGGTTGTGTTGCAACCACAATTAGTTTAACATTCGGTCTTTATGATAACGAATAAAAACATTTTTTTTATTGAATAAAAATTTTAAATTACTGTAGTTTTCGTTTTAATATTTTAATGTTCTTATCACGATGTGTATTTCCATTTGCATTCACGTATTCATTTGAAAACCCAAACTGCCCATAAACTGATTACCAACCACTCAATGGTACTTCTTCATTGGACACAACTTGTTGTCGCTAATTTTACAACTTTTCCTTCCCGCTCAGAGTGATTTTAAAACTGACAATGTAACAATATGTGCCTTTGAGTCAAAAAAAAAAAAAAATTGTATACAGAAGTCACTGAATTTTTATTTTCTATGTCTTCAAAATGCAAAATATTCTGCAAGTTGCTCTGGCACAAGTTACACTGTGCAACACACAAACCAAATAGCAAGGGTCTAACAACTGGCTTTTAGAGAGGGCAATAAAAAAAGTTATACCTGTATGGGCATTTTGAAAGTATACATCTGAAACTTATTTTACGGCCAGCTTAAATTTTCTCCCTTGGGTAGTAGAAGAACGTGCCGTACTAACAATTAATTATGTATAATATTTGCAGTAGACTAATTCATCATATTAGAGCCAACATTTTGTTAGCATATATTAACCCTCTAGCTTTTCCGAAAACTTGTATTTTTTGCAAGTATTTAAAAAGAAAAGCAAAAGTCCCCTCTAAGCCAGCTGGATGCATGCAGCTCAAGTGTTCTGCGAAAATAGTTATCATAAATTGCTATTATAGTTCAGACTTGAATTGGAAACATAACTTGAATGATAAAAGCCAGAGCTTAGAAGCTGGTCTGAGGATTAAGTCTATTTATGCCAATATGGCAATTAAATATCACAGCCAAATTTTAGCCAAACTATATAACACTAATTTGACTTTATAGTTGAACTATATGGTTTACAAGTGTTGATAGTTTTATTGGGCTTGAGTTTCAGTTTTACTTCCTCAAAATTGAGAAAGATTTTTTTGTGACAAAAACGGAGTATTGAACATTTTTAAAGCAGACAAAAACAGTAAAATTGAAGACTTACCGGCTGGTCTACATACAGTGGCTGTTTCACGAGGAAGTAAAAATCAAACTTAAGCCCTATAAAATCTTTAAAAATTGCAAATTATATAAATACAAATGTAGTTAAATAATAATAGAAGAACTTTTTGAGCGAATAGTGTAGCGTTGTAATCAGCCACCATATGGAAATATTTAATTTTGACCTACACAGCTGATGAGAAGAAACCTCCAATAGAAAGTACATTTTATGTATGTAAAATTTTTATTATAGTTTTGATTTTCTTTTCTAAGCTTTGGTTTTGAATTTGCTACACAATTTGTCTGCGATATTTTATCGCCATATTGACATAAGTATAGAGTTAATCCTTAAGCCACCTTTTTGCATTTTTGACACACATTTTATGTGTGTCTGTAGCTCTGTAGTAGAATTTTACGACAAAAAAATTTTCGCAATACAATTCATTTACATATATTTTTGTTTTTAAAGTTATTTTCATTTCTTTTTTTTTTTTTTAAATGACAAGAAACGTCCGATTTCCAGAAGAAGTTAAGGGTTAATGTGCACCAACAAAGTGTTGCCTGTTATGTTTTGAATAAATCTTTTTAATGCAGTATATTTTCAAGGTCTAGGTAGAATACAGTTCTCTATGTTTTTTATTAAACCAGAGAGCAAATTCAGGTAGGCCGTAAAATGGGTTTCAGATGTAATTTTTTTTTTAAACGCCCTTAGATGTGTATCTCCTTTCAGTTCAGATGGTGGAAAATTTTCACTTTGTTGTACAGTGTTATGGGAGCAGCGTCTGCCACTTTGAATTCATCTGTTTGAGCGGTTGGTAGATTTTTAACGTCTTTTTAACTGCCTTATGATTAGCGGCTCATTAGTAACTGAATCACGCCTTAATTATACCCTGTTGTATAAAGAGGCTTATTTGGGCGATTACAGCTACTGTGCATTTGTTAAATTTGAAGAATTTTAAAGATGCTTGCGACAGCATGTATTTTAATAGTTAACACACTGTAATTATTTGCACGCACAAAAAGTGTTTTTTTTTTTTCTCTTCAAGCTACTGAAGATGACAAAATGTGTTGAAAGAAGTAATGAAACCCATACAAAATTGATTTAGTCATCTTTACGCCTTTTTTTTCGATTTTGGGTATGAAAACATAATCTTTAAATAACTACTTTTTTATATTATCCCAAAGTGTTCAAAGGAGAAGCGGGACATTATTGGTAAGTTTATTCTACAGGGGATGACCCTTCTAAATTTTATAATCATTGGTCTCATGTATTCTCTTTTTTTCAATCTCAGGTTTTTTTTTCTATGTTTTAATTAACTGAAGAGTATTGTGTTGAAGTATGCAATAAAATCGAGTTTGGAAAATATTTGCATCAGTGGCTGCCCACATGAGACCGTGTTGCCAGGGATGAGTTTTGTAATGCATGAAATATTTCTATGGCTTACCATTCTCTTTTTTTTGCTATTATTCGAGCTGAAGATCCTCTCATTTTCACTCTTTAATATTGCTGCCAATCTTAATCTTTCGCCTCTAGTTCGGATAGTTTTCTCAGTGCATTATTATTTAAAAATTAATTAATATTATTTATTAATTGATAAATAATATTTCGCTAGAGCAGCTGTACCGCAAGTAAGCAAAATCGTGACAAAATCAAAAGAGAACAGCTTCAGCTCGAAAAATAGAATATTAGTTAAGGCGGTGAGATGCCATCCCACTCAATCGTTGCATTAATTAGAAGTGGCATGTGGGCTTACAAAGTAACATAGTTTGCACTAAAAGTGTATGTGTGTAAAACACTTTTTGGCAGATTTGTTAATCTTTAGAAAATTTTCATAAACCACCTTTTTCCAAGCCATCAGAGTTGCCTTTTCGAAATTGATTACAAAAATGTAATACTCGCAATGTGGCGGTTTTGAACAGAGTTCCATTAGATCTAGAAGGCAGTTTCCAGTGAACCAATCGTACGACTGTGCAGGATAGTGAGTCGCAACATTAAGAGAGAGAAAAAGGATGAAATATATTCAATTAATTGCAACAAGTGTAAAGTACCACAGCAAAAGTAACTTGTAAAAGAAATTTACGTTTAAAGTTTATCAGGCTCAAGTTCTTTCCATACTATTTTTGTGATTGGCATTAATTAAATAAAACAAATGAGCTACCAAAGACATTTAGCAGGGTGGACAACTAGTTGTTTCGAAGCCGCCCCACTTTCTCGTCAGCACGCGTCCTTGAACTCAGAGGCTCATGTGAAAGAAATATGACTACTTTTTATATATTTATTTGAGCTTAAGGTATTTTAGAATTTGATTATTTGAGTATTTTTTGCAATATTTCGCTCTCCTTCGGATAGCTTCTTCAGGACAATAATGAAAAATGTTTTGATTGGTTTTTTTAACAAACATATTTGAAAGAAAAATATTTTCCTTTTTATACCCTTCACATAAATGTGTAAGGGTATATATAAGTTTGTGATTCCGTTTGTAACGCATTGAAATATCCATCTAAGACCCCATAAAGTATATATATTCTGGATCAGCATCAATAGCGATTACGATTGAGCGATGTCCGTCTGTCCGTCTGTCCGTCTGTCCGTCTGTCCGTCTGTCCGTCTGTCCGTCGGTCCGTCTGTCCGTCTGTCCGTCTGTCCGTCTGTCCGTCTGTCCGTCTGTAGTCGTTGAAATACCGTTTCTGAGAAAACGGTTTGAGATAGAAACCTCATTCTTTCGCTAAAACGTGTGAAACCCCGGTAGTGGGTCTGCTATTGAAATTCAGTAAGATAGGTCCACGGATAGCCGAGATATATTCAAAAAACCGGGTTTTGAGGGATATTTTGTGCAATTTTTGTATTCAGGTTTTTGAAAAAAAAATTTTTCTCAAAAACTAAACCATATCATTTTTAGTGCCCATTAAATCCTAGAAATGAAGGAATTTTTGAAATCGGCCCATATACATCCGAGATATAGCGTCTCCCGATTTTTAAAGAAATCGGCTTTATAAGCCAAATAAGACAAATTTTGGCACCGAAGATCAATCAAAATGGTATATATAGGCTATTTAGAGGCAAAAGTGGAAAATTTTTCCACATCGGCCCATATACACTCGAGATATAGCGCCTCCCGTTTTCTCAAGAAGTCGGCTCTAAAAGCCAAATAAAACAACTTTTGGTATCAAAAATCGATTAGAATGGAACATATAAAGTGTTTAAAAGCAAAATTGGAAAATTTTTGAAATCGGTCCATATATATCTGAGATATAGCGACTCCTGATTTTTCAAGAAATCCGCTTTTTAAGCCAAATAAAGCAATTTTTGGCACTAAAAAACAATCAGAATGGTACATATAGACTATTTAGAGGCAAACGTAGAAAACTTTGGACATCGGCCCATATACACTCGAGATATAGCGCCTCAAGTTTTCTCAAGAAGTCGGCTCTAAAAGCCAAATAAAACAACTTTTGGTACCAAAAATCGATCAGAATGGTACATATAAGGTGTTTAAAAGCAAAATTTGAAAATGTCTGCAATCGGTCTATATATACCTGAGATATAGCGTCTCCCGATTTTTCAAGAAATCGGCTCTATAAGCTAAATAAAACAGCTTTTGGCACCAAAAATCAATCAGAATGATACATATAGGTTAGTCAGAAGCAAAACTGGAAATCTTTTTGTCATCGGCCCATATATGTTCGAGATATAGCGCTTCCCGATATCTCAAGAAGTCGGGCCTGGAAGCTAAACGAAACAGTTTTTTGCACTAAAAATTTGTCGGAATGGTACATACAGGCTGTTTAGGGGCAAAATTAGAAAATTTTTGGACATCGGCCCATATGCACCCAACTTTTGGTACCAAAAATCGATCATAATGGTACATACATATGTATATAATATTATATACATATGTATATAATATTTGCGATCATGTATGAATGTATGTATGTATGTATGTATGTATGTAGATACGTTTGTATGCATGTAGGTATGTATGTATCTACATACATATGTATGTATGCATGCAAGTATGTTAGCATAAACAATTTTTTTGCTTTGGTGTAAAAATGTGTATGTATGTACATATGTATACACGAGCTTGAAAATGAAAGTGATATAAAGAATTGTTGAAAAAAGGGTACGCAATGAAATTCTTTTAAACAATTGCGTCTTCAAATTCATTCACACAAAAAATCATTTTGGGTTTCCCTACGTACTTACATATGTACATACACACACACATGTGTATGATGATACGCAATAGATCATCAGCAACGTGCACAAGAAAAAAATAATTTTGTAAAAGCAAGCAATGTAAATATGTATGTATGTATATATGTATGTATATAATCATTGTTTTATGGAACACACTGAAAATATTCAATAATAAAGAATTTATTTTAGAGTTTTCTATTATAGATACATACATACATACGTATGCATGTACCCACATACATACGTATGTAAGTAAATTGAAAAGAAAATCACACTTAATGGAAATGTTTAGCATTATAATTCAAAAATAATGCAATTATATGCAATTTTTTGTTAAATAAATTTTACTATAAAGTTAACTGATAAATAATTAACAAATACATTTTGCTTTTCTTTATTTCATTGATATTAAAAAGAATTGGTGTCACCCAGTGGTTGAACTTGAGCATATTAAGAATTATTTAAATAAAAGTTTTGCAGCCTGTGTTAAATCCCGGTAGTGGATCTGATATTGAAATTCAAAAAAAAATTGGCCCATATATACCCCAGATATAGCGTCTCACGATATTTCAAGAAATCGGCTTTAAAAGCCAAATAAAACAACTTTTCGCACCAAAAATCAATCAGAATGTATGTACCATTGTGAAGGGTATTTAAGATTCGGCCCAGCCGAATATAGCACTCTTACTTGTTTTTCTTTCACATTTAAAAATTTTAAAAAATAATTCAATTTGTATCAAGATCAGTAAATAATCAACAGAATCCTGACTCCAAGCGAATGAGAAATATCCTGGCAACAACACTTAAGCAGTTGGCTGCGTTTCTTTGCGCAGACAAAATGCCAACATTAGTTGTAATTAAACTTGTTGCCTTGCGACCTGTCAGTTGAGCCCGCTTGATACACATCTGTTGCAATTTTACCAGCAAACTATTAACCCAAATCTTTCTAACAAGCACAACTAATCGTTCTGAACATTCTACCTTTGCGAATATTTTGCAATAAATAAAACCGTTTTGCCATCAATAAATATTTCAATTTCATGCAATACATTACCGATCGTTAATTCATAACATTAAACAAAACAAATATTGCCGGATCATGATTTAGACATTTGACAAGGAATATGATTACCCAGTAGCATTCAAATATTTCAACGGCCATCGATTGTAAAAGTGCACACAACGATTTTCTCTCTGCAAAAGGAGAAATAACTTAAACTCATAAAAAAAAAAGAAAAAAAATTAATGCCAGCCAAGACGATTGGACAGAAGCCTTATGTGCAACAAAAAAAAAAGTGTTTAAATAAAAAGAATAGAAAATAAATACAGAAACCTTGAAAAGCTCAGATGTTCAGTGGCTCATAAGCACAAACTTTGAGCCCAGTGGTGATCTTTATAGATTGTTCAGAAATGGTTTTGTTTTACTGTGCCCTGGCAGTCTTACAGCCCTGTAGGGTGTTAACTGAAGCTGCATCGTCAGCTAAAAGAACCATCAGCCAAAATCTAAAACAATAATTTACCGATTAATACACACTTTTCCCCATATAAACTATTTATACAACTCATTCGCCATGCGAGTATCTGCAATCAAAAATGAAAAAAAGAAGGCAGCAGAAAAAGCATTAGAAACATTTACTGGTGGCACGCAACACACAAAATCGAAACAACTAAATGACAGTTAGATGGATAGTCATCGAGAAAAAAGATGATCACTACTATTTGAGATCAACAACAACAAGAACAGCAGCAGCACCAGCAGCAGCAGCAGCGCCAACAAAAGCATCAAACTCAAGTAGCAAAAAGCAAACAAAGAGCAAGCCGGTTGGTTAGCAAAGTCATCGTCATCATTTGCATCATTTGTAATATTTGCATCATTTGCGCTAAACTCAGAGCATTTCTGAAAACAATAACAACAACAACAATGAAGAAGAAAAAACACCAAAGTAGTGGCACAAGTATGAAATGTAAGTATTTTGCCACTGTTTAATAGATTTATACACATATTGATATTAGAATATGACTTGTGTATTGTGTAAGAGTAAACAACTTAAAACCACAACTTATATTTTGTCTTTAAATGCCACAAAGTTGCAATTTGTGGTAGTGACAGTAGCTGGTGTGCAGCAGCAAGCGGTAGCAGCCGTCACATCGAACGAAAAATGATAGTAAAAAGCAATTGAATGAAATGTATTGTAATGTGTTTATGCCACATACACATACCTGATGGTCACACTGTACAATCGCAGGCTTATTTTTCTGCACAAATGCATAATTTAACAAATATATTGAGCATTCTTTATGCGAGGGCTGTTAGATGGTAATTCGAAAGCTATGTATAGACGATTCTAAGATCTTACAATATTGTCAGAAAATTTATAGAAGATTTTTAACCAATCGTGAGATCTGACAATTTCTTCCTGACAATATTGTAAGCAAAAGCATTGTCAGGCCACCGTCCCAACAATTAATTGTCAATTAACTGTCAATCGTGTGAACACGATGTCAGGCATTGGCATATTGTAAAATGCATAAATTCTCAACACCTTACAATTGGCGCCATTGTCAGAGTAATGATAAAGAATGTTAAAGAAAAATGTGTGTGTACGAAAGGGAGAGAAAAAACAAGAGAATAGTAAAAATGTGAGTACGAGAGGTAAAAAGTTGCACAAAAGAAAATAAAAGAATTAAAAACATGGTTATTGAGCGAGAAAAATAAAGAATTAATAATGGCATGTGTGTGTGTGTGTATTTTGATAATGACAATTGGCTGACAATTTTCGATATGTAGAAAGTCTTACATCCGTATAAGCTGACAATTTTCCTTGGTAGCTAAATTTATTGTCGGGCAATTGTCTGGCAATGAAATTGTAAGATTTTCTTGCAATTGTCTGAACTGATAATTTTCTTAATGCTGACAATATTGTATTTTTAGTAGATTGCCAGCACGTTGTTAGTTGTAACAATATTGTAAAATCTGACAAACGTCTTAAGTCACTTACCCCCGATTTTTTACTTGGGATTTAAATACAAAATTAGTAAATTTTCCTTAAAATTTAAGTTGAACTTAAAATAGCTGTCTGTTTTACAGTCTAAAATTATTTTCGGTAATAAATTGTAATAAAAGTACGGCAGCACAATGTAAGTGTCAAAAAATTATCGATAACTCAATAAAAAACAGCTTTTAAAACAAATTTGGTAGCAAGTGAAATTGTGAAAGGTTTAGAAAATAATAAATTGTTTTGTAAAAATTATTAAACTGAGTAGCAAAAGTGATAAAAGGACTCCCAATTTCACTGCCACAGAAGTTGATTACCTTCTGAAAATAATAAAAAATCTAATTAAGAAACAAACAAAAAACATGTGCAATTTTCTTAATTTGCAGAACAAAACCAAACTCTGAAAATCATATGGCAGTAGGAAAAACTTAAATCGATTTTACAGGGGCACGGCAGGCTGTTTAAGTTTGATTTAAATAGCAACTGTTTGACTCAATTTTGTATTTAAATCAAATTTAAACTGAAATGGCATTTAAAATCCAAGTCAAAAATTGGGGGTTAGTCAATTAATTAATTTTTATTGTTCAAACTTTTTCTTATATTAGTATTTTTTATTACGTTTATTGGGCAACGAATTTGACGAGAAGTGTGGCCGCTTCGAAACAGCCCATCCAGCTAAAGGTCTTTGATGTTTTCTTTGTCGTGTTTAATTAATTGAATTGAATTTATTGAGACTTTAAAATGAGATAATAAATGCCAAAAAAGAAAAATAAAAAAATAACAGCTTAAGGCCGTGATTCACTATCCTACTCAATCGTACGATTCATTCACTGAAAATCGCTAGCTAAATCTGATAGAATTCTGTCCTGCTTTAAAAAGTCGCATCAAAACGGCCACACTATTATACTTTTGTAAACAACTTCAAAAAGGCAACCCTGATCGCATAGAATAAGATAAGTTTTTGAAAATTTTCAAAAGATTAGCAAATCGGACAGACTTGTCAAAAAGTCTTTCACACACATACACTTTTAGTCCAGACTATCACACCTTTTGGACACACATGTCATTTTTAACAGATCATACGATTCAGTAGGATAGTGAATCACGGCCTTTAGAACTATGTGCATTATTCTAATCTAGATAAAAAGCAAACGCAACTTGCTGACGTTAAATATATAGTTTAAATACAAAGATATTCGGTGACATTTTGTTACATTTGTTCTTGCTCCCGGAACGACGATTACACATAATGTGTGTTTAATTAACATCAATATTTTGCTAAAAACAATTTTCATGGGGAATTCTTTAATTGCCTCAGCTTTGGAATTTTACATGAGCCCGTTCATAGTGAAGGCAATATAATATAACATGGCCTTACGAAGTTGTTGTAGCATGCCAGTCTACACTGAGAGAACTTATGTATTGAAGTCATCAATAGTTTTTCATTTGTATGCATTAATTTAACTCTATTTTCGAGCTAAAATATGATTTATAATTGTTAAATAATTTCTTGGGCTTGAGTTCGATTTTTAGTTCCTCAGAATTGAGAAAGAGTTTTTTATTACCAAATTTTTATTACCAAATAGTATCAGCAGGCATCAAACCTGCAATCATGATTTGGCTGGTCTTCTCCTCAAGCATATGCTTAGCAAACAAAGTGAATATATTCGACATAGATATCGTTAATAAATTTTATAAAACACAACAATGATAGTCCAATAATGATCTTAAGTCGATTTATCGTATGAGTAGTCCAAAGACAAAGAGGTAAAATTTAGTCAACGAGGCCTTTGTTTGCTATGATAAAAATGAAAAGAAACCGTTCCCCTGCATTGCTCAAATTGGCCTACATCTAAGGAAAAGAGCTCCCAGCACTCTGTGAACAACCCTCCATACATCCTTTCATCTAGCCACACAGAACACACATACGAACAAAGCCAACGATTAAATTGTACGATTGGCAGGAAAATTAACATCAAGAAGCTGGCAAAAATTTTGCCATCGACGACTTGAAAGAAGGATCGATCGACCGATCGATCTATTATTTGGCTGTTTGTTGTCTTGGCTTATAAGCCAACATTTTTTCTCTTTTTTATTGAGGCGAATGATGGTGCACTTTCAAGCATTTTTTGTTCTCTTTTATCAATTGTGATGCATGGTTATATATTGTGATCATGTCGTTATAATCATCATTATCGTCATCATCACCATCAGCAGCACCAGCACCATCATCATTTGAACACCAAATATGAAAAATATTTAATGTATGTTGTTTATTGCAATCATAATTAATAAAGTTTTTTATTCCAATTTCTAAGTAATCATTAAGCATTCGATTCACACTTTTAACATTCACTATTAAAACTTTTCTTCTTCTGTTCTCTTTGATGGCAGCCATCATTGTTGTAAATTTCACATTTGAAATATTTATTGTTCTTTTAGTACCGTTAACACTTCCGTCCAATACTTTTGCTTGGCAAACTTTATTAAAACTTATGAACTTCAGATAACAATTGCATCATTTCATATGAAGTTTAAGCTTTATGAAAATTTAATTATACAACTCATTATAAAATAGTGCTAATTAGTGACATAACTTTAGGAATTTAAATAGTTATTGATTCTTATTGATTTGCGAATTTTCATTTAGCGAGGAAAAAGAGGAAAAAACTTTTGTGGCAACTTGTGAAATTTGTGAGTAAAATACCTTGTGATTGTTAACTGGTAGCAAAATTAAAAAAAAAAAAATGAAAGTATGACAAATATGACAAATATGAATATGTTTGTCCAAAAAATGTGACCACTACTTTTGTGTTCAACTCTATTTTGAATGTATATACACCTAGAGCCAGTACCAATTGCACGGTTATTGTCACAAACACAACAACTAATCACAAAACGGGGGAGAAAAAAAACCAAAACACTGAACATTTTACAAACGACTATTTTGAGGTTATGTTTACTTAACCAGTAAACACAACTTTTGCAGCAAATTTGCATTTTCCCTTACAAGGTTCTTGTAATATCAAATAATTTTTCACTATATATGAGCATTTGCTCATTGAGCAAACATAACCTTAAAATAAGCACTTGAGTAATTTAATATTTTTAGGATTTTTTTCCCCCAGATTTTTCTATTCGCTGGTATTTGCATTTTTAGCCATTTGCATGCTCAAGCTTGTAAAAAGTCAGGTCAACATAAAAGTAGTGGTAACGTTTTTTCTGGTCCAAAGCTTTCAGTGTGATCGTATCTTCAGAATACGCAACAAAAAAAGTAATTACTCTTTTTTATAACGTTCATGCTACATTATTGTTGTGATTAATACGAAGTAAGCAAGGCAACGAAAACATCGAAGAGCTTCCAGTGGGCGATAGCTGTTTCGAAGCCGCCTCACTTTTCGTCAACACCCGCCCCTCACATTTCTAAGGTAACAGTCCAGCCACTCAGCCAACGAATTTCTTGTATATATTTGTTGGTTGGATCTTGGAGAGTCAATTGTTTTTATTAGCAAAATTCAAATTTTGTATAATTCAAGGGCAAAAAAAACATTTGGGAGATTTGAGTCTCAAGTTTTAAAAGTTTCAAAATTTTTAAAGGCCACTATTTTTTTACAACAACTTCGAATTTTTGGGATTTAGGGTTTGTTTTAAGCTGAAGCTTACCATGAAAATGTTCATAATAGAACAATCAATTAATGATTTTTATGAATATTAATTGGAAAACGTGAAGAGATTATGATGACAGCGGAAACGTAAGACGTGCAGCGGCACAAAAACAAATTAAAAACAATTTTGTTGGCCAGCAAACAGAAGCCATTTGCCTGGCCACCATAATCTTGTCATCGTGTTCATATCGAAATGGAAAACTAAAACTTTTTAAGCTTTCTGTTACAAGCTTTTAACCAAATCTACTTAAGTATTGCACAAACATATTGATAAAACTACTACTTACAACATGGGGGTTTCCTTTTCCTCTTGCGTTAATCTGCTGAAAAAAAATAAAAAATAAAAATACAAAACGTTGGTTATTAAAGCCGGTAGAAGCGAAATATTTATAATAAAAAAAAACTGTCATATATTTTCGAAATGGTTTTGACACTAATTTATGCGCGCACTATACACTAATATCACCAGAAAATTAATCACTCACAAGGCCTAAATCATTCATTAGTGTTACCTTTTTGTCTGGTTACATTGTTTTTACTTTATTTCTTCTTTTTCGACGTTGAGGTTTTTTTTTGGTTTCTTTCTTTAATTTTCATTTCATTTCATTTAAAAAGATCATAAGCCAAAATAGCCAGTAGTCAAATGGTCAGCTGGCTGGTCAGGAAATTAAAACTGCACCAGATTGTCGTCGTTATTGTGGCTGCTATTGCCGTTGTTGTTGCTGTTGTTGTCGTTGTTTTAACTACAGATGATGATAACGAGACCATGACGACCAACAGTTTCTCGAGCAGCAGCCCTTGGGCAGTGAAATAAAGCTCAAATAACTAATGCCAGCCAGTCAGCCAAATAAAAAAGTGTCACTGTCTAATAGAACATGAGATTGAAGTAAAATCAAGTAACAAAGCAAACACAAGGTTTTCAAGACTTTTGATGTACCCTACAGCGAAAAGGAAATGATTTGTGTTGGTTTCCTCAATTGCAGCTTATTTCATTGTTCTCACAAGCTTTGTGTAACTTTTCGAATATGGTGGCTCTTTCAACAAACGTGTGAAAATCTTTGTTTGCTATAATAATATTGAAGTTTCAAAATTAAAGTCACGAATGACAAACAATTTGTGTACCTTACACTATTATCAAATTACTTGAAATACATTTCTGTCATCTTTGCATTACACGCACGATGAAAAAATTTTTGTTCATAGTTTTAATGAATTAATATTTTTTCACTCATTTAATTTTACAGAAAAACACAGCGTATAAATTGAAAGCTGATCAGTAGATAAAATATAGACAGCCAGTATTGAAGAGCTGAGGTGGATGGTAGAATGGCTGAGTACTGCTGCTTAAATTATTATGAAATTAGTTATGATCTGGGTACAAAGTAGTTTGGCTGCGATGGCAGGTACCAGGGCTAATAAGTGGGGAAGCAGGCAATGATAAGCCCGACATGTTACAGCAATCGACAACTCACTGCAAATGCAGTCCCACATTCCCAACCCCCACCCCCCCACCCCTTTCCTTTCCGACAAAACAAAAAACCACTGATTCTAACAATCCCAACGTTGCTTTTCACTAAATTAACATTGGCACTCAAAAGACTTACGAATAAAATTATTTCAGTGTAAAGGTGGGATCACACGATTGCCGCAAAGCACCAATTTTACACAATTTTTATTGGGCTGAATTGGAACACAATAAAAAATGTGTCCCAATCAAATTCTCTGCAACACATGATTGTCACATTTTACCGAAATTTTATTGTCGCAAATTGGCGCAAAACAATTTAATACCAATAATTGCCGCATTGCAGTCACACGACTGTTATATTATACGGCAACTCTGAGAAACAGCTGTTGTAGCTGATGACAAACTTTGTTTTGCACAAAAATAAAAAAAAACGAGTTAAAAATATTAGCGGTACTAAGCGTTTGGTGCGTTTTTGGTTGCGACTATTTGCGTTTGCGATTATATTGCAACCGATATTGAGCATCCTTTTTAACAACTTTGCAAATTTTATTGCACTCCAAATAACAGCTGATAAATTAATACACAATTTTTAATTTTTCACGTTTTATTTTTTTTTGGTAATTGCTGTTGGCTCCATCTCTACAATTTTTTGTTTGCTTTGTTTAAAATGTCAGCTGTTCGCGTGTCAGTGTTACAAACGCAATACTCATACGAAAAAGAGCAACACGTAATTAGCGGTGCGTAAACGCAAAAATATTGCGAGTACAACCTTGTATATTTTGTTGTTGGGTTGCAAAGAAAAAACAACGATTTCTTGCATTCACACTTACGTAAGACATTTACACCAAATAGTGAACTGCGCTATTGGTTTTCTTTAAAAAGAAAGAAAATTGCTTCGGCTATTATTCTAATGCTGTGCGGTCTAAAAGAAACAAACAGTGAATAGAAACAACAATTGAATTTTACTTATTAAAAAACAAAAATTATGTTTGGAAGACACGTTTAAACAATTTTGAAACTAAATAAATGTATACATACACATGTATGCATATTATTGGCGCGTATTGTCTTCTTTGGTTGCCGCATGAGAACACAATAAATATTGGTGCATTTTTAGAATTTTTATTTGTGAATAGTTGTATATAAAGTATTCACACACGGTTGTCGCATCAGGGTTGTATTTGATTGGGACAAATAGGAACAACATTCGCTTTGGTTGCCGCATGAGCCAATAAATTGTGCTATCACACGATTGGCATACAAAATATTACAAAAATTGGTGCATTGCGGCAATCGTCTGATCCCACCTTAAAAGTTAACAATTTGCCATGGTTATTTATTTTTTTTTTTTGTTTTTTTTATAAAAGTGTAATAACTAAAATGTTGCTTTTACTAATTCAGGTCAAAAAAGAGGCCTTACAAATGTTTTCTGTCTTTTTCAATCATCTATATGCTGTTCACATGCAGCAATATTAAAATTAGAACAATTAAGACCATTATTGAGGCTAAATTTTCATATAAAAATAACAATTAACTTAATGGCAATTAAGAGATAATTGTTTTAATAATGAATAAAATTTATAATGCAACACTGTTAGATTTGTATTAACAGTACTAAATGAACAAGCTTTTACAACAAGTGTGTTCAATAAGTACTATTGAACACACCTTGTTCAAAAGTTGCCTAATCAAACGTCAGCAAAATAAATAAATAAACAAAAAAAAAATCAAATTTTTACAGAAAAAATTTAAACAATAATTTCTTGACCTGTCAAATTCTAATTGTCGTAGCAATATTAAGTATGTATGAACACCAAAAAGATATTGTCAATTAACTGAATATTGTTTCAATTAAAAAGGCATATGTGAACATAGTATTAGAGTAACTAAATAATTAAGTTCATTTTTGAGTTTTACTTTTATTTAAAAATTTCAGTTGACAGCAGATATGCACTTTAAGGAGTTAGACACAATCATTTAGCTTCTGCTTGTACCGCCTGTAGGGTAATAGTGGAGGAAAGGAAAAACATTTTTGCTATTTTAAGGCATTATCTTTAAGGCCACTTTAGCTTTAACAAACACATGGGAACCCCCAAATGTAAACGAGATCTTGCATTAGAATGTAACCATCCTGCAACCATCAACCAACAGCAAAACGAACTCAGAAAACAAAAAATGAGAAACTATCCATCCATCGTTTTAAAAATGTTTGATCCAGTTTTTCTTTTTTTCTTTGGTGCTTCTTGTCGTGTGCTGCTGTTGCTGTTGGTGTTGCTTTGCCAAGCAAATGGCTCCCGTTGTTGGCTGTTGTTGTCATTCCATGTGCTGGTTGGAGAGCATTAAATAAGTGGTAGCCGATGAAATATGTTGGCAATAGATATGCAACGATTCTTTGGATGGCTTTTTGCTGTTGGGGGAAATAATATCGATGCACGTGGAATTTAATGTCATTCGTTTGTGTCAAAATCGGCGGCATATCGGTGTTTGTTGTTTTTTGTTTTATGTTTTTCTTCCTCAATTTCTTTAGCTCGGCCAAAGAAAAGAAAGCCAAGTCGTGTGTCTGCTAATAACTAAAAACAAAACAACGTCTAACTAATGGACTGTAAGTTGCCAACCAGCAAGGTGTTGTCCCCCATTATACTTATGTTGCGCAGGCGCACCACCATCATCATTTGAGCAGACATTTAAATTCTTAAGTATTGAAGAGCCTTCCAGGGTATTTGTATATGATGTATTAGTTCTGATTAGAATTGAGTATCTTGCGGTCGCTGCTGCTGTCGTTGCTGTATTTTACCTTGTAATTTTCTTTTTGTTTGTCCAGTCGTTTAACCGGTGTGCGCTCTGTGAAATAGTGGTTTAACCTCGGGCTATTGGAATTAACGAAATGCACACAGACTACAGAAACTGAATTGAAAACAACAAAACTGTGAAAATGTGGATGCTCTGTTGCTTTTTGTATGAATATGCAGTTTTATTATTTATTGCGATTTATGCTGCAGATCAGGTGAATACTGTGCATGAATGTTGCTAAAATGATGACAAACTTTTCGCTTGATTTCTTAAAACAAATTTTATTTAATCCCTGCTAAATTAAATCTCTAAAGAAATAAGCTCCTTGAGAACTGTGATGTGAATTTATTACAAACTTGGATTCCATAATTAAATTAAAAAAAACAAATTTTTTTCCAATTACAAAAGTATTTAAATTCTTAAAATTGAGTTCCATATTTAGTAAGTAAACTTAATTATTTTTTGTAATTTGTCCAAACCAATTTGGACATTATTATTATATTTTTTTTTGTATTTTATATATTTATTTTCTTGAGCTAAAGGTCGTTTTTTTTAAATATTCAATTATTTTTGTCTATATTATGCTCTCCTTCGGATGGCTTCTTTAGGACAATAATAGTGAAAATCGTTTTACATTTATATTAAATTACTTTTTCAGGCTTAAGTTCAACACTTGGTTTGTCACTACTTTTAATTAATATCAATTAAGTAAAGAAAAGTGGACAACCGGCTGTTTCTGGATAGCAAACACCCTTCATCAGCACCCTATCGTTTTTATTGGTTTTTTTTTTTTGTTCATATTCACTAATAAACAGCTGCAAGATCGATGAATTATATATATTATATTAGTGATATAAAAACATAAAAATCAAAAATAACTTTTGTGTTTCATTTAAAAATATAAAAATCAAAAATAACTTTTATGTTTCATTTAAAAAAATAAAAATAAAAAATAACTCTTATTTTTAATTGTTAAAATACAAATCAAAAATTTAAAAATCCTGCAATATGTTGGATGCATTTCGTCTAAAATTCATGATGGTGTAATTAAAAATTTTTTACGATGTTCATTTATGTACGATCTATTTCTTCAAAAATTGAAAACTAACTCTTATTTCCGGTCTCTGCTTAGAACTAATAGATTATCGATAGGTTTAGTTTTTCCCTACTCAAAAATAGAACAGTGAAATGACAGTATGCGAAAGAGTTTAGGAAACGTTGCACTATCAATTGAGATTGTATTCACTATTGTAACGTAATAACTTTTGCTTAAATATCGGCCTATAATCATAATTGAAATATTAATGCAAAATATTAATGCCTGTTTTGCATGCTTTCTTGGAATAAAACAACATTATTGGGTACGGGCAATAGCCGCAGAGCACAAATATAGGTAAATCATATAACTAGTTTTGCGACATGGTATAGTTCCAGGACTGAGCTCTCTTTAACTGGCTTTTCTGAGTGCATATCCTTTTTGATACCAAAAGGATACGATGGTTTATATCATCACTTTTCTTGATGATATAAACCGAGCTTTTCTCGGAATTTTAAAATTACTCTATCGAGAGAAATTTTGCTGCCTCATCTTCATGTCATTATGATATTTTTTTTCTACTTTATTTCTTTTCTTTTTAATAGAAAAATATATCTATTTAGTAGCACATCATTTTCATTTTTTTAAGGTTATAATTTTTCTTGCTTTTTTCAAGTTTTAGAGAGCAGTATGTGGTGGGAAAATACACCATGTGAAAAGAGTTCAACTACAACAATGTAAATGCCATGAGTAAATGCTAAATCAGCGGTTTTCTAATAAGTTTAGGGATTTAAACCAAAAAAAAACCCTTTAATTTAATTAAAAAAATCGATAAATTTTAGCCAGCGTTGGAATTTCTAGAACCAATGAATTCATTGACTTTATAATGATGATTGGCTTACTAAGTATATAAATTTTTGTCATTAAGGTAATGTGACAAACTTCTCATTAAACATACGAATTTTTCCATTGAGTCAATGAAGAGTCAATGAAAAGAGACCACTGCTTTTATGAAAAGTATTATTGATTCCAAAAACTTTATTCCAAAAATTGTTGTTTTATGTAAGGCGACATTTTCCAAGTCCTTGCCACAAGTAGACTTGAGGCGAAATGTTTTGCCATATAGTACCTATATCCGATTTTCCTCAAAGACCAAATGAGCATGAAAAATTTACTCTAATGCTCTAATGATGACTGAACTGATTTAATGAAATCAACTCCTGAGTTCAGTAATAATTTCAAATAAAATTATGGAAACTAATGAAGCATTTTTAGTGAAACTGATTAATTAGATTTGGGAAAATTCACTAGCTCAATGAAAATATTCGTTGGATTAATGAAAATGTAATAACAAGCAGTGCACAAGTATCATATACAGTATTTTTCGGTTAATTTCACATCAAAATTTGCACAATTTTTTGTTCAATTAACTGGGGAACCAATTAGCCGATACTCCCCGTTTAATTGAACAATTCGTTCAATTACAAGAACCCTATTTAATTGAACAGTTTGTTCAATTACAGAAATCACGCATAATTGAAACTATGTAGTAATGAATTAAAAGAAATCGCATAGTGCACTTTAAGTTTTTCAAAATAAATTTTTTTTTACCTTAAACGAAAAAAAAAAATGCAAGTAATAGCAAAAAATGTACATATTTGTGTATAGTAGAGATGCCACCCAGTGTTTTTCACAAATGATGTCAAATATGTATGTGCAAAAATGCCAGATTATTTTTCAATGCAATTAACCGGGTAAAAGTAAGAGGAAATTTATTTTTGATGACATGAATTTTGAACGAATTAAGCGGGAAAATCAATTAACCGGGTTCAATTAGCCGAGGAAATTCACATGGTGTTCGTATGCAATATTTTTTTTCGCCCGATCATGTGGTTCAATTAAGCGTGGAAACCAATTAACCGTAGGGTCAATTAACCGAAAAATACTGTACCATGATTTGAAAAAGCTCATACAGCGTATATTAATATTCAACAGATCCAAAATATAACCTGCTTCCTTTTGAAAATCTCAAAACCGACTGTTTCCCTTAACAAAGACAAAATTTTCAGAAGAATCACACACATTTGTGAGCAGCAAAAACTAGAAAATAAAGTTGCAAATAATGTTTCACAAACAAAAACAATTTCTTTAATGAAAATTACCAAACGAGTCAGCAAAAGAAGCACCGAAAACAAAACAAAGCAAAAAAAAAAAATTACACCAACAGAAGTTGTTGCGGTTGCTGTTTGGTAGTCAAAAGAAAAAAAAATGTGGCCTTTTAAAACTAATGAAATGTTCTCATTCCTCTGCTATTTACTAACAACCATTGAAGACAGCACGTCCACCTCGGAATTCGCTTAAGCATCCTCAATTCAATTGCATTTTATTTCACTTCTCAGTTCAATTCATTTACCTTCACCACCATCAGCGACAAGCCGACACATAAACCAACACAGCAACTAAAATTGAGGCAACAGCAGCCGTTACAGCTTCAGCTTCAGCTCCAGCCGCCACAAACATCACATATGTATGTACATAACTGGAGTATGTATGCAGATATTTTATGAACAATATGCTGCTGATGTGAATGTTGGACTAAACAATCATAAAAAATCAAATTCCATGGCTGTGAACACGAACTAAGCTGCAAAAATATACACATTTACATACGTTCGTATGTACTTGTATGCCAGTTTATGCCGAAACTCAACGCAAGAACCGCAAAAGTTCACCTGTTTTCATTTTTCTAACGAAAATCATATGATTCCGAATGTTCCATATTTAGTCTGTATGCGAACGAGCAGCTTCGATGGCTTCAATAACAGCAATAAAAGAAATAAAATAAAATTATGAGTGCAATTCACTCGTTAAAAACATTTTTAAGCATTTTCAGGAAAGACAACAACAACAACAGCAACAACTGATACTATTGCCATCTTGGCAGCAGAGAATTAAACAGCAGCGAGTGTGAAAGCCAGAAATTCTTGAATGCCTGCCTGCCTGACTGCCTGCCAATTGTTTTTGTTAATCATATGACGAGGCATTCATATTTTGCCTGCCACATTGTTGATGTGGTCCAGAGACAGACAGCGCTGCAATTAACGGCTGCAACAACAAATACCAAGAAGCAGACAAACGTCACATGTATGTATTCAATTGACTTGAATCTCTGCTGATACTTTTCTTGCTTCCCAGCGTAGCACCACTTTAATTCTTACTTTTTTATGAACTTTGTTTTTTCGCTTCAAAGAAAAACACACAAAAAAACTCTTAAAAACGTAAGATTTGTGCGGTTGTGGTCTGTAATTTAACGCGTGCCATGCATTAAGGTGGTTCCTGTTTTACTGAGACAGCCTGAATGAGTTCTTGAAATTTTTGATTTTAAAAGTTTGCCAGCCACATTCAGTCTGCTTGAATATTCTTCGAAATGATTTTAGAAAAATGATTAAGAAAATGATTAAGAAAATGTTTTAAGAAAAATAAAAATAATAATAAAAGTCAATTTGGAATAACATTTGTTTGATCCATTTATCTCACTAAGGCTGTACTTTGTTCTAAATAAAATAGTAGTCCTCAGTTGAACTTTATAGTCGAGCGTTACACTCAGAAAAATTTGTCAGTAAAATTAACTAAAAAAAAATTAATGAAACTTCATTTAAAAACTGTTCTACTTATTTTTTTTTTCATTTAAATTTACTTATTACTAAATTTGAATTTAAATGTTAAAAAAATTCTAGGGGGCCCAACGGTATTCTTTTAGTTCGATTTTTACTTCCTCAAAAATATTCTAAGTCTTGTTTTTCAACAACTTCTGCCTGGGAGGGCTGTTGCTTTAACTGCTCTTAATAAGGTTTGCCATGTGGGTACAGAGCTCCTGAAGCTGCTGCTTGCTGTACGCTTTAATTTTACTTTTAAATGTGTTTGTATGTCTGCCTGTATTTCTACCCAGCTACCAGCATTCATGAACACACATATTTTGAAAAGCTTTCAAAAATACCTGCACAGATCTCTATATGGATAATTTTCTGCATTGTATGTAGACAACTAGAGCAACCAAAAACGAAAAGAAAAAAGAGCAAACAGTCATCAATTCCAAAACCTTTTTCCATTGCAATAGTCCACTGGACCAGCAGTAGTGAATTAAAACGAAAAAGCCAATGGATATGCAGATTCCAATAATTTCGTTTTCGCCTGTCATAACAGAATGAGAAGTACTCATTCGTACAAGCGACGGAACTGCAGCGGCAACAAACCACCAACAGAGAAATTGTGGTAGACCATCAGCAGCCGCAGTTTTAAGAACTGCAACATACGTACATACATATGTAAGTTGTGAGCGAAGCATTTGTTTTTTCTATAGTCTATTCTTGGCTTTTACTAACCGTCAGAATGAAATATACACACACCTATACCCAGGGCTGGGTAGTATATAAAATACATGCATTTGAAATACGTATTTAGTATTTTGTATTTTAAATACATCTCATGAATGTATTTAGTATTTTGTATTTTAAATACTAAAACACCGGTATTCATAAAAAAATAAAATGTTGCTCAAATAAATTTTAGATCAAATTTGATATGAAAAGTTTGTTCTAAAATGTATTTCAACAATGTTTTATTTTTTATGAATACCGGTGTAAGAGCTTAAGTATATTGTATTATTAGGAACGAAGTTCCTTACGTTTTCTTTTTTTCTCATCTTGGAATATAATACAAGGTGAAATCTGTATGTTTTATTTTGTGTTGTATTTGAAATTTTTAAATTTTATATGCTTCTTAAAATTTTTGGAACATTTTATTTTTTTACTTTTGACACATGCAGTATTTTTTTGTCAGTCTGCTACAAAACGAAGAAAAATTTTCAATATTGCTGTTTTGTGTTGACATACTTTACTTTAGCGACATCTATCAACTGATAGTGTCCGTTTTCACAACTAATTAATATTTATTGGTAGGTGTCTCCGCTGACAGCAGCGCAGACACATACACAATTGTTTGTCGACAGATACACCAATACATATAAACAGCTCACACGGTTTCGTGATGATTTCTACTAATTTGCACTACCAGCAAGCCGCGTTAAGGAACTTCGTTCCAAAAACAGATTTGACATGGGCCGCCATTTGCAAAAATAAGAGCAGCTTCATCAAAGCGCCTCGATGGATGAATTGGTAGAGAGTCCTACTTAGAGTCTCCGAGGTCGCAGGTTCGATTCCTGCCGAAGGCTTTGGGTGTTTCTGCAAACAAGCCAAAAAGCTTCGCAGTTTTGTGTTTGTAATAAAAAAAAAAAATAGGGTGATTTCTTTTGGCCCACCTTGTACCTACTGACTGATATTACAACATTAGAGCAATAATTTTTTGATTTCTATAAGAGAATGCAATCATATTTCAGCTTTCAGATTAATTCAAAAGTATCAGTAAACTGTTTATTCTTGCAGTTGACAAAAAGGTTATGTTCAATGAGTGGCAAGTTTTCTCCTGCAATCCACTGTTGTTGCATAGAAATTATGCCACGAAATTTAAAACATAAATTAATTCATCAAAATGCTCTGCAATACTCAAAAGATAAGCTAAAAATGTACGAATCAAGTTTGAGTTTATATTTTTCGTTGATGATTTTGCTTTTGGGGGGTTTTTTTTTGGAATTTCAACTTGAAAATAAAATTGTTTGCCATTAAAACAACTCTGATTCTGGTTAGTTCAATAGATTTGGCTAAAAGAGAAAACAAAGTTGCGTTTGCTTCACAGGACTTTCATTTTGACTTAACCTTAAAACAAAATGTTTCACCTTTAAGACAATTTTGAAATTAATAACAAAAATAAGCTTTAATAAATTTAAATGAATATTAATTATGTGAAACGTTTACGTTCCTATAATATAGAAACACATAATTTAAAATTTTTAAAAACTTGTGCTCAAAGTTGTGTCACGTACATTAAAGTAATAAGAGTTGAAAACTTTTCCACCACTGACTGGTCTTTGAAATGTCGTGAAAACTGTCAGCTTAAGTGTTTCTCTATTGACATGTTTAGGTGTTCAGATTGTAAGCGATAAATGAATATTGATTGTGAATAGATTAAATGAAAAGCAACAAACTAGCAAACATTATAAACAGTTTTCTCAACGCTTTATGTGTTCAAGCTTTACTTACAATTTAACACAAAAACATGGAAAATTGAAATCTAATTGAGTTTGTCACAAATGTGTGATTTGAAAGGTGGTTGCAGGAACCATCTGGCAGAAGTGACCAATTTATTATAGATTTAATTTTCAAACTCTCTCACAAGTAGAAATCGAATCTGCTTATTCAAGCAGCGGCAAAGTTGTCAGGGCAGCAAAAAAAGTTTTAATTTTCTATAAAATATAATTAATTATTAAGCATGGGCTTGAATGTGCAGCCATGCTTGCATTATGTAGTGATTGAGCAAAATGTTATAATAATAATTTCAATTATTTATTGTGAAAATAATGACTTGGAAGTCATGGTTTATTGGGAAGTTCTGTTTGCAAAATGGAGAAAGAGAAAATTATTTTATAGAATTCCACATTCAAAAAGTTCTACGATTTATTTGCTTATAATAGAGTTGTCCAATAAGAGCGCTAAAAAAGTGTTTTTAAATAAAATAAAACTGGTTTTGGATGTCAATGAAATTCTTTATTTCATTAATTTTTATTATTTGAACATTTTTCTTATATAATTATTTATGTATTAAGTTTAACAACTTAGGTGGCTGAGTGGCATGGTTGTCGCTTTAGACACACGAGCCCCTGAGTTCAAAGACGGGTGCTGACGAGCAAGTGTGGCGGCTTCGAAACAACTAGTTGTCCACCCTGCTAAATGTCCTTTGATGTTTTCTTTGCCTAATTTAATTAATATCAAACACAAAGATAATATAGCAAGAAGTTGAGCCTGATAAACTTAATATATAAATAGTTCTTTATTTCTGTAAAAGCCCGTTTGATGCCAAGCAACTCGATTTCTTTTGCACGGCCACCACAGGCAGACGCTGAACCCAATTTTCGACAGTTTTCAAGCATAAATTGGCCGCTACTGCTAAAATTTCACGTTCGATATTCGTACAAAAATCATCAATCGTCGCTGGCTTGTTGGTATAGACCATAGACTTGACGTAGGTGGCTTCACAGGAAATAATCTAACGGCGTCAAATCGCACGACCAAGGCGGTCAATCGACTGGAACATTATTTATATATATTTAATAGATTTATATAAATTACACAGTTCTGTTTAAATATAAATTAATTATCTATCACTGGCGTAACATTAAGTTGTAAGCCAGATTGGCAAAAGGAGGGCTGTACAAAAAAAGAAGAAAAAAATTTGAAATATACATAGTACATATGCTTTAGTAAACATATTTATGCATAAACCAAATAACTACAAATGCATTTGTTATAAATATTCAAATATTCTCAGTCGACTGGACCATTTCGTGAGATAACACGTTCTCCAAAATTGATTTTTAATAAATTGATTGCGGCATTCGCTGCGTGGCTTGTGGCGCCGTCCTGTTGGAATCACATGCCATCCAAGTTCATATCATTCAATTGGGGCCAAAAATATTCAGTTATCATTGAACGGTAGCGATTCCTATTCACAGTAACGTGCCGGTCATGATCATCACGGAAAAAGTACGGCTCAATGACGCCGCCGGCCCGTAAACCGCACCAAACAGTAATTTTTTCGCGATACAATGATGACTCATGGAGTACGTGTGGATTGCTGCCTGACCAATAAAGCATATTATGTTTATTTGATGAAGCCATTCAGGCAGAAATGAACCTCAGGCAGAAATGAACCGTTAAGGCCACTGACTCCGAATTCGGTAGTATATTTTAATAATTTCGACTCGTTGTTGAACTCGTATATCTTTCCATTATAAAATGGCCAACTTTGCTTAAGAAAAATATCAAAAGCACAGCAAAAAATATGGCCTCATCTGCTCTCCCTGTTGCTGTACTTTTGCAGTGTCGTTGTTAAAAAACCCTGTACTTTTATGTAAGGATAAAAACTGTCAGCTGTACTTGTATTTACAATCTGTTTATCTCTATAACTCTATTTATTTGATTAATTTTCAAAACAATTGCAATTCGTTAAACTTGTCTGTAACGATTTGTTTTATCGAATACAAATGTTTCTCCCATAACATCTCAGTGGGGAAACAAAACAACACAAAACAAAACATGAATTATGAGTATTTCTATTAAAACAAATTAATATTAACAAAATAAACGTAACAATATTTAATTAGTGCCTCAAAACATTCTAAATGAACAAACTTGTTCTAAAACCCAATCAATAGACGACCGGTGAACAAACGTAAAGAAGCTGGCGATTGGATACCTTCAAAAATTTATGAGTGCCACAATGATTTTGTAAAAGATGAAGCAACTAGACAATTATACAGTTAAGCTACAATTTTCTGAAGTCCAAATAACTGTTTGGAGACCAAATCACACAACAGCAACAACTATTTGTGGCGGCGCCAATGTGCACAAATTCAAATACCATATACAAACAAATACGGACCAACTCTGCAGGTGGCTTTCAAATATATTTTAAAGATTGTTTTTCATTTTGGTATTTCATTTAAAACGAAATTATGATTATTTAAATTTACACTTGATGTAGAGAGGTAAACTAAACTAAAAAAAAAAAAAAAAATTTAGAAACAAATTTTTGCCGATGGCAGGAAAATTAAATGAAAAATTCATTTAGATTCCAATCTGACCAATACAAATCAGCTAAAGAGATCATCTCATGCTGATATAAACGGTGACAATTTCAATTTCTAATGATAATCACCACAAACACAATTGGGGAGGGCCACCAGCTGTGCCTTATGTTTGCCATACTAATAATAAACAACGTTTGGCAATTTTGAGACTGGATAAGTGAAAATGTATACTTTTGAATACCCTACATTAGGTGTTGAAAACTATTTTTTTATAGATTTAATATTTGTTTTTTTTTCGACCCCTTTTTTAAATTCTATATAATTATTTTATTGAGCTGAAGGCCTTTTTTGCTATAAGAGTGTATATGTTTTTGAGTATTTTTTTGGAAAAACCCAATCAAAACATTTTTCAATATTATGGTCGTGAAGTAGCTATCCGAAGGAGAGCGAAATATTGACAAAAATATACAAAAGCATTTACACTCGTATAGTAAAAAAAGAGCTTCAGCTCAAGAAAATAAATATAGAAAACTATTTTTGTGAGTAATAGCATGTTTCAACGATATGCGCTTCGCTCCCTATTTATGTTTCACACCCCAATCAGCAGCGACGAAACCTGCTGCACCCTGCAAAATTTTGAGAGTGCATGAAGTAGTTTCATATTGAAGTTTCATGCGAAGCCAGAAAAAATACCTGTCTTCTCTAATTTATATCGCAAGTTTATCTGTACTATTTGTCAAAATCATACATATGTTGTAAACAGAGAAAACGTAATTGTCACATAAAAGTAAAAGTTACGTTCTGGATTGTATTTAAGGCCCTGCAATACCGACACCGAAGACATTTCCATATGAATGTAGTTTTTTTTTTAGTTTTATTTTGTCCATTTAAAAAAATTAATGGAAAATTTATGATGGCTTGTTAAAAATAAAAATCAAATTGATTATATACATACGTATTTTCTGTGAAAACAAAATTTTTAGTTCCTTTTCAAAAGCAATTTAGCTGCTTCTCATTTAAAAATCTGGTCACACTGGCTCTGTAGCAAAATTAACAAATTACAAGTCATCTCTTCCTTTTGGGAGAAGTATTTATTGCCCTCCTTCAACATCGCTCTCTACTTGTTCTGCTTCAATTTTTTTTTTTTTTTTTTTGAACGAAATTCCTTAACGCGGCTTGCTGGTAGTGGAAATTAGTAGAAATCGTCACGAAAGCGTGTGAGCTGTTTATATGTATTGGTGTACTGTCGAAAAGCAATTGTGTATGATTGGCGGTGTCTCCACTGACAGCAGCGGAGACACCTACGAATAAATATTAATTAGTTGGAAAACGTTCCAAAAATTTAAAGAATCATAAAATTTAAAAATTTCAAAAACAACACAAAATAAAACATACAGATTTCACCTTGTATTACATTCAAAGATGAAAAAAAGAAGAAATGCGGTCGGGGGACCCCGTTAGGAACGAAGTTTCTTACGTTTTTTTTCATCTTTAAATGTAATACAAGGTGAAATCTGTATGTTTTATTTTGTGTTGTTTTTGAAATTTTATGATTCTTTAAATTTTTGGAACGATTTCCAACTAATTAATATTTATTGGTAGGTGTCTCCGCTGCTGTCAGTGGAGACACCGCCAATCATACACAATTGCTTTTCGACAGTACACCAATACATATAAATAGCTCACACGCTTTCGTGACGATTTCTACTAATTTCCACTACCAGCAAGCCGCGTTAAGGAACTTCGTTCCAAAAACGTAAGGAACTTCGTTCCTGACGGGGGTCCCCCGACCGCATTTCTTTTTTTTTTAAATTAACTAAACTAACTGCTGTCATAACTTTTGAAACTTAAATAAAAATACAGGATGAATTTTTAAATTTCAAATTAAAATAACACAAAGAATTTCTTCAAGCTGCAGCAATTTTATCTGATTTGAAAAAATTTTTACTCGGTAATGAAACACAATTAACGCTACGATTTTATCGCCATGCAATTAATAGAACCATTTACTAATTTCTGTATGTTAACTGTCAGGGTTTTTGTTAAAAGCTAAGATTTGGTTGTTATTTTGAAAAATGTTGAAAACTGTATACCGGGGACTTTATCAATCAGTTGCTTTATGCACAACAAGTTTCTGTTACAACGAAACGATTTGAATATTAAATAAAAAATATTTATCAATTTTAATGATCTGATTTAAATATTTATTTTACAAGTGCTTACACAATTTGTAAAGAGTTGCTTATAATTTACAGAGATTTTCTCAAAGCACCCCCCCCCCCCCCCCCCCCCCCTCTTGGGAGCGAGTGGCAGACAACAATCTGTCAACCTGACTACTGTCCGCGTCTCCAATGTCTCGAATGAAAAGATAATTTTCTTCAAGTGTGTGGATTTTCGAAATAGAGTTAAACGATAGTTTAAGCTCTCATTTGAATATTTATTTTTGTTGGAATGTTTTTATCTAAGCCTTTTTCATTTCATTAAATGTTTCAATCGTTTTGTGGTCACAGTAATCAAAAGATTTTCATATTTCTTCAACTGATAAGTAGCAGTTTATTTAACATACTTAATTGTGGCCAATGTTACCTGTTCTTTCTTATCGCTCTAGTACAAAGTCTTTGCTGAGTCTCACTCTCTCCCACTCTCTCTCTCTCTCTAGTGGCAGCTGGAACTTACTGCCACCTTAAACGTTTAACATTTGGAAAATCATATTTTTTCAATTCGATAAAATTTCTTTTGTAACGAAAATTATAAATATTTTTTATCTTTGATAATTCAAGTTTTACGAATTTATTACTTTGATAAAAAAAGTTAATACAAAGATATTGGTTTTAAAACGATCAAAACTCAATTCAAGTAACGCATTAAAAACAAATTGTTCGTATTTAAAAATCTTTTGAAAAATATCTTATAACTGGTGGATATAAAAAAAAATCCCAGAATTTAGATTTATGAGCCATCTATCTATTCATTTCTAAAGAAAATTAACTTTAGCTTTTTTACATATTCAACTCAAGCATCATGATAACAAAACTATGCCTTTAATTAATTTATTTCTAATATTATCAAGAAAATCTTTTCTTGTCGTAAAGTTGCTTTTTTATTACAAATTTGAAAAATTATTACAAATTTTACAAATTGTTTTCAATGGGCTCAAGAAGACATTTACCGGTTTATAATCAATACCATTAGAGAAAATATTTCAAGCAAAGTACTAGTACTGGAGACAATACGAATATCAATATTTAAATATTTACTGAAGAGAGAACAACTGCTTCAATATTCGCCCAATACAACTGTTAAATCCGAAAGCGAAGGCCATTTGCTATTTTATATTGAATTAGAATTATTTGTTCTTAAATTAAAACTACACAAATATGAAAAAAGGTATGAATATAAAGTTCCAATGACTGAATTTGAGATTGTCCTTTTCACGGCTAAATGTCACTTGAAATCATTTAACATACAAGAGAAACTGTATGTTTTAAAATAGGTAATAATAGAGCAATTACCTACAGATTGGGAAAACTTGATAGGTTTTTATATGTTGTTTGTCATATTATGCTCAAAATTTTTATAATTCGTTACCTCGTTTTTTATTATTATATACTAGAGTAGTAGTACGTAATGTACCTGCAAATTGAGGAAACTTAACAACACACATGTATTTTATTTTAAATGAATTTATTAAGCATATGATCGCCTACATTTTTATCATTTGTTATCACGCTCTTTATGTTTTTGAGAAGCATGTACAGTGAAACTTCGATATTACGAACTTCGTTATAACGAAAAACTCAATATAACGAATTTTCAGCTGAGTGTTTCATACAAAAATAAAGCGTCTATATAGTGAAGTATTTTCTTAAAAGGCCTCTCTACAACTAAGTCTTGAAAATAAAGCGTATATATATAGTCAAGTATTTTTTCAAAAGCCTCTCTACAACTAAGTCTTGAACTACCCTGCCAGCAAATTGGTTGTCGACTACAAATAAAATCAACTTATAGCTCATCCCAGTCGGACATTGAGTAGTCGACTACTAATATAATTAACTTTACGTTAACTTTTATGGACTAGCTTCAAATTAGCTACAATACAATCGATTTGTAATTCACTTTTTGTGTACTGGCTATAACCCAGCTGAAACGTAGCGCAGAGTTCACCCAAAATTCAAATACTAACATACACACATACACGGTAAATAACTCTTGAATTAAATTGCCTATTCTCGCATTCGTTTTAAATGTTGCGATGGCTGAGTGGGTATGTATGTTGGCTGCTCACCAGTCTAGAGGCTTAGTGGTTCGATTCCCACCAGAGGCTAACAAAAAAAAAGTAGGATGAAATTTAATATAATAAAATATAATATTACCACCGAAAAATTTAAAATCAGCCTTGATTTGTACATTTTTTTCCGTGGGTACTGACTTTGAAGTAGTTAACTTGAAATTAGTTGAAAAGTAATGCAACGACGGACAATCGATTACCTCCTAGAACATCGTAATGTTAAAATAGTCAGTCATCTCCATTAAAAATAATCTAAGTGTCAACCACCACCAGTTGTAAAAAAGTTAGCTTATAATTCATTACTAGTTAACTGAGTTGCCGGCAGGGTATATATAGCCTCCATACAACGAAATCAGAATAAAGCATAAAGCAAAATTAAATTTTAAGCAAAACGGAGAAGTCCCTTTTAAAAACAACGCCAGGCAAATGCCTTTGCCGATTAATATATAAAGCGCCACAAATTACATAGTCAGTTCTGTGTTGGTTCTTTGCTAAAATGAGTTTTAATACACTCAATTTCTATGCGAGAAAATATTTCTATCAGCATCAGTTTGCTGTTGATCGTGGTGACAAATCTAAGCAAGAAATTGCGATACAATCTAATATACCGCCGATTACTTTTACTACAATTTTAAAAACTCGGAAGATTATTAGCAACACTAAACGTTTAGAATATGAAGACATTGAGTAAGTAATGATTATCTAAATGTCAAAATCAAAAGGTTCCTTTAGCAGGACCGATGGTCAAAACCAAACCTGAACAGTTTGCAGCACGTCTGGGACAGAACGATTTTAAAATTAGTAACGGTTGGCTGGATAATTCATAAATAAAATAAGAAATGCGGTCGTGGGACCCCCCTTAGGAACGAAGTTCCTGACGTTTTTTTTCATCTTTGTACTTTGTAATACAAGGTGAAATCTGTATGTTTTATTTTGTGTTGTTTTTGAAATTTTTAAATTTTATGATTTTTTAAATTTTTGGAACGTTTTATTTTTTACTTTTGACACATGCAGTATTTTTTGTCAATCTGCTACAAAACGAAGAAAAGCAAGTGTTGGTCAATTTTTTAATATTCCTGTTTTTTGTTGTGACATACTTTACTTTAGCGACATCTAGCAACTGATAGTGTCCGTTTTCACAACTAATGTGTATGTGTCTGACACCGCCCATCATAAACAATTGCTTGTCGACAGTACACCAATACATATAAACAGCTCACACGCTTTCGTGACGATTTCTACTAATTTCCACTACCAGCAAGCCGCGTTAAGGAACTTCGTTCCAAAAATCATAAAAACATAATTTTTTATTTACCTCTTAAATATAAAATTTCTATGGCATAGTATTTTTGTGTAAAATAGAATTTGGAAAAAAAACAAAACTGTAGCTATAAGGAATTTCTTTCGAATTTCCTTAAATTTCGTTATACCAGGGCTTCACAATGCATATGTATAACGAGTCAATAGCTATTACGAAGTACTGTTCGATCCCCTCTAGATTCGTTATATCGCAGTTGCACTGTAATAAATGAGCAATTACCAGCAGATTGTGGAAACTTATTAGCACATTTTATTTTATTTGGTAAAAGTTATGAGTCCTATAGGAATTATTTCAGAGTCCTAGTAGTCAGATTTGCTGACTTGTAACTCACTCTGTGTTTTATAACGGATTTACATTTACTCACATCTTTGAGATGTGTGTTGAAGATGTTGAAAATTGAAAAAAGCTGTTTACATTACATTTTCAACATCTTTCATCTGTCAAATATTATTTCACGTGTTTGAGCAAACTAAAAAACATTATTTTAGTCTTTTTTTTAGTATTATTAGTATTATTAGTATTGTAGTATTGCATTACTAATTTTATATTATGTTTAATTTAATTAAAATTTAATTACATTGTTTGTTCACGCTCATTTTAAAAATTTTTGACACTTGTATATTTTCTAGTGATGATATGAATTTTTATCATTTTTTTTACTTCTTTTTAGTGATGACATTAAAATAATCGAAAGATGTTGAATACGGCGAAATGAGAAATGAACATCTTGTAAAGATGTTGAGAGATGTTGAGTTTTTTTCATATATAATTTGTATAGGAAGATGTTAACATCTTGCCAAAATGATGAAAAATGTAAGATGTGAGTAAGTGTAAAAAGCCTATTAAAGGAGTAGTCTAAATTTGGAAATTCCTAAACCTCTTGTTCTCTGCTATAGCTTTTCCTTATATTATTTTAGAATCAGATAGCAAGTCTCCAGAGTGACTATTTAATGATTTTTATGTAGAGCCACTGTCAGTATCGCGAATAAATTTTTTCGCTGAAAGTTTTTTAAAAAAATTTTTACATGAAAAACAAACATTTTAGTAGTATTTCTAGCAAAATAGAGATCACAGAACAGTGTGTTTTATAAATTTTTATATTTTGGGCTCTACATAAAATCGGTCATCTACTCGGCATACATATGTATTATGATGTGTATTTCTCCCCAAGCTGTTTTCACTATACGTATCCAATAATATTAATATGGATAAAAAAAAATGACCAATCAAGGATTGAACTTGAGCCTGAAAATGTAATTTAATATAAATGTTTTACAATATCATAGTAAAATATTTCACTTTTCCTGCTCCATAATGTGGTTGTGCCTCACAAGCTGCACTAAGTTTTGTTAGCAATCAGGGCTACCCTGGGCGGAAAAATTAAATATATGTATTACATGAATTAAAAGTTCTACACTTTCAACATGAGCATATTTGGGCAAACCACAAAACAAATGTTTAGCCTCTCATCGCTGGTCCCAGTATTGCAACGCCCATAAAATGTGCCCGGGATCCAGATGCTACAAAAATTTGTTATAACATTTTGTAGTTTTCCTCTGCATTGCTTTACTTTAAACCATCAAACAAACCACACAGGGGGCTTAAATCATAATTTTGGCAGCGGTGAAAGATCTAATTAAAATAATGTGTAGTGTTGTACAAGAATTCGTTTAAACTTTGCCCCTTTTAACGGTTTATGTTTTTGCTCCCCGTTTTAAACATTATGTTACGACCAAAAATTTTACTTAATTATGAAAAGAACTACATATTTCGTTTTTGGGTTGAAATGTGGTCGACAAAAACGGCTGCCAATTGCAACCGCAGGAGGAGAAAAAAAAAATCTGGTGAATACTTAGAACTAACAAGAAAACAACGCCAAAAAAACCCTGGTTGTTGCTGTTGTTTCTTTTCTTCTTTTTGTTCATTTTACATTTTACAATTTAAACGCACAAAAGAAAAAGATTTCGTGGTTTCTTGAAAAGAAAAAAAAAATATTAAAAAAAATAATAATAAAAATATGGAAACGAAAACTCAACATCAAAACATGTTTGTTGTAGTTTGTAACAGTTTTGTTTTGTTGTTGTTGTTGTTATTATTATTGTTGTCATAGTTTTTTAAGAAAACGGCAAAGGAAGTGAGACAGTCAGTCTGTGTGTCAGTTGTTAACTGTCTGCGCATGGATTTTGGCCTGAAGTTGTCTGCAGTTGTCTTAAAGATGGGCAGAGAATGATGTTGAGCAGCAGAATGAAGTTTAAATGAAGTGCACTTTAGGATGCACCTTAGTTTCTTATTGTTGTTGTTGTTGTTGTTGGTGGTGTTGCTGTTTTATGTTCATGTATTTTTGATTATGGCTTTAGATGTTGTTGTTTGTTAATTTTTGCTGTTTAGTGTTTTGTTGTACTTTATGAATCAGCAAAAGATATGAACACACAAAAAGTCATGTAATGCATTTTGCTTTTTTTTTGCATTCTTTTTCATTTTTTTTTTTTTTTTTTTTGTAATTTTCTGTCGTTTTTATTTTTACTATTTCGTGTGAGGATTTTAAAGATGATTCTTGAGGTTGCTCTTACTGGCAAAATTTGCGCTTTTGTGCAAAAAGGTTAAGCCTTTGTGTAACAGTATCATCAGCAAAGAGACAGAAATGCAACAAACGAACTGACATGCAGATTAAAAAAGCGAACAAATATGCTGCCACAAACCGAAAAGACGCACATGGCCAGTAACTTTATTCGAGTAAAATACTCGATATTTTCTTCAATGCCAATTTATTGCCAAATGGATGCACTAGAATTCGCCGCACAACGCACCCAAACTAACGCCTGCATTCACATGTTAATGAAAAGTGATTTCAGTTGTCAAAGTCTGAATATTTTCTCACCACTTTAAAAATTATATTTGTGATTTAAGCACTATTAAAAAAAAATTTACTACATAGTTGTTCTACCGTCAAGAATTGTTAGAATAAAATGGCGCCAACAACCAAAGAGAAAAAAAGTTTGACATCTGCCAGCTAATTGATGCAAAAAGCAAAAAATAATAACCTGCAGTGCTGCCAAGTTTATGTGGCAATGAATCCGCCTTGTTTGTGTGTGAACGTAAATACAAGCTGAAAACTGAATTCAAGAAGATTTAAGCCAAAAAAATCTGATGTTTGTAAACTGGCTCTTCTGCCTGCTAAATATTTTTTATCCAACATGCTTATTATTTTCTAGTTCAATTTTCTTCAATATGTCTTTCAAAATTCCATCAAAATCCTTTTAGCCATAATGTGCTATGCTTTTTATTTCTAGTACAAAAAAAAACAGTTTTAATCTCTAAAATAATCTGACACAGTCATCTCAGCTGGTGGCTAAAAAAGGCGCGTGCTAAGTCAATATTTTGTTAAGCAAACATAAATGAAAAGGTAAAATGGTTTAGCAACAGAAAGAAGAAAAAAACAGTCAGCTAGATCGATGAGCCTTAATCGGTTGCGTGAATGTGTATGTGCGTGTGTGTGTGTGTGTTTTTATGTTTACAGCAACAAACCACAATACGGACCAGTTCTTTTTCGTTTTAGAAATCTGCAATAATTTTTAAATTACAATATAACAATAATAATAAAAAAAAACATCACCAATAAATAATATTAAGATTTCATATTCCCGTTATCAGTGAACTCTGATTTTCGTTAAAATTTGATGGATTGCCTTGGTTTTTGTTTTGAGTTGTTTGTTGTTACACATGTATTTGTCCAAAGTAAAGAAAGTAGTGGTCACGTTTTTTATTTATTTTTGCGGCAAATATTTGTATGTATATAGCAGACCGTAACAATCCACAAAATGCTTATTGAAAACGTTTAACAAATTTGCACACTTTTGGTGCTACCTTTTTCTATTTTAACAAAAAAAACAAAAATATTGATTATGCCGCTCTTGCTGAAGTGAATCAAAAAATATAAGTTTCTTGTAAAATTCATTTCTTTTGCAATCACCTCAAAAAAAAAAAACAAATTAAGCGCTCAAATTATCTGTTATTGATTGTCATAAAGCAAATTAAAATACAGCCAGGTTATTTTGAAGAGGATTATGTTTTTAATCTTCATAAAGCAACGTCTTTTAACACCTTACCATACCTGGTGCCTTACCCTCTTTTCGATGAGAGTTCTTAGGAAAACTTATAAGAATTGTTCACGCACTCGTTTGCCATAGAAAGAAAACTGGTTGCTTTTAACAGAAGAAGTATGTATATTTTTAAATATTGATACGATTATTATCGATATTTAAGGATTGGCTGATACACACCAAAATATGTTGTTGCTCTTATGAATTTTGTTTCGTATAAACTTTTTTCTTTGTAATCTTCTTTTTATTTAGTATGTGCGTACGTATGTACAGGCCAAAGTCAATTAAAATCACTCAGTTTAAGTACAATATGTACAAACATAAACTGTTTTAAATTAGAAATGGAAATGTATGTTGGTCGTTAAGGTGTTTCTTTCATTCATAAAATCTTGAATGGGGATTTGTTGCAAGTGTTGCCAGGTTTTAGACGGACACATCTCCGGGTATCTATTATAATTGGTTTTATTCGACTCCTGCCATATCAAATCTATTAAAGTGGAGAAAATATCAATATAATTTTTAAGAAAGAAGAGAGCGACAGATAATACCCAGGTAACCTCTGCATGAAAGCTTAAGCATCAAAAATGGCCAAGGAATTAGTTAAATAAAAACTGGGTAACAGCAAATTTGGTACATTTTGGACAATTGATACAAACGCAAGCAAAACTGTATGTTGATAAATTTTCATGTTGTATATTTCGCAAAACCATAAAGTGATTTTCACTGATTAATATTTGTTTTTTTTTCTTACTGAAATTTTAATTACATTGAACTATGATAGTGTCATGGATTTATATTAAATTACTTTTTCAGGCTCAAGTTCGAGCCTTGGCTGGTCACTTTTTTTTATCAATATCAATTAAGTAAATTAAAGTAAAAAAAAAAATGTTATAGCCAGGTGGATAACCGTTTGTTTCTGGGTAGCAAACACCCTTCATCAGCATTCTATAAACTTTGGACGTGTCAAATTTCACAATTTTGACACAGCCGCTTTAACCAGTCGGCAACCCAAGCTCACGCAATTTTACTTTCTATTTGTTTTTATTTTCTTATACGGAAATAAAAAAAAGCATCGTTAAAAATACATATTAGTTATATGTATGAAGGACTTTTCTCACCAGAAAATATTAATATTTAATCTTTATGAAACGAAAGTCTCTCCCTCTTAAATCAATACTCATTTAAGAAAATTGTGATAATCACTCAAGGCGAATCCATTACAGGTGCCCGCATACCAATTCGCTTCAACATTTTTCCACGAATTTATCTTCTGAGTTGTCAAAGCCGATAGAAAACGACAACAAAACTTGTGACGTCTCGAGAGAAAATGTTGAAGCGAATTGAATTGCGACCACCTGTAGTTGATTCGCCTTGTAATCACTTATTTTTTTCCAAGCGCTATGGCATCATTTCTGTCTCTCTTAACTGGCAACACTTTTTTTTTGTCTTTGTAATACACCCAGCTAGCTATGTTATCACGACAGTGCCGAGTACAAGTACAAGAATACATATGTACATAAATTTCTGCACAAATTAAAATAAGCAGCACTTAAGAACTTTCTAAGCGATTATAGCACATATTTTAACTTAATAATTCGAACTTGAGGTCACTGGTTTTTTTTTTATTTTTTTTTTTTTTTTACCTCAATGGATATGTTCTTCAGGAATTTGTTTAGCCCCCCATTTACACACGCAAGCGCAAGTAACTCAATACGTTGACATTTTTTACTAATACCACCATATTTCTGTAAATTGTGAGCTCACTTGCAGGCAGTTTTGATTACCAGTAATTTTTTTAACTGGCATGTCGGTAAAATAGCAAAAAGCAAAGACAGTGTTACCTTATAAAGATTATATTTTATTTGTAATAGATAACTTAGCAGGCATGAATTTTAGTACATTAATATTTGATCTTACATATCGAAAAATAAGATAAAAAATCAAAAAGTTTATGTAAAATATGGCTTTTATCGATTTGTACTATAAATTTATTATTTATTTATTTATTAAAAAAAAACTATTCCTATCATTTATTTCTCCATAACAGTTCGCATGACAATACTTTGGCCACCCAGCCATTAAAGTCATGTAAGCAATACACAAAAAAGGAAAAGAATGGTGATTTTTAAATATAAAAAATTAAACAGTGATTTTGTAGTATTTTTCATTTAATTATTTTATTTTGCAAGGCAAAGCAATTTTCTTTAAGACCATTTGCTTTGACGACATTTTGAAAATGTGCTTACACTTGTCTTTGTAAACAGTTAAGCAAGCAGCAACAACTTTTATTCTCTCTGTCAATGGTTGCTAATATGTACACACAACTTGCAACAAGTTACTTGCATGTGTAAAAGCAATTTTTTTCAAAAAAATTGTTTAACAATATTGAATTAAATTAAAGCATTAAAAAAAAGAACAAGTGACCTCAAGCTTGAATTATTAAGTTAAAATATTAAACAACAAAGGTGGAAAAATTAGCATCAAGAATAGATTATAGCATATAAAAATAATGAATAAGAACTGTGGCTCACAATAATGCCGATTCGGTCAATTGGGTATTGGCAGGCGTGAATGTATGTATGTGAAACCTTATGTGTCTTATTCATGAATGAATAAAGTTTAGATTTCGGTTTACGCTGTTGTCTTTATCTGTTAATAATATTTTTATTTACTTTTTTGTTAAACATTGTTTGATTTGATTGATGGGATTTAGGTATTTATGTTATTAATTTCCTCTTGTTCTTTTTTTTTAACCAGGTATATACATACATATATGTATTTATAAACACCTACCCCTCATTAGCAGCGGTATTTGTTGGGCACAGTGTATTCTTCTAAGGCAAGTCGAAACACAAAAAAAAATTATATTTGATCACAAAAAATGCCATCGATGTGCACCATGAAAATAATATAATTGACAAATATGAAATTTAGCAGCAGCAGTTGCTCTTATTTATTTTTTTATAAATTATTTTATCTATAATTTTTTACCTTTATTGTTAAAATTAATAAAACTATTTTCTAAAGCTTAAGGTCTTTTATTTTTCTTTATTACTTCTTCGGTATTTCGCTAACAATTTGTTAGCATCGTCAGTAATCTTTATAGAAAATAAAAACAATTAAGGATTCCTGACGATGCTAACAAATTGTTAGCGAAATATCGAAGAAGTAATAAAGAAAAATAAAAGACCTTAAGCTTTAAAAAATAGTTTTATTAATTTTATTTTTATATAATTTAAGTTCATTACATATTACGTATATGAATAAACGCTTGAATCACGCGTCACACGACATTTTTACGACAACCGCACAACTCTAGTATTTATTCGCATATTTTTATGGATATTTCGCTCTCCTTCGGAAAGCTACTTCAGGACAATAATCAATGATGAAGACCAAAAAAGAAAGTAGCGCCACGATGGATGAGTTGGTAGAGTGCCCAACAAAATGTTCCCGAGTTTACAGCTTCACATCCTGCTGGAGGAGGCACTGGGTGCAGGGCTGGGCAGTATTTGAAATACATGTATTTAAAGTACGTATTTAAAATACAAAGACGTATTTTGTATTTGTATTTTAAATACGTCTCATGAATGTATTTGTATTTCAAATACTAAGCGCTTGAGTATTTTGTATTTTGTATTTCAAATACTTGTGCTCTCAAAATAAATTTTTAAAAATACATTTTAAATTTATGTTAAAATATATACTCTAAAAACTATTCCATTCATACATCAACTAAAATCGAATATTTCTTATTTCCACAAAATTGCAATACCACAATTTAATTACCAAAGTACCTGTGTAAAGAAAACGCAACTGAATGCACATGTGTACATTGAGAAAGTCGCCAAGCTGTCAGAAAGTTAAATAATGAAAAAATAAAATACAAAGAAAAACAGTGTTCGACATTTTAATGTAGAACAAGAGAATAAAGTATCAATCAAATTGTCGACTTGGATAGACTATATTTGGTAAGACGTTTTTTAAATGTCACTTTTTTCTTAATTCCGTTATGTGTATATATGTATGTCTCTCAATAAAATATAATTTTCTAATAAGAAATCATTGAGATTTTGTCGTTAGCTGGGTGTCTTTATTCGCCCTCAAGGGATTGATTCTTTGTTTGATATCACTTTTGAAAAACTGGTGTTTATGAAAGAAAATAAAAAATGTTTGACTAAAAGTATTTTGTATTTTAAATGCATATTTTTGTTACACTGTATTTTGTATTTTGTATTTCAAATACTTGCTTTTGGAATGCAGTATTTCGTATTTTGTATTTTAAATATATGGAAAAAAAGTATTTGTATTTTGTATTTTAAATACATTAGAAAATGTATTTTGCCCAACACTGACTGGATGTTTCTACAGACAAGCAAAAAGCTTCGCTGTGTTGTGTTTTGTTTTAGAAAAAAAGAGGTAGCGGTGGTCCTAGCAGTTTTGTTAAACTCCCTTTATCAAAAAAAAAAAAAAAAAAAAACTGCAAGTCGTTTTATTTGGCCGGAGCATAGAATTAGTGATATTCCCGACACCAAGTTCGGAAGAACTAAGTGGGAGGTTAAGACTTTGCATTTCTTAGCCATTAATTCTCTGATGTAGCACTCCTTAGAGTTATCTATTTTATTTCTATTGACTTTTTGTTCATCAGCTTTGTAGAGTTTAAGTCTTGAGTGGCTCAAACACATTTTCAAATCGTTGACAAACATTTGAATGATTAAAGTTTGTCTGGCAGGCCTTTTGCCAATTACTGGCAAGTTGTGTGTGTGTGTGTGTGTGTGTGTATCGTTTGTTTCTCGCTTTTGTGATTTGTTGTTTCAAAATGGACTGAGACATTTGAACATTAAAAAGATGTAAAAATTGAAAAAGAAAGATTAATGGCATACTTCCGTTTTAAGTGTGGCAACGGTGACAGCAACAGAGACAACAGCAACAACAGCACCAAACACACAAAACGAGTACATATTTCATATTAATGAATAAATTTAAGTAAAAAAAAAAAAGTTTCAAAAGCATTTCTTAACTTCTTTGTTTCCTCTTCTCCATCCCAAACATGAACAATAATTGAGTTTACCACTGGCTGATCTTTGCACTTTTCTTTAAGTGTTTTTGTCATTTTTACATGATTTGTGTTTTATTTTATTTCTTGGTTTATGGTTTTAAATTTGTCTCCAGCCAACTGCCCACTATTCGTGTATTGTTTTAGTTTTCTATTTTAATTTGCTTAAATATGTTTCTATGTTTTATGTGGCAGTTTGAACTTGCAGTTGAGCTTTTGTTAAAGCTAAAAAGCTTAGCAAGACAAATACTGCTAATTTCGCATAACAACCAGCAATAATTGTTTTACAATTTCTAAAAGACTTGCCATAAAAGTGCGTCAAGATGGCTGTCCTTTAGTCCCCTCCACTTCAGTGCAGAGTCAAAAGTTCGAACTCGTTTTGAACTAACTACTCATAAATGGCTTATAAAGAAAAGGGTAAGCACTTTGCTTTGAATTTTCAAAAAATCAGTACAGTTTTGATACCTGGAGATGTGGAGCGGCTCATGTGTGTAACAGGGTGTCTCACACATTTCACCAGGTATTTCATTCATTTCATCACTAATAATTTGTTTGAGTTGCTCCAGCGTTTCTGGGTCGTGGTGAAGAGTGATCTGTACGCTGCGCTTGGTTTTTCTAATCTCTTGCAAGACAACTGGCAAACTCAGAATTGACTTGACACTCAGAGAGGCCAGAAGCTCTAGAAAATTTTAACTAGTGCCACAGAATACTACCAGAATGGTCACCAGCTGAGCCGGACTACAAAAATTACCAATTTTCTATCAACTTTCAAGAAAGTGGCAGCCTTGCGGTGCTGGTGCATCCAGTGAAGGACAGCAAATATGAAAATATTTATAAAGCTATCTCTGTTGGTAGACTTTGCATTTGTTTACTTTTGATTTTTGGTTAGGAAAATTCAGTGCAAATCTAATGCAAACAAAACAGCTTTGCAACCAAACAAATAATAATTAGCGCAGTTCAGTATTTGGTGTAAATGTCTTGCGTAAGTGTGAATGCAAGAAATCGTTGCATTTTCTTTGCAACCCAACAACAAAATATACAAGGTTGCACTCGCAATATTTTTGCGTTTACGCACCGCTAATTACGTGTTGCTCTCTTTCGTATGAGTATTGCGTATGCAACACTGACACTCGAACAGCTGACATTTTAAACAAAGCAAACAAAAAATTGTAGAAATGGAGTTTTTTTTTTTTGTTAAAGCTTTCAAAGCAAACACTTAATTTCTTTTAAAAATTGTGTATTAATTTATCAGCTTTTATTTGGAGTGCAATAAAATTTGCAAAGTTGTTAAAAAGGGTGCTCAATATCAGTTGCAATATAATCGCAAATGCAAATAGTCGCAACCAAAAACGCACCAAACGCTGAGTACCGCTATTGTTTATATTTAAAGTCTTATTTGCGTTGAGTACATCACTAGCAGTACATGGAACATGTTTAAAATTTAGTTTTCAAAGCTTTTCTTTCACTTTTTCTACTTTTTTCGCAAAAATTACAAACGAAACCAATATTTTTCCAAACACTTTACAAAAAAATTTTTTTTCAGCTTTTACACTCATGTTGCCACGATTTCCTGTACTGCTCACTTCTGGTTGGCCCCCAAACAAATGATATGGCCACTTTAAAAATGTCACTATTGGGATGCCCTGTGTGCTCTATGTACTAGCAATTGTACTAGTAGGTTTTGGACAATTAATGCTTAATCTTCTGCAGGGAATTAATATACATTTTATGCAGGCGTCTTTTTAAAAATGTATTAGAAAAAAAGCAGCCCGCTTAAGCGAACACACAATTGGCCTAACAACATTCTTTTTTGCTGTCAGCAAGAAGTTCAAGTCATAAATTTAGTATGCGTTGTGCAAATAAAAAATTTTGCTTTCTTAAATCTGTTCTTAATTGTACAACATTAAAATATAAAACATCTTTTAGTTTTCGATAAAAATCCAACAATAAACACATACAACATTTACACTTGCACTCATTTGTTTTTAATTGTTAATGACTGCAAAAAGCAAGCGATTGCTGTTGCACACACACACACACACACACACACACACTTGCGAACATTGCAAATGGACTTGCAACTGCGGAATTTTTTAAGTTTTAAACTTTTAAGTGTGCGACTAAAAGGCTTAACATTAAAATCATATAAATGATTTTTGTATTTTCTTATTTTTGTACCCTAACAAGTGTTGGGGGTCAATACAAGTTTTTCACTCCGTTTGTAATTTCCACAACTTTCATTTTCCATACCACACAACATGTACGAGGGCGTATCAATAAGTCAGTGACTTATCCACACCATATCGTGGATTTTTCCGACATTTTCTGGAATACGTTCAGCGCCATTTGTACTTGTGCAACCACAAAGAAAGTCAGTAAATAACTTTTTTTTAACATTGAAATCAATGGTACAGAGTCCACATAGTATTTATCGAACTTTTTTCTCGGTTTGATTGATGGTTTTTTTTTGGCAAAAAATAATGTTTAATGAGCACTCGAAGTTCAAGTTTTCCATTTTTAGAAAAATTCACAAGGTTGTATGTTTTGAGACGGAAAGTCAATTACGACACTTGCTCAAAATTAACAAGTGCTACATGATATCAATAAGTCACGGACTTATTGATCCGCCCTCGTATACACTAGAGTATGTCGATTTATAAAACTTTGATGTGGCAAAATTTTGAAATAATTTAAAATTTGTTAATCTATAATAATTTAAAATTTGTTATTTTCACCAGAACATATTTTAAGGTTATTTTAGCGAGCGAACCATTTAAAGGTATTGCTAATTATTTGCATGCAGCTGCATGTTTATGTATATAAAAAAAGTACTTTTGTAACTAATAAAAATAAAAGTATGCTCATAAGGTCGGCTGGCACCTTTATTTTTTTTATATAACATACCTAGTACAAAGTGAAGGAGATACACAAAAAATATTTGTTAATGATTAGTGCATTAGTGTGTTTAAGAGGCTTAGAAGTCACGCTTTAATGTATGTATTTTTGTAAATAACATTAAAAATGGGAGAGTTAAACTAAGAGTGGTCACATTTTTCTTAATGAAGCTATTAAAACGTATTCAACGAGTGTCCGTAATCCAAATTAAATCTTTGCTATTTTTCTTTCACAAAATATTCAAGTACAAATGAGTTGGCGAGGAGAATGGTCAGTGGTTATTGAAGCCAATAAACTGGAACTTTAAACAATTTTTAAAAGTCAAGATTAGTGTTTGACAAATACTTTCTAATAACACAATTTTTGCGAGCTTAATAATTCTTTTTTGCTGGAACAAGTATGAGACAAAAATCCAGGCAATCGATGATAGAAAATAAATTAAAACTTTTATGTAACACTTAATTATTTATTTGCTTTAGGAGCCAATTGAAATGTATTATTTTAGGTCTAAAAATAGATATTAATGTTTATGCGCGGCCGACATTTGCCGTTGATGCTAATCAACTCATTAGTAGACGCGAAAAATTCTTAAAAGAATGTTTGAAACTTAATTATTTAGTTGATTCTCGTTTTTTTTTTCTTTTTTTTTTTTTTGATGGGAATCATGGAATAAGTAGTTAACCTTGCAATAACAGTGTCGGGGATATGATCCATCATATGACCGACACTGCTGATGGATTCATACATCAGGGTTTCTATCATTTTCTTAAGGTCAAAATGAAAAAACTGATGTAAACAATCGTGTACGTGTGAGTTATTTTTTTAACCAGCGTTACCACCTCAACAAAGCGATCATTCGAAATCTTTTTTTCTAAATGCCCACAAAATTACATGCAATGCTATTTATTTCTTTATTACTAATTAAAAAAAGAGTTTTTTTTTCGAAAAATTAAAAAAAAACTATACAAGGAGAACAGAATAAATTATTTTAGACATAATTAGATAAAATTAAGAGAAATACAATAGTAAGTAGCAGTTTTAACAATAGAAAACTGAATCATATGGAAAAAACATCCACAGCACTATGTTTTTTCAAAGCAAACAAACCAAAAATATTGATGCATGAACGTAGTTCCAAATGAAATTACCAAACTAATACGGGAAAATCAAAATATTAAAAAAATCATGGTAATGGCAACGCTGAAAGCTATAAAATTGCTTAGCATGTGTTAGTAAATAAGCTGTTACTGTGTTAGTCTCCATCAGCCATTTCTTGCCGGTTAGGTTTCAAACAAACTTTTAAGAATCTTTCGAGTCTACTGGAGAGTTGACAGGCATCAACAAAATGTCGGCGGCATAAAAAACATTAATAAGATCTAAAATAACACAGTTATTTAAGTTTATAGCCGAACTTTATTATTTAAAACTATTAATTACTTTATCGGGACTTAGTTAGATTTTTTTTCCTCTGAATCAAGAAAAATCTGCACAAATTGCAGTGATAGACAATTTTAAAGAGGTCAAGAAAAGTAAAGTTGAAGACTTATTGGCTGCTATGACCTGCATTCCAAGCAGATTGGGTGCTGATGATCGTCATGAGGGACGTTCCTCAGCCACTTTACTTTTCTTGCCTCCTTCAAAAATGTTGAGCTTTTTGTTGTTTTGTTTACCACAAAAAAGTCTTTCTCAATGCTGATGAGGAAATAAAATCGTACTAAAAGCCCCATAATGTACTTAACATTTATTTTCTCGACATTCTAAATACCAACAGCTGCTCTTCGTCTTCTAAATGAATTGGGTCAAGCTTTTTGCATATTAGTACGGAGACCTTACGGTCAATTCTCTCTTACTGGGTTCAATTTATTTCGATAATTTTGGTAGCATGTTATTGAATTGTTAATTATCAATTAATTTGGTTTAAACGTTTTAAATTAAATCAACTTTAATAAAACAGTAAAAATTAGTGTTCATTAAAAATGTTTAAATTAAAACACACTAAACAATGCAATGCTGAAATAAATATTTATGAGATCAATTAGTAAATGCGGAATTCAGTTCTTGAATCGATTGAATACAAATGGAAGCATGAAAAAAGTGTTGCACTTAAAAATGTGCGTGCGGTCACTTAATCAAAAAAAAAAAAAAACAAAAAAAGAAATGCGACAAAAACAGAAACAAAACAAACAGCTGCAACAAAATTTGTGAATACAAAGCAGCAACCCGCTTAAAGAAAAACTGGTCCATCTATTGTTCTATTGATTTGAACAGTACAAGAGTTTGTATGTGTGTGAGCGTTTTTATGCAAACGTAAATAAGGAATTTGGATTTTTATGTTTTTTTTTTCATTAAAGAATTTAAAATTAAGTAGACAATTTAATAAATGAAAATAAGAAAAGAACAACATTTTTAAATTAAATAAAATCATAGAAAAACAACATCAAAGCGCCTCCACAAGCAAACAGTTTTCTTGGCATTATTTGGCTTTAAAATATTTTCAACTCCGTCGCATGTTGCTGCTGGAACTTCTGACAACACACGTTCAACTGACAGCTATCGAACGGAAACCAAACAATTCAATAACAATTTCGTTTGCTGTATCGATTCAGTTGTTTGAATTTGGCCGGTCGCAGAAATACTTTAACAGGAGACACACACACACACAAACACATGTTGGACACAAGTGAAGTGCATTTTTGTTTTCTCGTTGCTCGTTGATATGCTGGTCTGAATGTTTTTAAACTACTAATTGCTTCTTCACCAAATAAATGAATAAATAATTGAATAAACAGGCACAATGTTGTTAAATTGATTGAATTGTTAATTTTCTTGCAGTACTTGTTTGCAAGTGGTGGCAGCAAGCAATTTTTGACTTTAAAATTATTTTTTGGAAATTTTCTATGCAGTTTTTTGGTATTTAATATTTGTCAAATTACAACTTATACGGGAAAGTGCCGCCAAATCTGCAGCTGCAGGTCGGTTTGTAATCTTCCTCTCAAAATATTTCCGTTTTCAAATTTTGTGAGAGAGAAGTATTTTAGAAAATACAGTAGAAACAAGTTGTGCATCCCGAAGTGGGGGTTTTCTATGCAATTTTTGGTATTTAATATTTGTCAAATTACAACTTATACGGGAAAGTGCCGCCAAATCTGCAAATGCAGGTCAGTTTGAAATCTTCTTCTCTAAATATTTCCGTTTTCAAATTTTGTGAGAGAGAAGTATTTTAGAAAATACAGTAGAAACAAGTTGTGCATCCCGGAGTGGGGGTTTTCTATGCAGTTTTTTTGTATTTAATATTTGTCAAATTACAACTTATACGGGAAAGTGCCGCCAAATCTGAAAATGCAGGTCAGTTTGAAATCTTCTTCTCTAAATATTTCCGTTTTCAAATTTTGTGAGAGAGAAGTATTTTAGAAAATACAGTAGAAACAAGTTGTGCATCCCGAAGTGGGGGTTTTCTATGCAATTTTTTGGTATTTAATATTTGTCAAATTACAACTTATACGGGAAAGTGCCCCCAAATCTGAAAATGCAGGTCAGTTTGAAATCTTCTTCTCTAAATATTTCCGTTTTCAAACTTTGTGAGAGAGAAGTATTTTAGAAAATACAGTAGAAACAAGTTGTGCATCCCGGAGTGGGGGTTTTCTATGCAGTTTTTTTGTATTTAATATTTGTCAAATTACAACTTATACGGGAAAGTGCCGCCAAATCTGAAAATGCAGGTCAGTTTGAAATCTTCTTCTCTAAATATTTCCGTTTTCAAATTTTGTGAGAGAGAAGTATTTTAGAAAATACAGTAGAAACAAGTTGTGCATCCCGAAGTGGGGGTTTTCTATGCAGTTTTTTGGTATTTAATATTTGTCAAATTACAACTTATACGGGAAAGTGCCGCCAAATCTGAAAATGCAGGTCAGTTTGAAATCTTCTTCTCTAAATATTTCTGTTTTCAAATTTTGTGAGAGAGAAGTATTTTAGAAAATACAGTAGAAACAAGTTGTGCATCCCGAAGTGGGGGTTTTCTATGCAGTTTTTTTGTATTTAATATTTGTCAAATTACAACTTATACGGGAAAGTGCCGCCAAATCTGAAAATGCAGGTCAGTTTGAAATCTTCTTCTCTAAACATTTCCGTTTTCAAATTTTGTGAGAGAGAAGTGTTTTAGAAAATACAGTAGAAACAAGTTGTGCATCCCGAAGTGGGGGCTTTCTATGCAGTTTTTTGGTACTTAATATTTGTCAAATTACAACTTATACGGGAAAGTACCGCCAAATCTGAAAATGCAAGTCAGTTTGAAATCTTCTTCTTTAAATATTTCCGTTTTCAAATTTTGTGAGAGAGAAGTATTTTAGAAAATACAGTAGAAACAAGTTGTGCGTCCCGGAGTGGGGGTTTTCTATGCAGTTTTTTGGTATTTAATATTTATCAAATTACAACTTATACGGGAAAGTGCCGCCAAATCTGAAAATGCAGGTCAGTTTGAAATCTTCTTCTCTATATATTTCCGTTTTCAAATTTTGTGAGAGAGAAGTATTTTAGAAAATACAGTAGAAACAAGTTGTGCATCCCGGAGTGGGGGTTTTCTATGCAGTTTTTTGGTATTTAATATTTGTCAAATTACAACTTATACGGGAAAGTGCCGCCAAATCTGAAAATGCAGGTCAGTTTGAAATCTTCTTCTCTAAATGTTCCCGTTTTCAAATTTTGTGAGAGAGAAGTATTTTAGAAAATACAGTAGAAACAAGTTGTGCATCCCGAAGTGGGGGTTTTCTATGCAGTTTTTTGGTATTTAATATTTCTCAAATTACAACTTATACGGGAAAGTGCCGCCAAATCTGCAAATGCAGGTCGGTTTGTAATCTTCTTCTCAAAAAATTTCCGTTTTCAAATTTTGTGAGAGAGAAGTATTTTAGAAAATACAGTAGAAACAAGTTGTGCATCCCGAAGTGGGGGTTTTCTATGCAATTTTTGTATTTAATATTTGTCAAATTACAACTTATACGGGAAAGTGCCGCCAAATCTGCAAATGCAGGTCGGTTTGTAATCTTCTTCTCAAAATATTTCCGTTTTCAAATTTTGTGAGAGAGAAGTATTTTAGAAAATACAGTAGAAACAAGTTGTGCATCCCGGAGTGGGGGTTTTCTATGCAGTTTTTTGGTATTTAATATTTCTCAAATTACAACTTATACGGGAAAGTGCCGCCAAATCTGCAAATGCAGGTCGGTTTGTAATCTTCTTCTCTAAATATTTCCGTTTTCAAATTTTGTGAGAGAGAAGTATTTTAGAAAATACAGTAGAAACAAGTTGTGCATCCCGGGGTGGGGGTTTTCTATGCAGTTTTTTGGTATTTAATATTTGTCAAATTACAACTTATACGGGAAAGTGCCGCCAAATCTGCAAATGCAGGTCGGTTTGTAGTCTTCTTCTCTAAATATTTCCGTTTTCAAATTTTGTGAGGAAGAAGTGTTTTAGAAAATACAGTGGTATCAAGTTGTGCATCCCGGGGTGGTGGTTTCTATGCAGTTTTTTGGGTACGGAAATTTTTATATTCAATTGGTATATAACACTACCGTGCATGTATGTTCCAAGTGGCCAATTTTCATCATCAGACTCGGTACTCCCATGCACATTTTCGTGTTCCAAACAACTTCCACCCACTATAAATCCGCCCATACAATTATTTCAGCTTCTTGCGAATTTGTATATCACTCTCCAAGAGCTTTTATTTGATATATAACAGTATTGTGCATGTCTTCTAGTTTTTCTGATTTTTCGTGTTAAATATTTTTGAATCTTGGGAAATTTTCGACAACGTTGCACACCACATTGCGACTTTTCCAAGGGATTACTAGTTTTTTAAAATTTAACAGCTGATTTGGAATACCTTTTAAGTCTTGCTTTTATTTTTGAGCTAGTTTGTTCCAAACATGTCAGTATTTTCGCTATTTCATGTAGACCCTATTTTGCTCCATCTGTAGCTTGGCCCCTGAAAAACAATTGCATATGATGCTGATTGTTCCTTATTTCTTTTTTTTTCCTCTTTCTAAAAATATATGACACAACAGTGCATGTCTCCCCGAAGTAACTCCCACCCGTCCGGCAAGGTGCCATATTGACAGTTAAAAAAAATCTAACAAAAATAAAACATTTTCATATTTTTTTTAATATTTATAATTTTCTCATGTTTTCTTTCATATAACAAAAAAAAAGTTAATTATTTCTTCTTTTTACTTTAACATTATGTTATGTTTTAACATTTTATGTTTAACATTACTGTGGAACTCAGTTAACAGTGGTGTGGGACGTATTTAACTCACGAATTTATCTTCACACCCTTTTAGGGGCATAACCCTTTACAACTGGATTATTCTTTAGCACAACCTACATATGAATCAACATCGGCTGAATGGTATAAAATGGAGTCCCCATAAAAGAAACTGTGAAAATTAGACTCTATAGCAGCAAATTCCAAAAACAGCAAAAAATTAAGAACTAAAGGGTGTTCCTATACACGTAAACGTAATGTTTTCTGTCTTTCTCAGCCGCCTATATGCCGCCGTCACTTCGTTGCTGCTAATCAACTCATCAGTGAACTCGAAAAATCTTAAAGGAATGTTTGATACCCAAAAACTTATTCCGAAATTCCCATGAACAAAAACACAAATCGTCGTCATCGATGGCAACTCGTTGTATAGAAGTTGTTAAGAGAAGTAAAAGTGTTGCAAGACGAAAAAAAAAAGTTTTTTGTGTTAAAGGTTTGATTGAACATTGTTGAGTGTCAAACATTCTTTTAAGATTTTTCTACACTACTGATGAGTTGATTGGCATCAACGAAATGTCGGCTGCTTATAGACGGCTGAGAAAGACAGAAAACATTGATATGGTCTCTTTTTTATTTTAGACCTAAAATCATACATATGAATTAGCTCTTAAAGCAAATAAATAGTTAAGTTAATTTTTTCATAAACTTTGTAATATTCGTATTTAAGAAACTTCGAAATGAAACTAAAACTAAGCAGTTTCGTTTTGTATTGAGAAAATTTGATATTCAGGCCTGTTCTGAAATCATGGTGATTTAAAATCACGAACGGTTTCAAAATCACGGAGGTGATTTCTTGGTGTTCTGAAAATCACGCGATTTAAGAGTTTTCGGCGTGCTTTTTTATTTTCGAAATCACGGATAAACAGCTGGTTTGTTTTGTTTACATACATACATAATTATAAAATTATAAAGAGGAAAGACGCGGAAAGTTAAACAAAAGAAAATAAATACAAAAACAAGAGTGTTGCCACTGTTCTAAACTAGGTATTTTTGTAATATACATAAATTTTTTGCTTTTATATCATTGAATTTACCAATTAAAATTCGAAATTATTCATAAAATTAAGACCCGAATTATAAATTTAATTAAATTTTGCTTAAAATAATTTGTTTAATTGAATAAATTATCAATATTTCATTTGCCTCATACAATCAGGTAACCACAATATATTTTCGAGCAAAACAATACAGCTGACTGCTAAAAAGTAAATCACGTAGATTATGAACAGAAGTATTTTTTTCTTTACAAGCAAGCAGTGTCTTCAGTAATTTGTGGTTTTTTCAATTTATTTTGTATAAAAGATATAATATTATTGCAAGAATAAGTAAAAAAAAACACATTATATAAAGTACTCAATAAGTTTTTTATTTGGTTTCTAACAAAATTATTGGAAAACATGTGCAAGTGATTTAAAATCGGTAGTCGTTTAGCTGACCGGTTTCAAATCACAAAATTATTAAAAAATGTGTGCACAGAATACCATTTCAGTGATTTCAAATCACTTTCGTGAAAAGTGATTTTCAGAACATACCTGATTGAATTGAAAGTTTCATGTTGGACCCAGAAAATATGTTTTATTTGAAAATTTCTTCGCTGCTTGGGAAATTTTCCTAATAGTATCAGAAAGCATAAAGCTCCCAACTGCAGCAAGAAATGCTTGAAACAATTTCTGGTCGTCAATGAGATTTTCCTAAAGGAAAACAAAAATCTAAACGATGATAATGAATGATGTTGGTTTGCCATGTGCTAGTTTTGAGAGAGTAAGTCGTAAATTCTCACTGACCAACAAAAATTTAGAATTGCCGCTGTGTTGCCTGCAATTTCTTACAACACATTTACAAGCTGTATAGTAAATTATTTGTTGCCAAAAAGTTTGCAATTTTGTTGCTGCTTTTTCTTTTTTGCCTGTCGTAAAAGAACATTCGCCTCGAATGTCTTGTTGCAGCTTGCAAACGCATTCAAATGTTTTACTGCAGGTGCTGTTAGACTCTGTTTGTTGTGTTTTATTTATTTATTGCATTAAACACATTCACTAAGTACTTAGTCGTTTGAGATTTGTGGCTGTTGCAGTTGTTGCTGCTGCCGCTTGCTGCTTACTTCCATACACTTTGTGTTCTAGAGATTCTTTGTTGCGATAACCCCCAAGTGGTGTTTATTAATTGCTAATTATGCTCGGTGTTGGATATCAAAACATTTTAATGAATTCAAATAAAATGTTAAACAAAAAATTCAACATGTGTGTATTCAATTTTTTTTTTTGTAGAGGCCTTTTCGTCTTAGAGAAATAAATGCCACTGAAATTTTAATTCTTAATAGTTGGTCAATAAACTGCATTAAAACATCACTCTCGCATCTAAATGTTAAGCTTAAAATCATTATTGTGTCATATTTGAAGACTACGTACCAAACACGATGTGGCGTAAAAGCCAGGATGATACATGAAACCTTTTGGACGTAATGGCTAGAAAGGCAACCAGTAGCAACACCGATACCATCACTGATACTACAGATTTGTCGATATGAAAATGTCAGTGATATTTTTTTGTCGAAATGGGGAGGTTTTGCTTTAATTTTTTTAACAGAATATGCAAGAATTTTATTTATAAATTGTATAATATTTTTGGGAGCCGATATTTATTCTTTTTTAATTTATTTTAAATTGATATTAATTTCAATAATAAATTAAATTTGGATAAATGTTGTAAATTAAGATGGGATGAATATCAACACTACTATTAGAACACTAACCTCCTTGGAATCAAACCAATATACCCGAATTCCTGCCCAAAAATGAAAACCAACTTAATGACAAGACTCAGAATAGGTCACAGTAGACTATCACATCAACATCTCTTTGAAAATGAAGCTGCCCCGCAATGTCCAAACTGTAACACACAACTTAATATTAGCCACATATTAAACGAATGCTCAAAGTATAAGCATTCCAGAGAAAAAATCTTTGTATCTAACTTGCCGTCTGATTTATTGAAGAATACATCCAACATCAACATTGATCTTATATATAAATTCCTGTTAGAAAATAACTTAAAAAATCTAATATAGGCTACATACGGAGTTGAAAGTCCAGGCAGCTCTTACTCCTTTTTTTTCATTTAGTTACTATAATTGTATTATGTAATTAAATTCAAATAAATAAATAAATTAAAATTAAATTTTTAAGGCTTAAGATCTTTTTATAAAAATGTTTGTAACAAAACAAATATGTATACTTTTTATTTATTTATTTCAATATTTCGCCTACAATTTGTTGTTGTTGATATTAATTTTATTTTATATTTATTTGAGTTCGAGCTACTTTACCTCGATTTCGGTATAATAAATATATATTAATATTCAATAAATATATTAATATTCAATAAAGTAGAAGCCACTCCGTACATACAGAATGTACATTGAGGAAACCGCCAAGCTGTCACAAAAGTGTCGAATAAAAAGCGAACTACAAGGAAAACACCAGGGTAGGAAGAATCCAAAGAATAAGAATAACATAGGATTCCATGTTCATGGAGCGAAAACGCAACCTTTGGCTGGCCGACCGATCGCCCCTCACAGGCCCCATTCAACCAAACCGTAAGAGTGAGAGAACTCATATTGGGTTGCAGAAGGTTCTGTTGTGCTTTTATAAAATCACCCCTATCGTGAGTAAAATGTGAAATTTTTATTCCCATAAAATTCCGCAAATTTCCCAAGTAGGGAAATTTTCTATCATGAATAGCAATGGGAACGTTTGGGCAGAAAAAAATATAAATACAAAGGAAATTTATCGAAAATTTGTGGATAAGTGATGTAAAAAGTAATTAAATTTATGTTTTATAACTAATAAACAGAAATTTGTAGTTTAAAAGCTAAAAAGGGGGGAATAAAGCGGAGTTTTCATGCCTGTTGAATATTTTGACAGATTTTCTGTCGGAAAAAAAACCATTTGATATTCCGCCCATCGTAAAACTTACGTTTTTTTGCAGAGGGTGGATAACAAGTGTTGGAAGACATTACGGAGTAGGAATGGCGCAATTCACTTTTTGCAAAGTGCTCTCTGAAGTGTTGGATGCTTTAGAAAAAAATATCCATTTATAAAATTCCATTCATGATCTTTTTTAATAGGAGGGCCAGCACTTTTTAGTTGTTCTGTAAGCGAATACCAAAATTCGGCCACCACATCTTTAGAAACCTTCACAAAACCACATGCAATGGGTCGGTTATTTTGCACCCTATTGAGCAGCATATCATGTTGCACATTATTTATTGATTTAGACCTAAACTAGTTTTCAGCTGATTTATATATCCATTAAAATGTAGCAACTACTTGCATTTTTTTCTAGCTCCCCAAAGAAAATAAAATTTGATACAAATTATAAAAATAAATTTGATACAAATTATAAAATTAAAATAAAAATTGATACAAAAAATGGCAAAAAATGTCTTTGAAAAATCCATTCACGATAAGGGAAAATTTCGAATGGGAACACATTTTATGGGAAAAGTTATTCATGATTGCACTCTTGGGAAATGGGAAAAAATTTTAGGGGAAAAATGTTTCATGATAGGGGTGAATATTTTTGTATCGAAGCACTCCAAAAGGGTAGTGGGAGGTTTGGTGTGGTATCCGCGAAATCCAGTTAGCACCAGCAGAAAGTAGTTTTCGTCAGAGCCGCATAAAAACCGGCTTGAAAACCAGTTGAAGAAATTACTAAATCCAAAATAAACGGTTCCAACCTCAGCACAAATGTAGCACATGTTAAACGCTAGCGATATACATATATTTCCATTGGCTTAAGAGCTGTTCAACAATTCAAGTAAGAACTTGGAAAAGGTAATACTGTTTTAGTAGTTCGCTTTCTGATGGCCAACTGCTGCTGTTATTGCAGAAACACTCACTGCCGCATAAACTTAGCAGCACCGCTGCTAAGTTTAACACAAAAGTGTTCTTCATACGCTGTTGGCATGTGTCAGACGATCTTTTAACGTATGTGTCTCGGTTATTTTCCATATCTGTCTATTTCGTTTGTCTATCTTGTCTACCGTCTTAACACTTTGTCTTTTCATTTCCGCGTCTTTTGCTCCGACATTTTTTCTCTCCCATTCCATTTTGCTCATTCAACAAAAGAAAAATAATGTTATTCTTTTATGGTTCATTGGGTTTTTTCCCTGGACATTTACAATTTGTAGTATGATTATGATTTTTTTGTTCTTCTTTTTGTGTGCCTTATTTGTGGCTTGCGCATGCGTAACTTTTCTGCAAAACTGTTTAACTTTCGAGATTATCTTGGCCATGTTTAAGCGATAGGTTCTTTGTTGGCCTGTTGTTACAGTTGCTTAGAATTCATAATTTCTATTATAGTTTTGTTGTTTTTTTTTTCTATTTTTGACTTGAAGGTGTTAGGGCATTGTTCTGATTTCAATGCCCCAGAGATTTTTTTCAAAATGATATTTTTGTTGATTGTCAAATGCAACTTGAACTGCGATTCCTAAAATAGGACTCTATTAGAATGTAAAGTGATTTATTTTGTTAACATTGTTGCAGTGTGTTTTGAGCGAAATATCAAGTAAGTGGATAAAATTTTCAAATATTAAGAACCAATAGAATAATAGTTTATCATTTGCTTTAAAGCCAGAGTAAATAGTTCATCAAGTCTACTGAAGAGTTGGCTGGCACCAATGAAACATCAGCAGCTTATAGTTGTAAATCTTTTAGTGTTGGAAATTAATTTAAAAATTATTTTATTTATTTGCTTTAAGAGCCAATTGATATGTATTATTTTCTTTTTTCAGCCCTCTATATACCGCTGACATTTCGTTGATGCTAATCAACTCTTAAAAGGATGTTTGAAACTCATTTACCTATACCAAAATTCCCATGAACAAAATGAGAATTATTAAATTAAAGGCTTCTTTGAACATTCCTAATTCTCATTTTGTTCATGGGAATTTTGGAAATAAGTAGTTGGGTTTCAAACATTCTTTTTAATACGTTGAGAATTAGTTTTTAAAAAAAATTATTCAAAAGCCATTTCAAATAATTTTTACAAAAAATTTAAAAAAAATATATAAATAAAGTGCTTCACTTTAGTTTTTTTAGAAGCCCAATTTGGCAGCTTCTACGAATTACTAACGACACAAAAGTGGACACAATTATGACACCAAATGTGACACTCGTGCCAATGCAATTTGTGCAACAAACAAATACTATACTGCCAAACCCTAACAATAAAAAGATGGACAGTAAACAATTGCCATGAGATTGTTCAAAACAGTAGTGGTCATGACAAAAGACCAGTGCCCTCATGCAAACGATGCCAGAAAGGCTCAATTTGCATGTTTTGTACTTTGGAATTTTTCAATAACAATGCCTTGTAAAAAAAAGGCACGTTCCTCCGCTTTAGTCACTTTAACCTTGTAGCTATATACATACATACATGTATGTGTGTATGTATGTATGCATTTTGCTAGTGGCACTCATCTAGAGATTTTTTGTAAAAAAAAAAAAAAAATTTTAGAAAATGTAAGAAATCTTGTATGAACTTAATTATTTATTTGCTTTAAGAGCCAATCGAAGTCTACTGATGAATTGATTAGCACCAACGAAATGTCGTCGGCTGAAAAAGACAGCAAATATTTTTTTAAAAAGGTTCATTTTTAGACCTAAACTGAAACTTCGTATGGCTAAATAAAAACTTTTAAAATATTAATTAAATTTAATCGACTTGAAAATGTTAACAACTCTCAATAATATTAAAATCTTAAACTTAAATATTGATCAAATTTTGGCTGCTATCATCGTATACATTAAGGTAGGTCGGTCGATTTAGCAATCAATACTGTGCCACCGACTTTTCGATAAGGAGAAGAAGGTTACAGTACACCATATCAAAAAAAAAAAACAAATCGATTTTTTCTGCTTTCCGCTTCCGGATCGGCAAGTTTTCCATCAAAAATTCGATGTTGTAGCGAACGACCCTGTAACGGATTCGCCTTGGATGAAATATAGAATGGAATATAAATGTCGTTCTCCCTCTATGTGTCTCTCTCTCTCTCTCTCTCTCTCAAATTTACATAAAATATTGCTGTCATGAAAAAAAATCGTCTTCGGTTGGAAATATTTTGTAGCTATAAGTATTTTAACAAAACGAAGTACCTACCTAGTGAATGTAACAGTATTTCAAGTGAAATTTTCAGCACAGTATTAATTAAAGGCATAACTTGCTGCGTATGTACGTAGCTATACTTCTAATAAGTAACAACATACATATTTCGAATGCAACTTTCTTATTAATTACTAGCATCATTATTAATTAGCTCATAAACTTCACCAAATCAATCATAATGAACAGCAGTCATCTTTAATTCAAAACAAAATCTTACCTTATGCAATTATGTATGTAGAAGAGCCAAAGGCCAAGAAGCCAGTAGTTGCTGAGAGAAACATGTAAATACAATTCAATGCTCTCAAAAAACAATATTCTCTTTCTTAACGAACTGCATATTGTTTACTCACCACAAACTAACAACTAACAACACTAGCAATGAAAGAGAATTACAAAAACAAACACATGGAAAGTAATATGATATATTTTTTCATTTTTCTTTATTTTGACAGCAACGCACTTGTTGAGAAATTTAATATTTTCACATTTTTTATGCAATTAATTTATGCATTATTGTTTTATGGACTATATTTTATATATTAATACAATAATTTCAATTTTCAAGCACCGAAATCCCACTTAAAATTCCGAAACAAAATAACTTTTTTGGCAAAGCACAATAGCGACATGTGGACATCACAAATTAAAACCGCAAACTGAACTCCGAAACATAAGAAATGCACTAATACATACAATTGATTGAGATAAAGATTACTGGGAAATAATAACCAATATTAAGGTGTCCTAACTAGAAATAGAGAACACTTAGTTTCGTTCCTACAATCCCAGCGGGAAAACAAGAAATTCATTGCCAAAAATAATTAATATAATAATGTTTATTTAGGTATAATAAAATGCAATAATTTTCGAAAGAAGGTCATGTGAACTGGCACAATTGTGTCAGATTTTGTATTGACGAGCGCGCAAAGTACCTCGGTACCAGGTAGTCGCATAACTACAACAAAAACAACACCCACAAATACTTTCACCCAATTGTTCACGTTTGTGTTGTGCATTGTGACAGTTCTTCAGACTAAAAGCAAAAATCAGCTGGGTTTGTAAGCCTACCTGGTATCGAGGTACTTTGCTACCGCGTATATTCTCGAATAACCAGAAAAAGGAAAGTACACACAATGAAAAACTGAAAACCATACTTTAATTTCCATAAAAATAGTGACCTCATCTAAAACTAACACTCTACATTAATTAAATTTTGGAGCCAAACTTTTATGATTTGCAATGGTTAATTACTTTATCGGGCTTTTAGATCGAATTTACTTCCTCAGAATTGAGAAAAAAAAATGCATATTTGTAAATGTCTTTAAGAGGCAGCATATATTTTAGGGTTCCATACTCATAGAGTGCAAATGGAACCCATTTATTTACTGAAACTTTGCTGACCGTCTATCACAGCGTCTGATCTCCCAAAAGGGACTTGAAATTTGCACAAAATATGTAGTCGCCTGGCCTCAAGAACTAAAAATATCGAAACTAACAAGAAGTTAAAATTCAAATGATGCTTTAGTCTCAAAATTAACTATAACTTTTGCACCGTGAGAGAAAGATACTTCACATTTTCACAGCATATCCGTTTAGCTGTCCTCTCCAACAAAAAAAATTTGTCTACGATAAGATAAAAATATTAAATTCAAGGCTGCTGAATGTAAATATTTTGTATGGTAATCTTCCCTAGGAGGCGTGGCACGGGGTCGGTGTGCTCGAGAAAATATGCCAGGGAAAAAATTATTGGGGGCTAGTCATACATATAACTATTCTATTAGCCCCCTGGGACTGTCACTGTTTAAAGCGGTCATCATGTAATTTGCAAAAGTTTTTCTTCTAGAAAGATTTAAAGCAGGGATGCCCACGGCCTATACGCTTGGACGCTTTTGTTTTTGTAAAACCGCGGAGAATTGGCTGAGCATTCTAATATGTATACACAACTTTTTGTATGAAATACACACATACACACATACCCCAAGTTCAAAGCAACAACACTTTCATATGCACAGCAATACGAACGCAGGCTTTGTTGGCACACATTTGTGCCAAGCGTGAATTTTGTTGTTTTTTGTTTTCATGATTTTGTTGTTTTTTTTATGATTTCGTGAGTATGAAACACTTGAAGAAATAATTTTGTGTTATTAGTTTCAACTGTACAGTTTATTTTGTAGAATGAATCCCACGTGGGAAACCGACTTTTGTTCGCTAAAAATTTTGAAAAACGAGCACAATGTATGATTTGCTTTCAAATAATCAAGACGATTAGTAAATATGATTTGGAAAGGCATTTTAATACAGTACATACATTTTGTGAAAATGAAATTTAATTTTTTTCCCAGTGTACCTAATGAAATATTTCTGTTTTTCTTTGTGTGCGTCAATAAAGTGTATACGTATTGGTGTTTACGCTTCCATAAGAAGATTTTGGGCACCACTGATTTAAAGCTACTCCCAGTTAGGCATCCTGGCAATAGTCGATTTGATACATTCCGTATGAAATATCATTCTGTTTCATAGAAAATTTTTCATGACTCAAGATTTATCTCAATTTTATTACATGGAAGAAAGTAGAAATTACAAGTTAAAAGTTTTTTTTTTTTTTGTTAATCAAAACAACCTTAAACAATTTTAAACCAAGTTGCAAGTCGGAGATATGCGTTTTCTTTGCTAAGCCAATACATATGCATACATTGTTTTCATGCATACAATAAAAATTCTTAACAAATTGCTGCATAAAAAAGTTTTTGTTCCAGACCATTGCCTTGCTAGAGATTCTTTGTCAGCACACACGTTCCACATACTCCATAAGTACACAAGTTTCTGCAAAGGAAGTCTGAGTGGTTGGTTAAATGAAGGATCATTGTTAGTCTAGTTGTTTGGTTGGTTGCACAGAAGCTGCCTGGCCTTTGACTTGTCAAAGTCAATGTTATGTTAAACACTCGAACCCATGTTGACAACAATGAGTGTCGTTGTCGTTTTTGTCATGATCATCATCAGCTCCACCATACGCCATCTCATGCTTGTCGTCATCATCAGCATCAGCATCGTCATCACAGTTTGCATTGTGGCAATTTTTTGTCCATTGGACGCGCTTGATTTTATCGTTTCGACAACTTTCCTGTGTACCTTGGCTGCTTTGTTTACTTGGTTACACTTAAGATTGTCTTTGTGCAGTTTATTGTAATAAATTGCAATTGCTGCATTTGTGCGCTGCTGTTTACAACTTTTGTTGCTCCAACCTCACATTTTCTATTGTTGGCATGCGCAAACGCCACACGAGTACTCATGGGTACGTGAGCATACGTTTCCATAATGTACTTACTTCTGAAATTGCAAATAAGAGATTTTTAAAATTCATTTAGAGGAAGTTTATTAAAGTGGAAATGAAAAATAAAAAAGAAACAACAGAAAAGTCACAAAGTGTTATGGGTAAAGAAAATTGATTTTGTTTTATCTATTATTTTTATAAAGGGTAAGTGGAAGAGAAGTGTTTTGAATCTTTATAATACATCATTATCTTTTTTTATTTTAAGAACTAAGAAAGTTTTAATTATTCTTGTTGGCAACTATTACAATTCTTCTTTCGATAAGTAGCAGCCATATTGGAACATTTGGTGCTCTCGTGTTTTCTGTGCTCGCTGAAGAAAATGTTATTTTTAAAACGGTTTCAAAATGTTTAGGAAATAAAACCAATACCATAAAAAATTCTGAAATCGAAAAAACACAGAGATAAAACTGAAAATTTATCAATGCTTTGAATTTTGGCATATTTTCTAATATGAAACCTTTTAAAATTTTGTTTGTGACTTTTTAAGCATTCAAAACTCGGATGACCTTAGCGTAACCTTTTCTCTTTTTGGCTTGGACCAGTACTTAGGGACTGACTCCTACACATGCATTGCATTTAATTTCGACTAGAAAAATAGGAAATAGGGAGTGGTGAGTGAAAATGGAGAGTGTTTGTGAACGTTTGATCTAACAAAAAAATACATAATTTAAGAGCAGCACATTTATTTTTGCAAAAGCTGGGTAAATTTAATTTGTCGGTTTAGCGTCCAGTCAGTAACTTGAAATACTTTGATGTTTTTCTAAACGTATAAATTTTTGCAACGTTGGAATTTTCAACAATTTTTGTATTATTTAGCAAATTTTATCGGCTATTGAAAAATTCACAATTCTAACGTTCTTTGAAATATTCAAAATTTTGGCGACTTTTCGCAGTTTGAAAAGTTTTTGCCGACTCTTAAGATATTTAAAATTTTGGTAGTTTTACCAATTGTTTTGTGATTAAATCTACAATGCGCATAACAAGCCCATACTGGCTTAAGTGTATGTCGCATGACTTGGACAGATACTGGCACACCAATTTAAAACACTGGCAACTTATGCAAATTTTTTTTTTTTTGCCGATTTCATAATGTTCAAAGTTTTGGCAATTTGCCCGCCCGGTATTTGAACATTCTAGCCATTTTTGTGACAAACACAGCTTTGGCGTTTTTTTTTTTTAATTTGAAAAAATTTACGAATTTTTCAACCTAAAAATTTTAATGTGTTCTGTTAACGATTTTAACAATACCCACAACTTTGTTGATTTCTTAAATTTTCGCCACTTTGGCGGTATGCACAGTTTACAACATTTTTGGAGGTTTTTGCATTTCTTAAAACTTTTGACGATTTTTTGTTCGTTTTGCTGTTAGAAAACTTTTGGCATTTTTTACAAAGTCTGCAGTTTTGCAAGTTTTTTTCAATTTGAAAAATTTAGGCGATGTTTGTAGTTTGGGAGGTTTTTCAAAGTTAAAAAATGTTGACGATTTTTGCAGAATTTCGGCGATATCGTCAAGATATAAAGTTTTGGCGATGTTAGAGCTCTTTGAAAAACAAAATATATTTATTTAATATTTAGTTATTTGACCCCTTTTTTTCTTATATTTTATATATTTATTTGAGCTTAAGGTCTTTTTGAAATTTGAGTATTTATTTTTATTTGACAAAAATAAATACTCAAATTTCAAAAAGACCTTAAGCTCAAATAAATATATAAAATATAACAAAATATATTTATTTTAGCAATTTGAAAACTTTTTGACGATTTTTGCAGAATTTCGGCGATATCGTCAAGATAAAAATTTTGGCGATTTTAGAGCTCTTTGAAAAACAAAATAGTTATTTTAGCAATTTGAAAACTTTTTGCTAATTTGAAGCGCATAGATTTTACTTTCCATTATTAGAGCTCTTTGAAAGCAGAATATTTGAGATTCAAATCAAAGCGAAATAAATTTATATTGTGGTAAAAAAAATCTATCACCTGAAATTTGTTTTAGAAACAAGTCACCTGTCACTTTTCAAACATCAGCCAAGCATTCATTAAATTTTGTTTTTCAAATTATTTATTTTAACCTCTCAAAGCATTTAAAATGTTTCCAATTCTCTTATCACAAACATCTACACTTGTGCCGCAACAGTAATTGTTTATTTGCTTAATTTGGCCGGAGCAAGTTTGGACCTGAACAAACTGATACATTCAAATATATTTTTGCAAATTATTGTGGCTAGTAAATGAACTTATTCAAACATTTCTAAAATATCTTTACAAATGGAAAAACAATCAAATGATGTAATATTTAAATTATAACATTTAAACATTTAAAACCTTAAAACGCCAATAAATCCACAAACCGTTTACTCGCAGAATACGAAGCTCTGAACTGTGTTTCCATATAACAACAGCAACAAATTTGTATATAAACTCCAAAACACAGCAATTTTTCACACTTACAACCGCCTGAAGTGTTCACAGAACATCATAATCACAGCTATACTTTCATTCATCCAAACATACTTGCAGCAAAAAACATTTAAACATACTTATTTTTACCTTTTTGTTTCAAGCGGAGTTGGCACATCGACAACACGAGCCAACTGTGAGTGGCCAAAAGTTGGAAAAAGTTGCCAGAGAGGTTTTTAGACAGCAATATGTATTTTCGTGAATCGATTAGATTTCTAAAATCAATTTGAAGTGTGAAGTTCTGTATCTGCGAAACTTTTCTTAGCAACTTTACTTACACTCAGAAAACTTTGTCAGTAAAATTAACTGAAAACACTCCCAAACACGAAAACACACAAAATAAATGAAACTTCATTTACAAACCGTTCTACTTATTTTTCATTTAAATTTACTTACTTCTTTATTTGGATTTATATGTTAAAAAAATTTAGGGGGCCCGAACGCGTAAAAATATTTACTTTTCCGTTATTCTAACAGTCAAATAATTCATGCGTAATCAACTTATAAATTTTTTTTTTATTTTTTCTCAAGGTAAGTACTCTGATTAAAATTCCACGCGGAAAGTTGTCAAAATGCATGTAAAAAAAAATTCGCATGAACTTTTCGTGAAAAAATGTCTGCTCATTTTGAGAAAAACATATGAAATGTATCTGGCAACATTTTCTTTTTGCTGCGAAGTAATTGAAGAGGCAATTCTTCCACGTGAAATTTTTAGCAACAGCTGACTGACTGCTGATATTTTTATTGCAAAAATTTAAGTAAAATTTTTTGGACAAAAAAAAAAGAAAGGCAAAGTAATAAAGAAAACCAAAAAATTAAATTCAGTGCAACAGAAATGCGGGAACTGATATCAGCCGTGAAGAAAAAGAAAATCATTTGGGACTTCTTTGTTCATTTTGATGTATGTATTTGTATAAAAAATTAACTTTTTATTCTATAATTAAATTTTTCTCATCACAATCCAAATTGCAAAACATATGGGTTTTGCTTACAAACGTTAAACAATGAAAAACACGTTAAATTGTGTAAAACCGCGGGATAGGTAACATTAGATACATGTCAAATTTTCCGTACGAAAAAATCAATGTTACTCAGCATTTTCCGCAGTTTCGAACACAGTACTTACTTTTAGGTGGTAATTTTAGTTAATTATAGTTTTCTATCTATCTGTATTATCTCCTTTTTCTATAATTTCATTTTTGTACTGCAAAGCCTCTGCTGAGATTCGTACATGCAGCCTGTCGACTTGAAAGCAGCTGCCATACCCACTCAGTCATTGCAACAATTAGAATAAATTCAACAACAAACAAGTTTTCCATATGAAAAAATCAATGTTGTGTATTAACTTGAGTACTAAACATTATGTTGAAAATTATAAAGTAGACAACACTGATCACTTCTTTTCGTTTTGCACAAAATAAGTGAGTGCTGTTCGCATTACTTTGCAGTTGAAAAAATGTTGCCTCAAAAACTTGGATGCTGCAGCAACATGATGCCAGAAACATGCTGCCAGTTTTCACATAAACAGAGTACCAATACAGTAACATAGTTTTGCACTTGTTTTGCATGAAAATTTTTTTTTAAAGTAGAATTAACGAAGAATTGAGCAAGGGAAATGTTGAGCAACAATGCTGACATGTATTCAATACTGTTGCGAATGCTGCGCATTAACACAATTTCATGAGTTTTTCTTTTCTCAAATATACAAGGTGGGCCAAAAGAAATCATCCTATTGGAAGTAGCTCTTCGTTTTGCAAATGGCGGCCAATGTCAAATCTGTTTTTATATTTGTGAACAGCTAGACAGCTGTAGCATACAAGTGAATAAGCCATGGAGCGAAGCACTCCCCAAGAATACGGACACATGCGTCTATAGCGAAGTGGACAATTCTTCGACAAAAATCCTAATGAACGATGACGCCCATTTCCACCTCAGTGGATACGTGAACAACCAAAACTATTGCTTCTGGTGCACTGAAAATCCACAGAATCAATTACTCAAAACTTCACCATCTCTATTTCCTCCTTGAGCAAACATAACCTTAAAGTATAATTTTGTGAAATTTTATGTTTTAACGTTTTTTTTTTTCATTTCATGGTAGACTGTTATTGTATCCATGTAAATGTGTTTGTATTTTTGTGGTTTACATGCATGTATTTGCCTAAAATAAAGGTTAACAAAAAAGTGTGACCACTACTTTTCTTTTTTTATGTTTTTTTTTTTTTTTTGTAAAAATGCCAAAAATTGGTTTTTATGTGACCGTACATTAAAAATAAGTGTTCCTTTCTTTTAGTGAAGAAAACACATTTCTTTATTAATTATAGTTAAATTATATTATTAATATTATTTTTGATATTAATAATGATGAAAGTTTTATAATTTATATTTTATAAATTAGATTTTCTCCGCAATGTCCGTTGTCGTCGGCTTTCCAATATCTATTTTTTTATATTTTTTATTTCGTTTAGTATGTTTTTTCTTTACTTAGGTTTTTCTGTCATATCAAACGAGTGTTTTTTTCTTATTATTTTAACCCACGTTGCTCGCTGGGTTTATTGTGTTCGTTCCTACACATATGTAACCGTACTTTAAAAATTGCTTTTCCTAAGCAACTACAGTAAATGTTCATAAAATATAAAGTATTAAATTTAAATTCAAAAGCATATTCACATAAAAATCTCATGTTAACAGTAATTTAAAATGTAAAAAGTAAAACCAAACTGAGGAAAGCAGAACTGGCAACTCTTTTCTATGTAGAGTAAGCAATAACAACGAAAAAACCTACTTTTGTACAACAACACTGCATTGAAATGCATAAAAAATAATAATAAGCATAAAACTATATTATTTGTATGATTAAAATAAATGCAATTTCATAAATAACAATTTGCATATTTACTCCGCCAAACAAACAAACAAACAAACGTCAAAGCAGTCGTACGCCAACGTCGCACCACCACACGGTAGTCGGTAGGCACATACATACATATGTATCATGAACTTTAAATAGAATTAAAAACTATAACGATATGCAAGTTAAAACTAACAAACAAACTTAATCCCTGCTGAATGCTGAACATTTGCTATTTTACAACAAAACCTCCAGCATCGCGGAATAACAAAAATTTAAATGCGAGGAGTTATGAATGTGGCAAATGGGGCAAATTCCAGTTTATCTCTAAATTCAGGTGTCAATTGTAAAACCCTCCAGCCAATCAAGTTGAGTAACTTTATGCCATTTGATTTGACTCTATTTTGCAAAACAGCAGCCAAAATTTTTATGACCAATATTTTGCGATTGTAATAAATTGATAAAAGGGGAGCTGTTTAATGTTGGCTGATAAATTTTACAAAGCATCGATTCAGAAGTATTTTCAGCTTAAACAAGTTGTTTATATTTTTAGCAAAAATGTTTCTTTTTTTAAATACAGTGATACTTGTCATAGAATAATTATTATTATTTGAGTAATCAATAAATTGAGCCAAGTACGATACTGAATCGCACAGCAAGGGTTGCATACTACCGTCCATGTGGTAGACAAAGGCTACTCCTGGTATGGGCCACCATTTAATTTTAAATTTTTTTATTCTTTTTTAGCATTTGCTGTTGTAGAGGCCAGACAACTCTATCTCTTATGGCTCAAAAGCTGATAACGGATTTTCAAACTAAAGGGTGTCTCCGTGTATGAACATCAATTACCTTTTAATACTTTGCTGTTTTTTGTATTTGTTGCTTTAGTGTGAAAATTTTAAGTTTCTCTCTTTTACGGTGCAAAAGTTATAGATAATTTTCAAGCTAAAGGGTATCCCCATGGTAAAGGGAAACAGGTAAATTTTTACTTTTTGCTTTTTTTTGGTATTTGTTGTTGCATACACTATGCAAATTTCAACCCTCTATCTCCTTTAGTTCCAAAGTTACAGCCAATTTCAATTTCTGGTATGGAAGCACCCATTAGTTGTTGTTTTAGTTATTTCTTCTTCTAGAGCCTATGTAAACACATATCCTGTGAAAATTTCAGCTCTCTCTAGCTCTAACGCTTCAAAGGCTACTGCTAATTTTAGCTAATTTTCACAATTTCTTGTATGCGAACCCCCTGTAGTCTTTCAGTTTTTGTTGATTTTAGTTGTTATAGCGGCCGGTTAACTATGTGTACTGTGAAATTTTAAGCTCTCTAGCTTTAATGGCTAATTTTATTTGATTTTTACAGTTTATTGTATGGGAGCATCCTTTAGTTTTTAAGTTTAAGTTATTTTTGTTACTTGCTGTTATAGAACCTATATAACATTATGTCCAGAGAAATTTTAAGCTCTGTAGCTTTTATGGTTCGAAAGTTACAGCTAATTTTAGCTAATTTTTAATGTTCTTTGTATGGGAGTACCCTTTAGTTCTTAATTCTTTGTTGTTTTAGGTATTTCTGGTTGTAAAGCCTACATATGTAACAATATGTCCAGAGAAATTTGCAGCCTTCTAGCTTTTATGGTTCGAAAGTTACAACTAATTTGTATAGCTCCTCGTATGGGAGCCCCCTTTAGTTTTTAACTTCTTATTATTTTTGGTACTAACTGTTTTAAAGCCTATGTAGCAATATGCCCGGTGACATTTTCAGCTCTTTAGTTCTTATGGTACAAAAGTTACAGCTAATTTTAGCCAATTTTTACAGTTCCCTGTATGGGAGCACCCTTTAGCTCTAAAGTTGTTGTTGTTGTTTTGGGTATTTGTTGCTGTAGAGCCTATACAACTACATACATATTTTATGAAAATTTCAGCTCTCTAGCTCTTACAGCGCAAAAGTTACAGCTAATTTTCACAGTTTTTTGCATGGGGACCCCCTTTGGTTTTTAACTTTTTGTTATTTTGCTTAGTATTTACTGCTGTAGCAGCCGGGTGACCACATATACTGTGAAAATTTCACCTCTCTAGCTCTTACCGTTTGGGAGAATGGAGCTTGGGACGGAGGGACGCATGTAAAAGTCTCAGTAATAGGGTTCCATACTCACAGAGTGAACTCAATTACTTATGTATTTGCTTTGTGAGCCAATTTAAATTTATTATTTTAGGTCTAAACCTTCTGTCTTTTTCAGCCCTCTATATGAAACAAAAGTTCATCAAAACGTTGCAAAATTTTTTTAAATCGAAACGATCCAATAGAACAGATGCAACCCGGGGCTCGAGTGTACCTCTAAAGGCCACCAGTCATATACCTGTGTGTAGCAGGCAATATTTTTAGTCCTTTGATTCCTTTTCCTCATAGCAAATGACGTAACATTTTATTGAGAAAATAAAATCTCATAACTGAGATAAAATTGAGCGAAGGGATCTTGGACTATTTATTCAACAAAGTTTATTAGAACTCATCCGAAAAGTATGCTTTTAATAATTACCGAGCGTGTGTGTGTGTGTGAGAGTTTTATTAAAAGCAAACTTGAAATTCAATAATGCTCTCATAAGGATTATGCCATGACGTCAGTGGGAACTTAATAATAATACATACATATGCCGCACTTGTGATGAGTTTGTATCACAAATAATAACAAAAGATAAAGGGAAAGCAGAAGCAAAAGCTTTCGATATGAAAACTAAAATGAAAATGAAAATACTAAGTATCAAATTTAAATTGTGCGTACATTATTATTTATCTACTTGTGCACGAGCTGCATGACAGTGACTTTCATTTGTGGTCGATTTAGCAATAAAACAGGAAGATTTAATTTTTTTTTTTTTTTTGCCCATCGCACGCTTTTTTGGTCACTTTTATTGCAAAACGATAGATACAAAGTAAAATATGAAATCTTACTTTTTACCAGAAAAACATTCTCTTTTTATAGGAATCTGCTGTATAAAAAAATTTTTGTTTTTTGCCTACGATTATCACTTGCATGTGAATTTTTCATTTCCACAATATCTATGACGCGCTATTTTCCCATTAGTATCACTGCTTATTTGCCCTGTTTGCATAAGTTATTCTAATACTTCTTGTTTTTTTTTCTTCTTCTAGAGTGAAAGTTCTTCTCGGTCATGGTCAAGGCGCATGTGCCGGTTTGAACTCACTTTTAACATATGTTCTTGGCGAGGATAAATCAATAAATTATGGGGCTAAGCCGGGAGTCAAGAGCAGGGACATTTCAGCGGTAAATTAATCTAGTATAACTGAAAAAAGCTTTTGGTTGAAATAGAGCTTTTTAAAAATACAATAATATTATTTAACTCTTGTTTAGCTGATGAATGTAACACTTCTCAATGTAGAAAAATTTTCTACTTTAATACTTTTTCCAGTAATTTTTGCTATTAAAAATTTACTATTAATTACTTTATTTTGAAAAAAAAAAATCAGTTATAACCAAAAAAAAAAAAAAATCACTGGGAGTTACAATTCTGGCTTGGCAAAACTTTTGTTTTATTTGAATTTTTTGAGCATAGAACTAAAGCTTTAGTTTAACAGATTTTTTCTGTGATTTAATTGCAGCTTAAACGTGACTGTAGTAAATCACTGAACCATTTATTATTGATTGTTTTTAGGAAAAGAAATTTGGCAACATTGCAAAAAATTTCAAACTGCTGATGCTTCGCACTAATTGATGACTAAATCTTAAACGCTAAAGTTTCTTCATTTGGCGGTGGTTTAAGTAGGCACTGATTGAAAGGTTTAAGTGTAATTTAAACTAAGCTTGAAGGTGAACTTACTTACACTGACACAAACACACACAAAGCACTGTTTGCTTGCACTAGGCCCAAAAAAACTGTTGCGAGTTAAATCTCTAGCTTAACCAAATTAAGATTTATTTCTGGGAATTACCCATATGGTGTGTCTACAGACCTGCAAGGGTTAATGTGTTTTTTTTAAACTTTTTTCCATACAAAAAAGCTTTAGTGGAATGTGTATTTTATTCATAAATACGGAAGTACTTGCTCAAGGCTATTTATAACGCAAAATGACAGCTGTCGGCCGGAATATGCAATTAGTATTATAAATGCTGGAGTTGAGTTGAGGCAGGAAGGGGCCGCTTAAGAATTCAAATGCATAAAATTAAATTCCTATATGCCCATAAGAGTTCACAAGAGGCAGGAAGCTTCCTGCATTTTCTATACACACTCAAGTAAACATAAGCTGCCTGGCCTATAAAGGTTTACCGAGTAATTTAGGGAAAATAAAATATTTTCTTTAAGCTGTGTGTATTTTTGGAACACCAGCTTACGACAATGTCACTTGAGTGAGTGATTTGGAAAACATAAAACACAGAAATGCACCCCAAGATTTCAAATTTATACGTTTATCCTCCAACTGGCTTGTAAATACGATTTGCCTCCCATTCCTATCGTTCTAAAAATAAATGCATAATTATATTCACATCTGTTTGTAAACAAAAAGCCATTGCAGCTTAAGCTAAAAATAGAATAATACAAAGCAAAAAGTGTCTAACTCACACCTGTACTTTTCCAAACGTGCTGAAAGGAAGAAGAAAAACAGAAAACAAGACAAAGAAATTGTGTAAGACAAGAAGTGATTATCCAGACATGACTTGCCAAGGAAATGAAAGGAGAGAAACAGCGCTGCACAAACTCTTTGACATTTTGCAGCAACAAATCAAGAAAAAAATTTATCTAAAACGAATAAAAAAATTTAAGATATAAATGTGTTTAATTTTTTTTTTTTTATTAATTTGATTTTGTATAAAATTAAAAAAAAAATATTTTTTGTAATAAGGCAGTGATAAAAAAATTAAATTGAAGATATAAATGTGTATAACTGTTATTTTTTTCTTAATTTTTTTTTTTTTTTTTTGGAAAACTCAGAAAAAAATTTTTTTTTAATAATCACTATATTATTACAAAAAATAAACTAAAGATATAAATATGTATAATTTTTTTTTTTAAATTTTATTTTGGAAAATTCAGAAAAATTATTTTCTTCAATAATGTGTGGTGGTAATGCTGCAGTTTAATGTAGCTGAATACACACTTTCATGTAAAATGGAGCCTCGCATAATAGATTTGCTAATAAAAATTTTGTATACACCCCTAAAGTATGCAATGGTATTAATCATATTGTATAGTAAGTTACTTATAGCCCAGCAAACAAATCGAAGCTCAGTGCCTAATGCAACTAAAAAGACAAGACTGATGGTGTTTTCGTTTCTGCATAAGAAATACCAGCCTGTCAAAAGATGCATTTAAAAAATGTTCGACCATCCTTGTGAAAAGAGTTATTTTAATCTGGTGACAACAAAACACAATTTATGATTAATGATTTAAAACAGCTGACAGCTTTCAACGAAACAACAGCTGTTTAAAATATTTTTTGTAATTTAAACAACATTTTTTGAGCAAAATGAGTGAGCTGAGGGTTGATGTTACAGATAAATTTCATGTTTTCATTAGACGATGAGTCTAGCAACTGATTTATGGATATTCCAGCACAGGCTATATAGGCTGCTACTTAAAAATTTTGCATATTTATGAAGAAGCTATTCTTTTTAGTGTAACTGCTTGCATAAATTATTTTCACCACATGTAAACATAAATACGAAGTTGTTAGATTTATTAAAATTTTAGCATATATAGTTTTTTTAATCCATATTTTATTACATCTGTCAGCAAATGGACAGTAAGTAATTGGATGTACTTAATTGGGGTGTTAATTATCTTAAATCAATACTTAAGATAATTTATATCGTATGTTAATATCGTATATTAATAAAAACTTTATTGGACATTTTAAGACAACAAATAAAGGCTAATTTTATATCAGTGATAGTTTAGTATAATACATTTTAGTGTAAAAATTCTATTCTTATATTTTTTTTTAATTTAATAATAGAAATATAACATGAAAAGTGAATAGCATTGCAAGTCAAAACGATTCTATTCCAACTAGGCCTGGTAGTTCCATACGTAAATAAAAAGTAAGCAGGGCACTTTCAACCCGGTCATTTTATGCGGGGCGTAAAGTGCAAAGCATATCGCCGTTAGTAAGGTGATTTTTGTGATTCGTTGTATTAAGTGTAGAGTGGTAAGAGATTTTTAGCTCTTATTTTTTTAACTTAATTTTATAGCGGGATTTCTAGTTCAATTTTTACTTCCTCAAAACTGAGAAAGATGTTTGTCTATTATGTGGTAATTTTCTGACAACTTGGCGAATTTCTTATTGTCTTATTGTGCAAATAAACGAGGGGGGAGTTTTCTTATTATTGGAAAAAAATTTAAGCAAAAAATAATTGAGCTCGCATTTTTGCCGGAAAATTAAATGTAAGAAAAAGGGGATTATGTTCCAGGGGATGAATCAGCGATGGGCAAACAGGCGGGGTGTACTGTTATTATTATAAATAAATGTGCTGTGATAAAATTGAAAATTGATGAATGAGTTAAAAGTCACAACAATTTGGTTTAACTAATTAAGCCGGCCTCACTCTATATTATATAGTTTTTCGCTTTACACCTGCAAGTAGAATTCAATAAATTAAAAAGGAGTACAATTATGCGTGCTTGTACTGTAACGTTAAAAGTAAAACAGCAGACACAGGACACTAACACAACTTGGGGCAAACTTTTACATTTAAGTACTCAAAATGACCTTGATTGTCCAGAGACCATGGCATAGAGTCAAGTTTAACAAAGTTTGTGAGATAGATACTTACACATACATATGTATATATGCATATACATATGTATACATTCATAGAAATACAAATTCATTCATAAAAATGTTCACAACTTTTTCGCACCGGCGCTTTTAATTTTTTCGCTTAGTTCGAATTTCCCCTTCTTTACATTCCATTTAAAACTTTTGAGAGTTTTTTCTCCGTTTCGTTTCTCAAGGACACAGCAAATACGCTTTTCATTCATAAAAATGTAGTAACTTTCAAATATGTATGTATGTATGTATGTGAGTAAGTACATATAATTTATCTCATTCGGTGTTTGCGTTTTTTTTTTCCAATTCTTCGCATTTGCAACAGATAGAAATGTTTCAAAAAAAATCTATGGGTAAATGCTGCCAATGAGAACAACCCTGACATTGATTTCAATTTTTACACTACATACATATGTATATGCATATGTATGTATGTAAGAGTCGTACATTGTTTTTGCAAGCCAGTCATAATTTCAGTTTGAACTTTTGCTGCATAAAAAATGCAAACGAATTAAAAGGAAAGCAGAAAATAATGTCATTTTATTGCCAAGCAGAATGTAGGTATGCAACTATTTGGACATTTAAATGAAATAAAAACTCCCTGAATCGCAACAGATTGCCATCCACATGCTACTTCTGTTATTCAAGTGCATTTGAAGGCGAAATTTTAACTATTTTAATAGTGGAGCACTGAACAGTACAACACCTTCGGCGTTCTAAGACTTCTCAATAATTTGAAACCAGCACGTGCATGCACTGTTCTGCATTTACTATATATGTACATGCATACACACACATACACACGCACACAGCTTTCATATCGACATGCTTTGACCCTTTTCTCTGTTTTTCATTAGAATAACAAAAGTTTTATTTACGATTCATTTCCCGGAAGACCAACAATTTTTCAATATCAGCTTTTCTGCTAGCCAACTAACTGTGCGTTTGTTTTCCCAGAAACAAAAATCTGTCCGCAATGTTTATGCACTTTGGTTTGCATGTGTGGGTATTAAATGTATTTTGTGTGGGTTTTGGTAGTTTAAATAGGTGTGTTCGAGAACTAAAAACTACTACGAATTGTTGACAATTATTAAGCAGCCCATACACGACGAGTCACCACCATCGGTTCAGCTATTGGACTAACACCACATACTTGCAAGCTGGTACAGTATTTGTTTCTTTAAGAAATTTCCAGCAAGCGTAGTAATAAGTTGTGCGGATATAATATTTTTTTCTTACAATTGTTAATCATTAATTACTTTTTATTCAGGCCCAAAAATAGACCTATCAAATGTCGTCGGCATATAGACAGCTGAAAAAGACAGAAAACATTTGATTTTCTTGGCTCTTAAAGCAAATAAATAATTAAGTTCATATTTGAATTACTTTTTATTATTTTAGTTCATCTGGTATTTATTTCTTTTTAATTTTTAATAGTTTGTTTCACTGCCTTTACTTTTTAGCTTTCATTTTCAATGCTCAAAACCATGATACAACTAACAAGGTAACCTTTTCGCTACAATAAGATCAACTTCAATAAAAATAACATGCATTTTGTTTTTGTACAACTTATGCAAACTGTCAAAAAGACGCCACTTCTACATTTACAGAAGAGAGATGCACTGAGCTTACGCGGATTAGCTATCTCGTTTTGGCTGCCTTTCATCTCTCCAATCTCTTGACATCCTAAAATAGTCAGATGATTAACGGTTTAGCTGACGATGTTACTTTGTTAATTGTATCATGCTCACAACTTTCTATTTTACCGAAGTACCACACTTAAGGCCGTGATACACTATCCTACTCGATCGTACGATCTGTTAAAAATGACATGTGTGTCCAAAATGTGTGATAGTCTGGACTAAAAGTGTATGTGTGTGAGAGACTTTTTGAGAAGTCTGTGCGATTTGTTAATTTTTTGAAAATTTTCAAAAACTATCTTTTTCTTCTATGCGATCAGAGTTGCCTTTTCGAAGTTGTTTACAAAAGTATAGTAGTGTGGCCGTTTTGATGCGACTTTTTACAGCAGGACAGAATTCTATCAGATTTAGCAAGCAATTTTCAGTCAATGGATCGTACGATTGAGTAGGATAGTGTAACACGGCCTTTACGGCCATTTTTACAATGTATGATGAAGACTTAACGAGCTGGATCGGCTTTAGTATAATGGTACCAATTGCCATAAAAGTATACTACCAGACGCTTACCGATTTTATACGTGAAGCCGGTTGGTGGAGAAAATCCCTTAGCCCAGCCGAAGGCCCATTGTCAAGAACAAGTTTTGAGTAAATATAAAAAAATTTCTGAAATGAATTAAGAAAAATAGGACTTTGGATGCTTCAAAACCGACGTTACGTACTGCGCAAAAACTTTTCTCTGGCAGCATTGTTTTACCAGCATTTTCATATGTTCCGCAACTTCAACATCGATTTGTTAGGAAACTAAAAGCCTCCCGTAGACTTTGAATTCAGTTTTGGGAGGTCCACGTCTCCCCACCCCATTCCACATACCTATAAATACCATTTCTTTCAAAGCCTAGCTCCTTATTCTAAAGCTTACCCAAAGAGCTGTTAAACGTTTAATCTTAACGGATTGCTGGTACCATCAGCAATATATCAAACTCTGTTTGACATCACTACAAACAATCACGCAAGATGCCCATACAAGATCAAAATGCTGGCACCATCACATAATTGCGCGTGTATGGACATGACTTTCCTTTAAGCGAAGTGTTCATTAGCCCAAAAGAATTTCAACGAGAGACCGTGAAAGGATACAAAAAGAATTCTTGCAACTGTTTGCTACTAAAATTTTTATTTGCAAAAATTTTTCAATCAGCTGTGAGTATAATCACGAGGGTTATCTTTTGCATTTTGCGATTAGAGAACAAAACCAAATATTGAACATCGAAAATCATTTTATTGTTTGTCAAAATAATCCCCACGTGGATCTATACACTTTTGCATGAGTTTGCAGCAATTGTGGAAGCACTTTTGGCCCCCTGATTGAGATACAATCACCAGAACATGCATTCCCAATGCAGCAACCGCTTCTTCAGGTCTCAAAAAACGTTGACTTCTCAGTTTGCGTTTTTACGTATGGGTATAAAAAGAAGTCATTCAGAGCCAAGTCAGGACTATACAGGTGAACTCAGTCCAACTCGCTTCAACATTTTTCCACGATTTTTAACTTCTGAGTTGTCAAAGCTGTTAGCAAACGTACGCAGCTTAGTGTTTATGGCATTTTTATTTCACTTCACACGTATCAGTCAAAAAGTTTCTCGTGGCCAGAATACCAGTGATGTGCATTAGGCACATTAGTAGCTTTTGCAGGTAAACGAAAATGCAAAACTGGCCACACTGCTTGACAAGAAAGTTTTATTTAAGCTTTTAGCCATACGGAGATATTGTTCGCTCCTTAAAGTAGACATGAGCTTTGCTGAATTTAATTAGTTTAAGCACTCGTTACTTTTCGGTTCAAGAACATGACAAAATTAAATTTGAGTCGTTTATTGAACAGAGTTGTTATTATGGTCATGCATATGCCATCGTCAGAGTGGCATCATGGCACCAGTTACAGTGGGGAGAGGATGTAGAGAATTATTAAAAACAAAACTATTATTTTTGTAGGCGATTGCTTCCAAAGGACATGATTCGGAAGATTTATGCTCAACAAAATGGAATAGACAAAATATTTATTTTCTTATTTTGTTTGCACCAAACATCGACAAATTTCCAAGCAGAAAATACATTAACCCCCTAATTCATAAAAACTATTACAGGCTTACAAGACTGTTCTTTGACATATTTGTATGGAAAATCTGTCAAATAAGAGCTTTATAAACTTGTTATAATTTTTATGAATTAGACGGTAAATATGTAGTAGTCTTTTGTTTGTTTTTTTAATTTAATTCTGGGGCCGAATAACGGCATTTGTAATCAAATTAATTACGTCACGTATGCAGTTATACATATGTATTTTGTATGTGTGAACAGAAAAATGTTTGTGTCGATTAACCGAATATTGGCTCAACAATGAAAAATGTCGTATCTAAGCAGGGTAATGTGAAAAATTTGCTGCTACTCATGTTCTATGCGTGCGATCTCGCGGTGAAGGCCACTGATTTAAAACGTGAGGATACACATCAGATATCAGAACATACTCTGTAACGTTTTTAACAAACAACAATTATAGTAATAAATAAATATAGTTTGCCTTTTAATACAAGCCGAATGAATGTCTGTGTTCTTACAACAAAATTTCGCCATTGTAAACAACGTATAAAATAATACATAGTATTATTTAAAAGCATTTAAGATCATTAGTTAATTTTAACACTTACAAATATTATTTTCAGATATTTAATAACAGTAATGGGGCGGACAGACACATTTACAAAATCCAAAAGTTTAATGAATTTCCGTTTTATGTTTTCGCCATCTGATAATTTGCTTACACAGCACGTCCATGTAAAACGAACGTTTGATGGCAGAGAAATTTTGTTATAAAATCAACATGTTTTGAAATTGTTTCTTTAAAAAAAACTTCACCAAAACGTATTTAATCATTAGAGATGAAACCAACATTTCAGTGGGGCATTTTTCTATTGCTCGTAACAATTGCACTTTCCGTGGCCGAGGAGAAGAAGAAATTAAAACTGGTGCTGGATAAACTCGAAAAAGTCAAGGATGCTGAACACATTTTGAAAACTGATATAACGTTTGACAAAGCGGACGATGGGGAGGTTAAAATAAATGGTCAAATCGAACAAGCCGTTGATCTGGACGATGACTACAAGGTGAGTGAGTTGAAAGTAAAAAAAGAAAGAAGTGAAAGGCTAAAAAATGTGTTATTTCTGTTTTAGCTAACTATTGACATTTTCCACTCTTCCGAAAAGGAAGGGGATTTCAAAAAGGTTATTGGTTTTGCCAAATTGGGTGTGTGCACCGTCATGGCCAATCAGTATAAAAAATATTTGTATGACAGTGTTAAAAAATACAGCAATGCGCCTGATCCGGACAAATGCCCAGTGACACAAGAAACTTATATTATAAAGGACTATCCATTGGACTCGAGTACATTTGAAAAATATTTACGTCCCGGTTTCTATAAGATCGTATCATCTCTAATACACAATCGTGAGGAAGTTTTGCAGTACACTGTCGAAGGTCACACGGAAGAGGAATGAGTGAGGGATTGATGCCTAAAAATTCCTTATTTAATAATAAACTGAAAAATGAAGAATAAAGAAAACAACCACACCATTTTTATACAAACTGAAGGATTGTTTTTACAATTGTTTATAATTTTATTAGGCTTTTTAAACGACTATTATTTCCCCAAAATTGAGAAAAAATTTGTCGGTTGTTAATAATTTTATCAGGATTTTTAGTTCGATTTTTACTTCCTCAAAATTGAGAAAAAAATTTGTTTGTAATAAAACCGGAGTGATCAACATTTGTAAAAACAAACAAAAAATAAAGTTGAAGACTTACTGGCTGGGGTACAAGAAGCCTTGGTTGCTTCACAACCACCACGTTGCTCATCAGCACCCAAATTGCTTCGAACTTTCTTCAGCCCTTTCTATTTTTAAATTTCTCTAAACCAAAATGTAATTTCTTACTTTGCTTGAAAGTTCGTACAGATGAGAGCAAGCATAAAATTCTCTCACAAAGAGAGTTGCAAATTTATCATAAGTACGGGAACGCAAAAAAACCAACTTAGCAATCCAAAGTAAAACATATGGTAGGTTTAATGCTATAATGAAAATTGCAACATACATATGTATATTTTAGGTAAATGGAAGTATTTTTAAAATTTTTTGCAGATATTTTTATTTATAATATTAATTGAAAAACATCAAAATTGTTGTTATATTGCTTATGTTTCGGGGGCTGCTGGTCATGAGACCGGCCCACTTGGGTTCTAACTTGCTTGATTCAAATGAATAAACAAATTATTACTATACATATGTTACTTTTTTCAAACAGCAAATAAAAACTGAAGGGTGCTCCCATACAAGAAACTGAAATTAGCTGTAACTTTTGAAGCGTAATAGATAAGAGACTTGAAATTTGAGCAGCACATGCATACAACAAAAAAGGTGCCAAAAATAGCGAAAAGTCAAAAATTTAAATGTTGCCCCATACACGGGGACATCTTTTAGTTTGAAAATCAGCTATAACTTTTGAGCCGTAAGAGATAGAGGCTTGAAATTTATACACTACTTGTAGTTGTGTGGCCTCTACAACAGCAAATACCAAAAAAAAACAATAAAAAGTTAAAAACTAAAGGGTCCCCCATTCGTTATTGTGGTACCCAGTCGTTATTGACCATTTGCACGGTGGTACGGAAACCTTGCTGTGCGAGTCAGTCTTGTACTTGGCTAAATTTTATTCTTTTACTTACCCAGCATTACGCCTCTCAATTGACGGCAAGCAATTATTAATTAATGTTCGGCCATACTGCTAGTCACAAAAACCGATAACTGTGAAGAAGAGCATCAAAACTGTGACCTTTTAATTTTTGATAATGTTGATAACGTTATCGTTGAGAATCAGCTCTATACTTATCTTCTTTAATCAAAAAGCCATTTCCTTATTGTTCTGCATTTAACAAAATTTCGTTTCTTTATTATTAAAATAAATTATAATTAATTATAAATTATGGTACAAATATGACAAAATAATAGTGTCATTCAACTTGAACAGTTAACAAATTTAGTGTGAACGCTGCTTATAAAAATAATTTTAAGCTGAAATTCATGATCACCAGCTGATCAATGGTTAATAGAACTTCATCACAAATAACTGCGTAAAGCTTTGCCAATCATTAAATTAATGACTGTGAGTTTGTGGCTTAACTGCGAAAAATGTGGTACAACATTATTTATTTAGCATATGAAAGAAAAGTGTATGTAAGTAAATATATATGCCGTTTTCGTGGCATTATATCTGTATCCGGTTTTTTGTTATCATAAAGTTTTACGTTTTACTTTTTATTTATTTACTTTTTTTTAAACTTGTATTATTTTCTCATTTGCTTCATTTTTATTTTGGTTTTAAAAGAAACTGGGAGCAATATTTTTTTATTTATTGCAAAATAATTTTGTAAAAATTTTATGTGAAACTGTATTTTTTCATAATTTGAAGAAAGTTCATCAGCCAATCAAGAATATTGCCACGAAATTACATTACCCGAGGAAAGATTTCTCCAATTATAAGTTTCCTGAGAAAAAAAGGGTGGCATCTCTTCGCCAGCTTCCTTCATAATGTACGATTAAAAATTAACTTGGACTTTAATGACAAGTTTGGCATACAAAAGTTGTCATTATAGTAAACATTAAGTTTTAATCATATTATACATTGTGAAAATGGCCGGAAATCGTTTACTCTTCTTTAGTGTATTACTATTTTTCTTTTCTTTTTTTTTTTCAATACTAAAAATTGTTTTCAACATTTTTTATTACATATTTACGATTTGACCGAATAAGTGTTTCATGGCAATTTTTTGTTTTGTCAAAACGGTCAACCTTTCACTTAAAATTTTTCAAGAGAATACCGGGCTATAATATAGTTCAAGTGATATTTTATTTAAATTTTTTTACTCTTATGAAATGTATTTTTTTTTTTTTTTTTTTTTTTTTGTTCTAATTTACAATGTCTTTTTATTTATATGCCATTTATTCTTTGCAACATTTTGAATAAATATTATTGTTGTGAATTGAATAACCATGTAGTTTCAGCATCACTAATGATTACATGAATTCGTATATGTATAGGTATAAAAGAGAAATGAATAAAACGTTTTTTTAGTTCCTTTTTACAACTCAACTTGAACACACAAGCTTTTCTTTACTAAACAACAGGGCCTCCGTACACGTTTTGATTAAAAAAAAAATAAAGAAGTTTTTTTTTTTAGTAGTTAAAGATAAAAGCATTCGCGCGGTCGCGAAAATTTTGACACATGGAAGCGACATGCTAAATCATATTTAATATTAAAGAATTGCTGCAAGATAGTTGCATCGGGCTTGGGTGAAAATGCTACTACAGCTGAAAGGGATGCCGATGAACGAGCTCTGGCAGAATTAACATTGATGGTTGAACCAAGCAATTTCGCACATATTGCAACATCAGAAACGGCGAAAGATGCTTGGAAAGCAGTAATGGATGCGTTTGAAGACACTGGCCTAACTAGAAAGGTGGAGTTATTAAAACAATTGGTTCAACTGAAGTTGTCTGACTGTGACTCAATGGAAGAGTATATCAACAAGATGGTGATGACTTCTTTGAAAGTGAAGAATACAGGTTTAAATATAGATGACGAAGTGGTTGCTTCATTGATGTTGGCGGGTTTGCCTGAGGATTTCCGTTCCCTAGTTTTGGCTGTTGAAAATTCGAAAGTTAAGTGTAGACGTCGTAAATAATTTGCTTCTGCAAGACGCAAAATTCGACAATGCCGTAAAAACGGAAGAAAATGCATTAAAAAAAACAAACAAGAGCAGAAAATTCAAGTGCCAGGGTTGTAAAAAAGAGGAGCATTTCATAAAAGATTGTCCAAACATGCAAAGCAAGAATTCACATAGTAACAGTTACAAGCAGCAAACGAGGAAGTACAACGAAAAAATTCTGCTTGCTTCTCTGTTTACGTCAACTGAAGTCGAAGCAAATGAATGGTACATCGATTCAGGCGCAACAACACACATGTCAAATTCAAGAACAATGCTGCAAAATGTAAAAGCTAGAAAAGACAAAGAAGTTGTGGTGGCCAACAACAACAAACTAATAATAGAGTGTGTTGGTGATGCGACGTATGGTTGTCAACTGATGAAGGTGAAACAAAAGCGATCATAAAAAACGTTGGGCAATTAACATTAGATGGAAAAAGAGTGTTGTTTGAGGAAAATTGTTGTAATATTTTTGACAAGGAGTGTTGCCGCCGAAAGACTCGCCACCGCCGTTGATAGGCCTACTTAACATCGTGGTGTAAATGTCATTTTTGAACAAGAGAAGATTTGAACAGAAGTTATTGGCAAAGCAAAGGAAAAGAAGGCCGACGAACATTACAAATTTTAAAGCGCTTCACTTAAGTAATTTTCCTTATTTTCTATTATTCACGCACTGAAATAAATTTAAATAAATTAAAAAGGCTCTGGTGGAATTTTTACTTAGACAAGAGTGCTCTTGAAATTCACAGCTCGGCTGAAATAGCAATTGCAATAACAAGGAGAATCAAGTAATGGCGACGGCAACTTTAGGCAATAATTTGTATAAACTTGATTGCACAGTTGAAAAAAAGAAGGCAATACAAAGTGCTTTTGTTGTGAAAAGTGATGCTAATTTATGGCACAGACGCCTGGGTCATATTTGTAACAGCAATCTAACAAAAATAAAAGAGCATCATGATCTCGCTTTTCCTTCAGATGTTAACCATTCAAAGAAGATGGACGCCGGGCAGATTTTGCTTTACAAATTATACATTCCGATGTAATGGGACCTTTCAGAACTAAGGTCCCATTGACTATAAACTTTCTAGGAGGCGATCATGTGTCCTACAGCCTGTGTGACTGACTTCCTTAACAGCTGGTTACCAACTATGACAACGAAAAATGAACTTTTTTTTATAAAATCTGTTGCAAGTAAATTGTTTCAATTTGTACATTTTCCACACATTTGCCCACTTTTTTCAACTATATGTTTTAAGTTTTAAAAAAACATTTTTCATTAAATTTTTGCATTTTGCGAATTTTTCAGGAAATTTTTTCAATTGCATTTTAAAATTGTTGGTAAATTTTTTAAAGTATTATTGATGTACATAAGTATTCAAAAATAGAGAGATAAGTCAAAAAGGTAATAAGCTCGTTTATAAATAAAAACTTTGTTTGTTTATTTATATTCTTTTCTCTGCCATTTGTGTTTATGAAGACAGATTAAAACTCAATTGCAACAGGTGTGAACGTAAAATATGAGAGAGCAATTTAAAGTCTGATTTAAATGATTCGTTTAAATTATGTGTCTGGACTGCTGATAAATTAAATTCAAAAAATTCAAGAAAGTGCATCTAATTTACAAACTGAACTATTTCTTATATTATTATCTGCCAAAAATTTCCTTATTTCTTTTTTCCAAGTGTAGTTTTTCATTGAAATTTTCGAAAACTCTTGCTTTTTATTAAACGTTGACTTAAGAAATTACGACACCAAGCCAGGAATATTTTTTTTGTGACTGATTATTTGCATTATTATTATTATTTTCATTCTTATTGTTCTTGTAAGACAGTTGAAAACATTTTAGACAATTTATTTAATATAATTTAATTAATAATTAATAAAACATAATTAATGTTTGCTAACCATTTTCAATAATGGTATTTTACATTTAAGATTTTAACATAAAAACAGGAATAATAAACTCCCTAGGAAGTGTAAATTTTATTGATAATACACATGATCTACATCTTATTCATAATGTTTTACTTAATTCTTTTTTTAGTCCAGTAATTCATTTAAATTTTGTAGGTTATAAAGATATGAAGATTTTTGTATCATTGTAATGTATTTTAATTTTTTTTTTTGCAATTAGTGTGCGAACATCGTCTAAAACCAAGATTTATAATAATTAAATTAGGGGCTCCATATCAAAGAGCATCTAAACATGTGTTTCAGATGCGCCCCCGCAGATAGGAGCTCAGGTGAGAGGTAGTGGCCAAGGGACTGCTGATAGAACATTCAACCTCATCCCTTTTAATTACGTCGCAAAACTTGCTAGTGCCTCTCACTGACTAATTTCCTATCTGGAGGCAAAGGTCAGATATGTAGAGCGCCTGGTTTTTCTGCACAGAGCAAAAACTACCTAATAGAATCAATAAGATTTTCTCTTTGAAACGTTTTTCGGCTGAGGGGTATCCCGGCAGAGAGCAACTAAAATTATTCTATAGCTATTCCTTATTATTTTCATGTTGCAAATCTTATTAATTCTCTGAACAAGGAAAACACATAAAACCAAGAAGAAAACTTGTTACTCAAGTTTTTTTTCCGTTTTGTTTGGTACCAAAAAAAATTAATTCTATAGATTCTGTTTGTAGTTTAACAACCGAAAAATTGCTAAGGCAGCAATAACTTGCTACAATAATATTTTTAAGAATTCTTCGCCTGGGAATCGCTGACTAAGATAATTCCCAGGCCAGAAACATATAAAAGCGGTCGACAGAAATCAGTGAGGGCGAGTCAGTAATCAAAAGTCTAACAATAGCAAGAGACAGAATAAATATAATTTAAATTAAACTGAAAGCGTTTTTCTTTTCCTTTCACAAAAGACTCCTGCGATTCCTACGGGACCCTCCAGGACAGAATAATAAAATATATTATATAAAAAATAGAACCTCAATAGGAGAAACACGTTTTTCATTTCGGTAAAAATACCGTAGCGATATCCAAGTAATTTTTAACCGAAGAATTTCATCTTTTGCGAAATATAATAAGCGGTTCCAAACGACTTTTCCATACGAGCACAAACGAAAATAGAGTCCATAGAGACACGTGATTTGAGAAAACAAGAGAATATCCGAATCTACCTAAGCCCTACATAGGAAGAGGGTCTATGTCCGACTCCTCAGAAGCGACACTACGTCGATCAAAGCGAAATCAAGCAAAGCATCAGACTAAGCGAAGCAAGACACCGGCTGAGCCCAAGTCCGCACCACCGTTCATCAGAGGGTTGGTGGGAGGTGGTATCGTCTTATACGAACTACTCGACAGGAAATGCTCGCGATATGTGACACACATGTGTAGTGTCCAAAAGGCAGATGTTGCGAGTACAGCAAAATTTTACGACGAAATGATCGTCCAAGACATTCAGGACAATAGACTGGTAGAAGTAGCAGAATTGTTGCTTAAAATGACATGGCAGAAGCAAACCCAGCTGCCGCAGCCTTAGCGCCCGCCGACGCACCCACTCCCAGGCCGGCCCCAGCGCCACATCAACACGCCGCCCCGAGTAATGCGCCCAGGATTCAACTCCAGATCCCAGCAGTCAACACTATCTCGCCTTTGGGCGACTAGACAACGATCACCAAAGACTCACCCGCGTTCTCAACATAGAAAGCTAATCCACGGTACCGCGAGTTGTGTACAATCAGCTGATACATATGACGTCAGTAGACCCACCCTTGACAGAAGAGCCCTTCATCAGGATGTGGAAGACGCTACTTCTCAATCGAGTACAAGACGTTATAGAAAAAGAGCACATCACACGAGCTAGAAATATCATCATCGCCGCACCCCTCGCCGATTTACTCTACAGTATTGGATCTTTTCATTCCAAGACTAACGGGTTAATCTATGTACGTCACGTCCCAGCCAGCGCAAGCCGACCCTGCACCAACATAGTGCACAATTGCCGCGCCAACAAAACCGGCAAGCGATGATGGGTAGATTCTCAGGAAGTTACATCATGCAAGAACTTCCATCCCCCGCCGATTGGGAAGATAAAGCAATGCTGCTAACATCAATACGGGATTCAGAAGCTGGTTTCCTCCGAGCAGTACGTGCACACACCAACGAAGTGTCTATGAATGACGCTTTTGTGCGCTTTGTGAACGATGATGACCCTTATGGTCAAGAGCTGACTTATGCGAATGCTCACTTTAGAATCATTGACGGTTTAGGCCGAAACACGATTCTGTACGATTGCGTACGTTCGTATGTAACAGGTACAAAATTTTCACTAATTTTGAATTGAACATTGAAACATAGCAGACGTGTTTTAAAAAGTGCTCGCATAAAATTATTAAACAAAAAAAATTTTTTTTTTCAATTTTTTTTTCCTGTCAAAAAAAAAGAAAACTTGTTTCTTGAGAATTTTTCAATTTGGAAATTTCGCGAACGTGAAAATGGAGATTAATCCATTGCTTTTGCAATCTGGGGGACGACCTCAAAATAATTTCAATGGAAAACCCTTAACGAATAGATGCGCGCACTGCAGCAAGACGGGACACCAAAGAAGAACTCAGTGGATGTGATCTACCTGCGATGTTCCACTTTGTCTAAGCAAAACCAAATCCTGTTTTAATCAGTTTCATAAATAGATGTAACTCTTATGCACAGTGGTATACAAATTATACCACATCATGGGAGCTGTGTGTGTTATTCTTTTCAAATTTGGAATAACTTCTACAATAGTATTGAAAAAATGGAGATTGGAGACGTTGAAAATTTATTTAAAATTAGACCAAAAAATATACTGGGGAGATAATAAAGTTTAAAGCAGGCTTAATTAAGATTCAAACAACAGAATAAAGTGTTGCGAGTCACCCTCGCAAAGGTATTTATAAGCAATTATAGAGAAACCCTCGTATATGGTTTAAGCTATTTGTTAAGAGTCAGCAATACTGAGAATTTTCTACACAGTCAGCAATATTGTCGAGTGAACAATTCTCACAGAGTCAGCAAAAAGGCTGACTGCATTCTTTCTTCACATTCGGCAATGTTGTTACTTGTGTATACACAAGTGCGTACACACACACACACACTCAGCATGTTTAGCTAAGTAAGAGTTAGTATAAATAGAGTTAAGTTTTTAGAATAAGCAGGGATTTGATTGACATCAATAAAGCTTAAAGTATTAAACAAAACACCCGTCTTCAAGCATTTTCCTCACATAATAAAGAGCCCGCCTTACACCAACCACAGGGTCCCTGAACGGCTCACATTATAAATAAATAATAAAATAAGAAACTGCCTGTGATCTCCACGGAGCCCTCCAGACAGTATAACAAAAATAAAGAGTATCCTACGCTTCCTAAGGGACCCTCCAGGATAATTCTGAATAATATATAAATTAACAAAATTAACCATAACACAAGCAAATATAATTCAACCAAAACGACAGCAATAATTAAGAACTGCAACAACAACATCAAACGCTAAAACCTTTCAACAACTAGGCCAGTGTCAATTACCAGTCCAAATCATGGGAACCACTGACATTGCAAAATATTAGAGTGGTGAAAATCGGGCACAGTCAGCAGCTGTATGGCAGCCAAAAAGAAGGAGCAGTAATCACTAATCAGCAGCAGTGATCAGAATTAGAAATAAGAATCAGTATATTGTATTATAGTATAGTTCTTGAAAAAATATATGTAAATAAAAGTGGCATTGAATGAAAAGTGTATGCCTTCCCTTTTAATCAAAACATATCCTGCGATTCCTACGGGACCCTCCAGGGTAATAATAATTTAATAAACAAGCCCGCCATACACCAGTCTTGAAACAAGACGGGTCCCTGAAAGGCTATAATTACAATTAAATAAATAAATAAAAACTTTCTACTTTATAATCATTCTATTTCATAACAAAAGTACAAAAAACTTAAGTTTTGCTCTATTGCAACAAGTACTGGTTTCCATTTCCGATTAAAATATTTTTTACCAATATGAGTGAAGAAGATGATTCTTCCTCTATCAAAAGGAGGAAGAATTCGAAATCGGTAACGACGCAGGAACTTTATGATGTAGAGGAGATGAGGAGGAATAATTTGATACTGATGGAAAACATTAATGAGGCTTCGCACAAGATCGAATTGCTCATGGGCCAAAATGAAAAGTTGAGAATACAGCAATACTTTGTTATTGGGATAATGAGCTATGTGCGGCATCTTTGAAGACATTTTGTTTTAGCATTATGTGCTAAAGAACTTTACGCGTGGTTGATTGAGTGAGGACAATTGTTTAGCATGCTTGTGCATGTCCGCTGAGCAATAATATGAAAGGCAGATATGCTCAAAACTCAATTAATCATTAAATAATAGTTCCTACTTATTTAACACATACTCAAATATTTGAAATATACTCGACATCGAACTGCTAACGATAGCCTTGAGTATTTAGAACAAGCTCATATACTTGTAATATGCTCAACGCTCGTTAAATTGAAGCTGAGTATAAGTACCAAAGTGCTTTGAGCCCCTGAAGTTCAATTTTATTTAGTTCTAAGGAAACAGTCAACATGAGCACTAGCGGATTTACTTGTCAGTTTTATATCTAGGTGTCACTTTCCATAAAATCGAATCAGAGGAGGCATTATCGCAACAGACACAATATGATATTGCCGGAATTAAAAGGACGGCTATATAGAAGGTTAAGGAACCATATCGAAGAAAAGGAACATGAACAATGCATGAAGAAAACGTTGCCGTCAACATTGGCATCATCAACTATACTAGCATCACCCCTAACCTCGTCGACAAGAGTAACTGTACCTTCAACTTCAGCAGAGCTAACAGCACCCTCAACAGAACAAGACTTTTACTCAAGCCTAATGGAGGAGGATGAAGAAATGTTGGCGCGAACATAGTGGAAATAAGGGAAGTAACTCATTACCTGCCCTCGATTTAACGTTCCTGTGCCTATAGGATGGTCACGATGATGTGGTGATGCAGCTAGCAAAAGAGTTGGGGCTATACAATATAAATACTAAAAAGCTAAAGGTAAATTTTATTTAGTTCTAAAGAAACAGTCAACATGAGCAGTACTAGATTTACTGAAAGATCTCAAATAATTGCTAAATTAAACCGTGTTAAAGAGGCCATAGCCAATAGAGTGGGAAATGATCCAGTAATTCACTTTGGTACAACTGATTTTTATAACGTTGATGCAATGAAAAAATTGAAAAGCAGTTTGGAAAGTGTGCATCTAAATTGTTGCATTTAGTTGATCAATATCAGTTATCGAAATCAGTACTACCTTTCCATTTCTATTATGACAACTTATTTACAAGATTTCCTCTACTCAAGGAAATGAAAACAAGAAGATTTATAAGAAGTAACCGTTAAGGTAATAATTGTTGTTTGCTGGATGTAAAGAAATTCGAAAAGAAAGATTGAGGTTACAAACAGATTGCAATTGCTCAATTTCAAAAAGAAACATTTTTTCTAACCAAATGGAAAGATAATGCGGTTGTCACAGTAGCTTCTACTGTTTTTTCTGCAGATCCCGAGGGAAAAAGTAAAAGATGGAGCAAGGCCAATTTAAAACAAGTTGAAGTCAGTACTCCATACTCCATTCAAAACTACAGTAAAAGTATGGCTGGAACAGATCGTATGAATCAAAATATAAATGCTGATCGTATATCCATACGCAGCAAAAACTGGTGGTGGCCGCCGTTCACCTGGCTGGTCGACTTCAATTCGCCCTGGAGCACGTGACAAAGCCAATTTCATTCTGGGAAGACGTTATATTTGCTGATGAGTCCAAATTCAATATATTTGGTTCGGATGGCATAAATGACGTGCGTGTAGCGTCAAGCCAATACAGAGCTCCAGAATAAACTCTTAAAGCCAACTGTTAAACACGGTGGAGCGGGTGTAATGGTTTGGCCTTGCAGGGCTGCCTCAGTAGTGGGAAACATCGTTTTTATCGAAGGCACGATGGACAAATTTATGTATTTAAACATATTGAAAGAAAATTTGTGTCAAAGTGCCGATACTTTAGGTATACGCAATCGATTTCGGTATTACCATGACAATGACCCGAAACATAAAACGGGTATTGTGCAATCATGGCTGATATGGAACTGACCACATCTAATGAATCCACCTGCACAATCACCCGACTTAAATTGATTCTACTCGATGAAGGAGAAGAAAAGCACCATTACATTTTCATATCAAACACGTCAAAGTAAGTAAGTAGTATATGTATATGAACAGCTACTTAATAAGTTTAGATATTGTAAAAATGGGAAGGCCACTTTCAGATGGGCCATTTGTCAAAATTATATTGAGCAAAGTTCAAATGAACGCAAAGCATATGCACAGGAGGTGATGGATAAAATTAATTTACAGAAAAAGCGCCCACCTTTGACGGCAGCACAGCTTTTAACATTTTTCAGTTTCAGTTTGAAACTGTGGCCAATAAGAATGCATGGGGCGAGGAAGAGAAATGTATTGAGTTAATTTTAGCGTTGAAAGATGTCGCTGCACAGGTCCTGGAAACTGTTGCAATTAGTAGCAATTACGAAGCTATACATATATCATACTTTAATTGATATAACTAACTACAATGGCATCAGGAATGAACACCAAGTTTACAAATGCAGGAGATGTATTGGAAGCGCTCAGAAAACACTGTACTTGCGAGTACACTGTGTTTAAGAAAATAAAGTTTTGGACTGTTGAGTACTGTAAACTGAAGAATTGTGTTTTAACTACATTACAATTAAGGAATCTACGGAAAACCTTTTTAAAAGATAAAAACGTAACAATGGGTCTCATGCATAAAAACGAGTAAAAGCGCTGAGTTGAAGCAGGTGAGCAATTGCTCATAAAGTCGAGTTCTATCAAACAGCAATAGCTTTTGCTCAATTTCGTATGCATAAAAAAGAGTTCAAACCAATTGCAATTACTTGAGCAAAGGGAGTTCAAACGTGTAATTGTTATTGAAGTGTAAACATGTCGTCCAGTGAAAGTGAAGTAGAAATAGAACTAAATAATAATAATAAAGTAGAAAATGACGACATTTCTAAATTTTTAGTGGAAAAAATAAAACAAAATAAATATTTATTAGAAAGGAGTCAATTACCAAGTATAAAAAATAAAAAAAAAACAAACTATAGAAGAATGTGTAAATTAAGAAATTAAGCAGAAATTTGGAACTGAATTAACGGGGAAAAATATAATAAAAAAAATAGCTAATATGAAATGTCGTATAAAAAATAAAATAGACATAAATAAAACAGGCAATAAAAAAATAAATTTAAAAAACTGGGAAACTGATTTGTCACAATTGCTTTGTGCTAATTCAAATCCCTCAACAAACAAACTTCCAGGTAAGTGTAACGTTATCGAATTCAAATTTTGTTGTTGATTTCGCTCTTCGTTTATTTTTTTACAGTTCATCTCTCTCTTGGAACTAATGATGACAACTGTACGTTTGATACATTAGAAGAGATATCAGCAACAACATCCTTAGAAACAAAAAGAACAGCAACACCAGTAGCAAAACATCAAAGAAAGCGCCGTTGCACTGATAATAATGACCAACCTGTAATTTTTTTTTTTTTTTTTATTTTATTTTACATTTTGCTATATGTTGTTTATTTTGAAGGTTAACAAAAAGTCAACAGCAGTTTTGAGTCGCTATGAAACTGATGAGACAAGAGATTTGAATTTTCAAAGTCTGCAGAGGCTTGTTTTGTTAAAACAAAACAAAGCCCTTTCTGCAAAAATGCAAAAGAAAGCAAAAGCTTGTTTTTATGCATATGAAAATGAGCACATGCTCATCTAACTTAGTTCAAACTGAGCAAGACGAGTTCAAACGTAAGCAGTGAGTAAAAGCAAAATCATCAAATTTTATTATGCATACGACAAGCACCTTTTACTCGAAAAAACGAGTCAGAGCTCAAGCTCACGTTTTATGCATGAGGCCCAGTATGTTACATTATTAGTGTTATTATATTATGTATTATATTACATATTAATTTTATATACTATGTGCCGCCCTGCTATTAATAATTTAACAAATTGTTATTTTAAATAATATGTTATCAATAATGTTTATGTTTTTCTGTCAATTATTTTTGTATATTAGCAGGACGAATTTCAATAATAAAATTAATCATTTTTGAGCCTTTGAACTAATAGGCTTATGATTTAAGCGGGCATTCATCTGCCCTAAAAAAATATATAATAATATAAATTGTTGCCAGTGGCGTTTTTAAGCGCCGGCAAAGTCCAAAATACTTGTATTATTAAAAGGCTAGGAAAGTGCACTTTTCACATTACATGGCGATCCTGCCCAACACAAACAAAGAAATTACTGTGGAAAAATTAAAACCAGCACACGCAACAACAGAGGGACCAAAACCACTAACAATAGAGGATTATATCAAACGACAAAAGGCCAGAGAAGAAAGGGAACGTACCGCAATACCAAAAACACGGAAGCCACCACATAAAAGAGCCGGTAAGTTAGTTCGGCTAAGAAAAAAAAAAATTGCAGACATCAGGACAACGATGAATGCAGATCCACCACCACACTGGCAAGTAGCATCCGAGCTTTGGTTGCAGATAGAAAAACTGGAACATGAAATGGATACTCCCCGCAGACACATTTTCACATTACAGCTACATGCCGTCGTTGGAACGCAAAAGATACAAAATTTATCGATATCGTGAGACCAGCTACTGTAACTGAATACAATAAGCATATGGGAGGGGTTGATTTATCTGATATGCTCATGGAACTTTACAAAATCAACCATCGCTCAGCCAAATGGTACTTGCGAATATTTTACTGGTCTTTAGGAGCAGCAGTAACCAATTCGTGGCTTTTGTATCGCAAGCACCTCAAAATAGTTGAGCCGAACGCAAAGCATATGCCGCTGATTAAATTTCAAATGAGCATAGCAAATGAGTTGCTAAATGCTGGACCACCAACTTCAGTGCAAAAGAAAAAAGAGGACGACCTGGTGCAAATATTTTAGAACAAGAGGAAGTAAGCTCCGCTCCGTCGTCTCCGTCCTCTTTGACATCCAGTTCGAGTTCCAAGCGCCGAAAAATTAATGCTGATCCACCGAATTCAAAGCGATATGACGAAAGCGGCCATTGGTTGCTTTGGGGAGGAAAAGGTCGATGCCGCCTCTGTAAGACGGGCACACCCTTATCAAAATGTGTCATATGTGGTCTGCACTTATGTTGCAATACAAGCAAAAATTGTTTCTTATCATATCATACTTAAGGTATCATACCATGATAAGATAATTAATAAATAAAAGAAAATTAAAAAAATTGTTTTCATTTTTCAATGCCAAGAAATACATCCTCAACGGCCCAAAGTTGCTTATAAGCAACTTCCAATATCTCGCAATCGGATAACTTCAAAAGTCTTGTCATGTGTAGATGGCGCTCGTCGGTAATGGGGTGCACAATCAGCTGGTCACGGTTTATGACACAAAGTAAACAAGAAGCAGATAAATTAAAATGAAAGAAAAATATTGGACCAAATTGCTGAACAAAAGTTGACGAAAATGGAGGGCCCAAGTTTTTTTTGGCGCCCGAGGGTTTTGGCCTCCATTTTCGTCAAAAAGGATTAATTCTGAAAAAGACGTGAAACGGGCAGGAGGTTGTGTGAGTGGCTGGTGGGTTTTTTTTTGTGTGCAATAAAATAATTATAAAAAAAAAGGAAAATTTAAACTACCTACAAAAAAAAAACCAATTTTTTACCTACAGTAAAACACAGAAACGAACAAAGATAAACATAAAACATAGAATTAAACTGTGAACGATATAAAAAAAATATATAAGATTTGGTGCTAAAGCCAGGAAACCAAAAAGAACCCGTCAATACAAAAATTCCTAAAAGCAAACGAAACATCACAATCAACATTACAATTCCCATCAAACATTACAAAAACAAACAAAAAACACAACACACATAATTGCAACATATTCGCCACCTGGGGTGCTTTAAGGGAGGGTTTCCAAAAATATTCGCGACAAGGAAACCCTTATTGTATTTGAGGGAGGGCAGTCGCAGCCGGCCTGGTTTGTGTGGTGGTGCAGTCATAGGGTAGGAAGCAGTGGTTAGTATTTAGTTTTTAAATTTTCTTTTTTCAGCTTCACTTTCGGGCCTCACACATTAATTAGTTTTGTTTTGTCCGAATAGGCTGGTGTGTAATGTTTTTTTTTTTTTTGTGTAGTGATTAACCAGACTGGCCGGCAAGAATCACGCCCGTCCGACGAGCCACAGCCGGAGCCACCGCGGCCACACCAGCAATGCCGGCAGTCTGGCAACCCATCATCATTATTTATGTTCAACAACTACTACTACAGTCTGAAATCTTCAAAAATCCTTAATTTAGATCTAATAAACCAAAAAATCTTAAAAAAAAATTTTTCCGACAGTCGGTTCAGGAGCGGGCGCGAAAGGGTTAAGAAAACATGTATGTACATCGTCTTTCTGTTCGGTGGGTAAATTGCAACACTGTATGGATTTAAGTTTTCTATCCAATTATGTTGCCTAATCTTGTTGTTATGTGGGAAAAAATTAAGTTTCATTAAAAAAAAATGTAAATAAAATCTTCTTACAGAAAACAAAATTCTTCGAATTAAATGAATTACTGGCTTAAATCAATAAACGTGTTCCAAGCTGAATACTCAGTTTCTCTTTCTTATACATATACAAAATTTTTTAATATTAATTTCTTGAGCTTGAGGTCACTGTTGTCAGCTTTATTTTATTTGGAGTAATTGCCAATATTTCGGTACCCCTTTGAGTACCTTCGTCAGGAAAATTGTTTTCCTAAAGTACACAAAGGGGTAACGAAATATTGAAAATTACGCCAAATTAAATTAAAAGCTGAAAACAGTGACCGCAAGCTGAAGAAATCATTATTAATATTTAAACAGAAAATCGAAAATTGCATTTAAAAATAAATTTCTTATTTTAAAATACTTGAAAACAAAAATCGAAATTGTTAAATTATTACGGTTTCATTTAAAAAAAAAACCCATTTTAGGTTTGTTAAGCTCCCTCCCACTGAACAAACTTAAGTATAATTAATATTTATCAATTAAATGCTACCAAAATATTTTTTATAAATAAGAGAGTTAGAAAAGCGACAATAGCTTAATGCTTTATAACATCTTAAATTAAAACAACAATTATAATAAATTCAAGTAGAAAAACTAGAAAAGGAAATTAATTTATGTCGTAGTATGTATATTGTCTTCATCCGTTTAGCATATTATATATATATATATATATATATATATATATATATATATATATATATATATATATATATATATATATATACAGTGTTGGAAAATATAATAGAAACGACAATGACTTGCACATTTCATATCATATTATTGACTTGTAAGGTAATCATTTCACCAGATACATACTGTATTACACTGTTTGATAACGGTACTTTATTTTGAGTTTGATTTTGGATACATCATTGCAAAAGTTTTAGATTAATATTCATTTAGTTCAGTGGTCACTTGTTTTGGTTGGAAAAAAAAATAGAAACGCTGCGGAAACTGTCAATAAATTTATTTTAAATTAGTAAAATATTGGTTTTTTTTTTAAGCGTTTGATAGTTTGTGGGAAAGGTACGTAGAAAAATTAAAACTGCTGCCCATCTTATCATATTTATTAATATCTCATTCAAGATGGGTCGTGGTTCAAGTTGTACCGTTCAGGAAAGAGACATTATAAAAAAATTAAAAAATGATGGCCTTTCCATGTCTCAGATTGCTGATTTCATGCACTGCTCTAAAAAAAAGGTATTTTCTGCAGTTCATTTTAAACCTAAAGAAGAAAAAAGAGGACGAAAGCGAGCGACATCAAAAAAATTTGATCAATTGCTCATACGAGAGTCCAAAAAAAATCCATTTTTATCCTCAGAAGACCTGAAGAATTCTTTAAAGGCACCGGTAAGCAGTCGAACAATCCGAAACAGATTGATATCAGCGGGTTTGAAAGCATATAGTGCAAGGAAAGTGCCATACCTTAGCCAAAACAATATTAACTGCAGGCTATCGTTTGCAAGGGAATACATATTGCGCAGAAATTGGAAAAATGTCTTGTGGTCTGATGAGACCAAGATTAATTTGTTTGGATCTGATGGCAAGGTGCATGTTAGACGGCCTAAAAACACTGCCTACGATCCAAAGCATACGTTAAAGACTGTTAAGCATGGGGGTGGGAATATAATGCTTTGGGGATGCTTTTCATCGTCAGGCGTTGGTCCGTTGTTCTGGGTAAATAATAAGATGTGCGCTGTCGACTACACAAACATTTTACAGAACGTCATGCTTCCATATGCCGAGGAAGAAATGCCTTTGAAGTGGGAGTTTCAGCAGGACAACGACCCCAAACACTCATCTAAGCTGGCAAAGAAATGGTTCAAAGACAACAATGTCCACCTGTTACAATGGCCGTCACAGTCCCCGGACTTAAACCCCATTGAGCATCTTTGGGGCATTCTGAAAAAGAAAATTGCTGGCTATAGGCCAAAAAACAAAACAGATTTGTGGGAGAAAGTCCAGGTCGAATGGTACAATATAGACCCATTAGTTTGTGCCAGATTGGTGGACTCAATGGGCCGTCGTTGCGCCGAAGTCCTTAAAAACAAGGGTGGAACAACCAAATATTAAATTTAATTTAATTTCAAAATTGTATTTATTGTTTTAAAGAAAAAATTTAGTGTTATTTAGTTTTAGGTTAGTCGTTTCTATTATTTTTTCCAAGGGCAATGAAATGAATTTCGCCATATCTTTTGTTATATAAATGCAGCAGAGTTGAGTTTTTCTATTTTTATATATAAATAAGTTTTGTTTAAAAAAAATATATAAACTCCCGAAATAAAACTTTTTTGCAAGAAACATTCTGAAAAGAAATGGATATGCAAATCGTTTCTATTATATTTTCCAACACTGTATATATATATATATATATATATATATATATATATATATATATATATATATATATATATATATATATATATATGTACATATATATACTTAGAAAGATAGTATAGAAAATGTTCTACAGAATATTCTACGCTTGTGACTCACTTGAATCTGAGGCTCCAACAATGCTCTGCATGCTTGGTTCTGATTCAGATCTTTTGTGTGTACGCCTATTCAGTTTGGTCGAGCCAGAGGTCGGCGATGATACGGGACTGCTGTTGGAGGGTGTGCTGGCAGCGTTAGTTGTTTGCTGCAAATCCGGTTCACTTTTTGCTAATGCTTCTTCTACAAAACCAGTTGTATTGGAATTGGCATTTGGTTCTAAAATGCGTTCATTTAGACAGACATCATCCAAGTCCACATCACTGTTGGAAAATAATGCAGTCGCACCCAATTCCAAGGAACTTTTAATATCTAAGTCTACTTCATTGTGTGTCATGTTAGCTGCAGGTAAAGAGGTATTAGTAGGCGATGAAATTTGAACTGTGCGCGGTGCTTTACTGAGCACACTTGGAGCACTGTTGCAAGAAGCATTTGAAGAAGTTTTGCTGATTTGCTTTGGCGTAGATGTACAGGCAGATATATTTAAAATTTCTGCGGGTGTTAAGTCCACTGTGAGCGATCGCTGCAGGGAAAAATTTTGACTCAAACCAGCTCCAGTGGGGCCTACAACTCCTGCTGTAGACGGGTGTGTAGGAGATGTTGCCATGTCTGAGCGAAAATGTCTATTAACAAGAGGAGAATTTACTAAACTTTCTACTCCCGGCATACCCATAGTGGCCGTATTTGTATTGGCCGTTACAGGTGGTACATTTGTCATGGAACTTGGCGTAGATGAGTTACATTTTTCATCTTGATGTTCTTTCATTAATTTGCAGGCTTTTCCCAAAGCACAGATGGTCAAACAGATTCTTAAGCCCAACGCAAATAGATACGCCAACAGAAATAATATCCATGCAGCTATATTATCAAACGATACCGCAGAGTATATGGCCTTTATTAAGACCACAGCCAGGGGAAAGGGTATGAAACCCATACGTCTGGCAACCAAATCAGAATGATCTGAAAATGCATGCTTCTGTCTGGTCTGTGTCATATCATAAGCCAGACTTGTTGTGTATTCGCGATATATGTATTCGGGTAATTCATTAAATCTAGTAATAAAGGCATGCTTTATCCAATCAATTAGGATTTCAGTAAATAGAACTGAAAAACAGTCTGGCAGCATGACACAAAACTGTGTAACGCTCCAATCGAATTCCTTCATAGTTTGTATCATCACGATAAACAATAAAACAGACAAATGAAATCTTTCGCGTACATCGCTGCAGGTTAATTGAAATAAATTGTTCTTATCGAATTTCTTGAAGACAGATCCTTTAAGTTCCACAAAATTGTTGGATATCATGATGGTCAACAGTCCCTTATTGTTTGAATTAACGGCAACATTTAAGGTGGTTGCCTGTAAAATATGTTAAGCAAAAAAAAAAATGCATTTTCATTAGACAGGTAGCGGCAGATGGAAAATAGTAAAATCAGTTCGCATTAATATAAAAACACAGTATTTTTGAGTAGTTCGATCAGCGGTTCTATTCGGTAAGCTTTTCATTACGTCACTTTTAAAAACTTTTGGGAAAGAAAATTGAATTTCAGCGCCGTTGCTAAAATCTTAATTTTTTGTTAAAAAAATTCAAATTTTTAGGTTCAAAAAAATATTTGTTGCTAAAAAAATTTAATTTCTTGGAACAAAAAAGTTTTCAAAACTGAAGTAAGTCATCGCTAACTCCCCATTTACACATGCAAGTAACTTGTTGCAAGTTATGTGTGCATATTAACAACCAATACACTAACAGAGACAGTAAAAGCGGTTGCTACTTGCTTGATTGTTTACACAGGCAAGTGCAAGCTTATTTTTAAAATGTCGTCTTAAAGAAAATTGCTTTACTCTACAAAATAAAAGCACTAAATGAAAGCAATAATAATAAAACAATTATGCGGGAAAAAAAAACTACAAAATCACTGTTCCATTTTTTATATTTAAAAATTACTATTTGTTTGCCTTTTTTGTGTATTGTTTATTCAGTTTTTGACCGTCTACATAACTTTTTTAATGGCTGGGTTGCCAAAGTATTGTCATATGAACTGTTATGGGGAAGCAAATTATACAAATAGCTTCTTTATCAAATAAATAGCAAATTGATCTTAAGAATCCATAGAAGCCATATTTTACTTCAACTTTTTTATATTTTATCTTATTTTTCGGCATGTAAGATCAAAAACAAAATCATTCCTTGCAAGTTATCTATTAAAATATTAACTTTATTATAAGGTAACACTGTATTTGCATTTTGCCATTTTACCGACATGCAAGTAAAAAGAAAAAATTACTGGCAATCAAAATGTCTTGCAAAAAACTCACAACTTGCAGAAATATGATGGTATTAGTAGAAAAATGTCAATGTATTGAGTTACTTGCACTTGTATTTACTTGCAGGTGTACGCGGGGCGTAAGAATTGCTTAGTTCAGTTTACAGATTTTTGGCGATGTCTCCAATTTTTTTTAAACAATTATTTTAAATAAATTTTCATTATAAGGGACTCCCCGAAAGGCTTCGTCAGTGAAGCGTTTATAGTTCTGCCAAGACATTTGAGAGATGATACCGAAGGAATTTTAATATTAATTATTTTCTTGCTTCCTTTCCTTATTTCTTATCCACATGGAAATTTTATCGTTAAAAAAATTGATGATACCTACATATGTACATATATAAAATATTTCTATTCAAATTTTAGGAATAGAAATTTGCAAATCTATGATGCTTTGGTTTTTTGAAATTGTAATTTCAAATATGTGTATTCAGTTTGCCAAAATGCAAAATATTTCATATTTTCCTTACTTCTGGAAATAAAATGACTAGAAACTGAAACTTTTTATATCATACTTATTTATTTAGTAATATGAATAATTTATTTAATAAGGAATAATTTATTTAATAATCAGGCCAATCATGAATGATAATTCCGTGAGAGTTTTTTCTCTTTTCCCATTCATCTTATTATGTTGATAAATTCCTTAGGAACTTTTTTTTTTAACCTTCCCTGTTTTAGCCACATCGAAGGGGAAAATAGTCGGCGGAGGCAAAAATAGGTATTTTAAAAACATGTTTTTTTGTTTTTTTTTTTTTATTTCTCAGGTAATTTATGATTGGAGGAATTTTTTCTCGAGAAACGTATTTTCCTTAGGAATAAAATTCCTTGAGAATATTCATGATTGGGCTGAATATGTATGGATTTATTTCACTTTGTGAGACGATGAATTCCTTACAATTTGTTTATATCCCTTGAAATTGTATAGAAATTAGTTCAAATTTAAATTTTGATGAAGTCCTTGCTTTTGATTTTACTTCAAACAGAGCCGATTCCATGTACATACGCACACAGTCAAATTATGTGACGAGTTCGTGGCACGTGCGCAGGCCACTTAAAACAGATGAAAAACAAAATTCTAAAAAATTTCTGTCTGTCCCAAGTGTAAGACCCCACTTACGAATGTGTATACGTGTTACGTTCCAATCGCCCATTTCTTGTACGTTATGGCAAAAAGAAACTAAGCGGAACCGGCGGCCTAACTAGCCGCCGTCTATTTTCGAACGAGCCACCGCCGCCGATGAAAACACTTCGGCGCAAGTCTCTGGTATCTTCGACACACCTACTTACATACATATGTATTATGTATATTTTTATAATTCAAAGCGCCACTTACGTCACCTTCTTTTTAAAGTAATTTTAAATAAGCATATTGAAGCTAGAATTCACTAAAAATAATACATACATAAAGCAAAAAATTAGCGGTGGGGAGGCTGCAGCATATTCTTCTCTTCCAGTAATAAGAATGCTGGAAAGTATGACCACAAACAGCCCATGTTAATGACGTGGCTTCGCTTCTTCTCACGCATTGTGTATTTATTAATATTATTTAATCAAATAATTGATTCACTTTTCTGTGCTTAAAATGTTTGGCAAATTTATTCTTTTTTGCATTCAGAACTTTACACTTGTACACTTTATGCTTGTGCGTGCTGTCTATTGTGAAGCAAATTTTAAAATGGCATACACTTTAATAGCATGGCGATGAGGTAATATCGATAGTTTTATATTTCGTGGGTGATCGATGTTTTTCGATAGCGATAATATCAACAGAACGCTGACAACGCTGTTTGTCCACTGTGAAATTTTAAAACGCTCCAAAATGGAGAGAAAAAAGCGAATCGTAAAAAACGCACTGATTTCACCGGCAAAACACTAAATTTTAAAATTTTGTTGTTGTTTTCAACGGTTTTGTGCAGGCGAGGCGACACAGGCGGTTGATTTGATAGTTTTCATACAATAAATTTCGTATGGGTATAATAGCAAAATTTTTTTTTTAAAGCAGTAACAAAAGGAAAGCACATGAAGCTCAAAAGTATGTGTTGCACGGGCCGGCGGTAATAAAACCGACCCACTTGGGTCCTAGAAAAGTCCCGTTGCGATAAAGCTTAAAAGTAAAAGGGTCAACAAATGTTTAGGTATTAATAGAAAAACGGGACCTTCTAGCACCCAAGTGGGATGGTATAATGAATGGCAGCCCGTGAAACACAGAGAAAACTGCTGCATTTTCATTTTTTTCTTTGTTGTTATAAAACTTAAACAATTTTATATACCTATATTAAAAATAATTTTATTATCTAGTGGAGTCCACTACAATGAAGCCACATTATTTTGTGCGTTATATATAGTATGTACATTAGACTGGCTCATAACTCAAAAACCTTAAGATACATTTCAATTGGCAAAGTTGAATTGAAAATTGCAGGAAAAAAAAATAAATTTTATCTACATATTTCATATGTAATATATTTATGAGCCAGTCTAGTAGTAGATATGTACTTACATAAAAAAAGCTTTATTCCACTTACCTGAAACATAATTAGAAAACTATGCAGGATCACATAAATTAACGTGAAGATTATGTGTGTTATTAAGCCGAAATGTTCACGTTTGGAGTTTTTCGGTTCAGTAGCTGTCCAAAACAATGCATCTATTGTATCCTGGCCAAATGCTGACAGCAAACGATCGCCCACTTCAAGCATATTGTAGAACAAATACAACTTTATAATTGATTGTGATTTTATAATATGATACACTCGATTTGTGTCCACAGAGAGCATTAACAGAGTCACAGCAAACCAGATGGAACCTTTGAGTAGATCGCATATTTCTGCTGGTGTTAGAAGACGTTGCGTGCGTCTTCTCAGGCCCAAACAACTGGCAATAGGACGTGTCAACAGGCCCCACACCGCTAAAGCGAAACGTACCGGCAAAAATGTGTGTATGTATAGGAAAGAGTCGGCACATTGCATTATGCCGTAAACCATGAAACGTTCCAAGTCTCTGGGTATGCGCATGAATGAGTAAATTTTTTTACGTCTAGCTGTATAACGTTCCTCATCGTGTTCTAATAAATAGCCTCTAGTCATTTCCAATTTAAAAAAATCCATAAATGAGGGAGGAGACTCTGCAAGAAAGTTTTTCACATTTTTTTCAATTTTCTTTCACTGCATTCAACTCAACAACAGGTTTCCATTATTCAGTACTTACCCTTTTCCCCCACTTCAGCTGCCTTTGCTGTAGTATCGTTAATTTCTTTGCTGTTTACATTTGCCGATCCACTGCAACGTCTGTGACTGAAGCCAGCCGGCGCTACACCGTCAGCCTCATCGTATAAGTCATCAATTCGATTTTGCAAGTTTATGTCGCCTCGAAATCTTAACTTTTTACTAGACGTCATCACAAAATTGTAATAGTTTCTTGAAGTTCATTCGAATACCAGTGATAGCAGAGAAGGTAGTACTTATTGAAATGCTGCTTCTATTTTCAGTCGGAATTGGATGTCTTGATTTCCCTTGAAATCACAAAGTGCATTTGAAGGGGTCACTGTGTTTTGCTTGGCGAATAAAATCTTTTTATAAAATATACATTCACAATAGATCTTGAAACAAATTTCAGTTTTACTGCTGTGACTTACACTGTTTCCAACAAGAAAGTATAAAAAATTCCGGGTGAAAGGAGCTTTTAGCGACTTCTCATGAGGATTTTGCATGGAAGACTAAAAAAACTAATTAATAATAAGACTGGACGTGCGTGAGCTAAAGTGAATAAAATTGAATTAATCGAGGAAAAATATTTTAATAATAAACCATTAAACCATAGCAAAATTCGCAAATAGAAAAACTTCAAACAAGTTAAACAAAACAAACGAATTAAAATAGCTGTTTTCTAAATATTTCTTTGGATTATTTTTTTGCATTGTTTTTCGCTTTTAAGCGTGGTGAATTTAAAAGTATAAACAAAATTTGAAAACGGAAATATTTTTAAGCAAAACAAAACTACAAAACGCTCTGCATTTGGGGCTTGTCAAAATTTCCTGAAAACATTGTAATTTAAACAAATATTGTAATTTGACAAATATTGCACACCAAACAACTGCGTAGAAAACCCCCCACGGTGGATGACTTGTTTATACTGTATTTTTTAAAATATTAAGTGTACACAAAATTTTAAAATGGAAATGTTTAGAGAAGAAGACCACAAATCGTCTTGCATTTGCAGATTTGTCGGCACTTTTCCGTATAAGCTGTAATTTGACAAATATTCGAAACCAAAAAACTGTATAGAAAACCCTCCCCACGGAGGCACAACTTGTTTCTACTGTATTTTCTAAAATACTTCTTCCTCACAAAATTTGAAAACGGAAATATTTAGAGAAGAAGACCACAAAACGACCTGTATTTGCAGATTTGGCAAAATGTTCGTATGAAAGTTGTAATTTGACAAATATTGCATACCATAGAATTGCGTAGAAAACCCCTCGAGACTTGTTTCTACCGTATTTTTTTTTTTTAATTTTAATTAGAAATTTGAGAACGGAAATATTTCGACAAAAAATGGCAAATACAGATAATTTCGTTGTGTTTTTATCTAAATATATCTGTTTTTAAATTTTGTGCGCATAAAATATTGCAGAAAAAACTGTAGAAAAATGCTGGCGATATATAGGGGTTTTTTAATGTAGTTCTATTGGCTATTTTGTAAATATAAATGTATTATTTCGCGAAATATTGGTATGTTGCAAGATAATGTTGTATTTATTGTACAAAAAGATAAAGGTATTCATCAAAACTAATTTAGTAAATTCTCATGACATTTTCCGTATGTGAATGGGCTCTAATTGCTTCTAGTTAAAAATTCACCACGAATAGAAAATGTTGTGTTATTTTTGCACAATGTTTTGCCCACTTCCGTTTTTCTATTTACTTTCTTATTTAACTATTGTGAATATTTAATGTTTCCAAGAAAAGGCAAAGAGCAAAACGTCAAACAATTTTGTATGGGATTTTGTAAGTTCTACTTGGTGTTGAATGATGTATACATATATCTGATAAAATCTTCAAATTATATAATTTCTAGAGGAGTGCTTTCGGAAGTGGTGTTTTGTTTTTAAATATACATTCTGAATCAAATATTATATGGTGCTGTTAAAAATCTACCGGTTGAGGTTACATGCTATATCATTTGCTGAAAATGCAAAACGGAATGAGTGGAGAAATGGTCTGAACATAAATGAATCAAAACAGAAGAAAATAAATTGGACACCAAAGAGAATTCCACAAACGATTGCGCAGTCTGTTCCAAAAAAAAAAAAAAGAGACCACAAATATTTCTAAAATACATGACTTTAGTAGTTGCAAATATTTTGACATTTAGTGTCCAAAAATACGGAGTGCACACGACCAGAGAAAATACGAATCCAAAACAGAAAAATCCATACGGGAAACAACCACAAAGTGAAATTATTTAAAAAGTAAAACTTTGGGCGAGAGAGAGAGAGAGAGTGCGTGAAAAAGTTTCTTGCACAACAAACAAATTTTGTTTTGCTAACGAAAAGTTAATAATTAAATGCATTAAGATAAGTTCCATACTGAGTTTCAATTGTGTAAAATCTAGCCACAATGGGTGAAACTACTCCCCACACACCAGCTCCTTCACCCACTGACGAACATGGTGCAGCCAGTGGCTCTGTACAACCTACACATTTTAAAGTAATCATCATTGGAGCTGGTATGTCTGGTTTATCGGCAGCCAATCATTTATTACAAAACGGCTGTGATAGCTTCTGTTTATTGGAAGGCCGCAGTCGTATTGGAGGCAGAATAGTTTCAATACCACTGGCTCAACAAAAAGTAAGTTTATCTGATGAGGCTGAACATACATACATACCTACAAACTTCAATTATGTAAGATGAGTGTTTTAACAATTATATTTTCTTTCTCGCAACTTTGAATATCATGCATCATTAGGATATCATGCATTTTAAACACATTACCCTTTTCTTTGGTGTTTTTTATTTTCCAAATTGCTGACCATATGTACCAGCAATTTTTGCCTTCTCCTTTTTGGCACATTTATTTTCTGTTCCCAAAATAAAAATCTACATTCTGTGCAGCTATATTTCTGTCTATATTTATATACATAAAAGGGTCATAGATATTCCTTTTTATTTTTAGTTTGTGTCTTCCGTATACGTGTTTTTCTATTCATTTGAATCTAAAATGAAACGTTTGTTGCTTTTCTGTAAGTTCCTTGGATATGTGCCACACGTAATACGCATTCTGTTGATTTTCATCGCATGCATGTGAGTGTGTGTGTGTGTGTTTGTTTCTTAGATGCAAATGGTGTTTTTTTCCACGTTTATCTATATATTAACGTCCTTGATGTAGGCTTTTTGACAACAGATTCGTTTTTTGAATTGCTCCACTGTTTGTTTTTCAATATAGGTGCAGATTCGAAAAGTTTGGAAAGATCTTGAAGAGTGTTTATTCAATTTTAATATAGAGCAACGTTTCCCAGACAACTTTTGATTTTATTGCAATTTATATAGCTATGTACATTCCAGTCATGTTTAGGTAATTATTTATCCAATTCACAAACTCAAAACCAAAATTTAATTATTTATTTGCTATAAGAGCCAATTAAAATATATTCAGCCCAATCATGAATGATAATTCCGTGAGAGTTTTTTCTTTTTTTAGGAAATTTTTTTTAACCTTCTCTGTTCTAGCCACATCGGAGGGAAAAAATAGTCGGCGGAGGAAAAAATAGGTATTTTAAAAACATATGTTTTTTGTTTTTTCCTATAAAAATTTTATTTTATTTTTTCTCGAGAAACGTAATTTCCTCAGGAATAAAATCACTTGAGAATATTCATGATTGGGCTGATTATTTTGGGTCTAAAAATATATCTTATTAATGTATTCTATCTTTTTCAGCCGTCTATATGTGACGCGCAAAATAGCAAGGGACCTCAGGGTAAAAACCGGTTTTGCTTAGGAGAGCCATTTTATAGATATAAATACGTGTATCTTTGGTGTACCATTACTTTCATAATACGCGCATATATCTGGGAGGGAACACTTTTGGGGCATTCGATGCTCAAATTTTGTCCACATTAAAAAAAAAGTGAACATTTATTTTTTTTTACCCTTAGGTCCCTTTCTCATTGATAAAACATCGCCAGTATATAGACGGCTGGCGATTAAATTGAATGATAAAACATGGCTTAATTTGATATTTTTTAATTTCTTTTTTTTTGCAAAATCAGGGTTGAGCTCAGCCCAGTTATTTGATGAGTGGTTCTGCTGTGCTAATGACCCATAAAAGTACATTCCAATTGCCTGTTATAGCAAATAAATATTTAGATTTATTTTTGCATATTCAAGGAATCTTACTTTTTGATACTTTCAAATATACCTACAAATCGCAGCAACCAACTCAAAATCTATACACATTTTGAATAGAAGGTAAACGGGGCTAAAATACTTCTTGGTATAATACAATCTTTCACCGCCAATGGTCCGTTTGTCGCCTATCCTTTGATTTTTTGAGCAGTAATTCAGCTTTTATTTCACAAATATATTATCAAAAAAAAAAAAAAGGGGCTTCGTTTTTAACTTAAACAAATATTTTAATGCTTTTTCTAAAACTGTTCTATGTTAATGAAATCAAATCAAAAATGTTAACAAACAGATCACCCTGTTAAAATAACAGCCTGTGTCTTGGAGCATACATATAAACAAAAACAGAGATGTTACAAGCCAAGCTAATTTCACACACATCTACTTTTCATTACTCATGATACTACTCAATAGGAGGATGTAACGGTTTTTTAATGCATGTGTGCATTTATCCATATACAGTGGAACTTCCTTACAGTGAATTTCTATACAATGAGTTCTCCTTATTATGAACTAAAATCAAAGACACAGTTTTTTCGTTCCACTTTTTCAAGCAAAAATACCTGATTATTTTAAATAAATAAAAAATTATGTATAAATAAATATTTCTTAATTCAGGTCCAAAAATATAGAACTTTTTCTTAAAATGTTTTCTGTCTTTTTCAACTTTCTATATTTTAATAAATATTTCTGTATAATGAAGTTTCTATATTGTGAAATAATTTTCTGTCCCCGTGGACATTCACTATGGGGAAATTCGACTGTATATGGTTAAATTTATGGAGCCTCTTTTTGTATAACATTGATATGTGGATTATTTCTGTATTAAGTTTATCAGGCACAAGTTCTTTCTATATTACCCTTGTGATTGATATTAATTAAATTAGACAAAGAAGACATCAAAGACATTTAGCAGGGTGGACAACTAGTTGTTTCGAAGCCGCCACACTTTCTCGTCAGCACCCGTCTTTGAACTGAGGAGCTCCTGTTTCTAAAGCGACAACCATGCGACTCAGCCACCCAAGTTGTTATATAATATAGAAAGAACTTGAGCCTGATAAACTTAATACAGAAATAATTATATAGGAAATAGTTCGAATAATAGAAATTAATTAATTGATATGTGGATATAAACAAAGATTAAACTAAAAATACTTAAAATTATAATGTAACAGTACCTAACTTAACAATATATGATATTAAACACGATATTCAAGATAATAAGCAAACGTCTTTGCTCCAGTTTCTTGAGAGTACATTTCATACAAAAATATGCTTTAATCTGAAAAAAAAACCAAAGCAAAATTCAAACCTACTGGCACCTGTGAGAGCCATTTTTTTTAATTCGGTACAGAAAATGCCATATCGAAAACAACGTGTTTGTTTTTTTGACAACAAAAAAAAAAGAAAATATTACTCCATTTGTACCACCGCCTTTGAGAATTTTCCAGCTCCTTAAGAATATTGTTATCATGTGAATTTGATTGCTTAATATAATTTTGAATTAAGTCCGAAACGTGAAAAGTTATAACTGTAAATAACACGATATTTCAAAACCGCTAGAGCCTGCCTCAATGTCAATCATACTATTGTCGTGAGGAATCCTGTTATTGTTAAATTCAGCTGCAATGTTATCATATACGACAGCCTACAATATAGTCATATTAAACTGTTTTTAAAAATAATATAGTTGGACTTGCAAATGGTAGGAAATTACAAAAGTATGATTAGAATTGACAATAGTATGTTGGGATGGGACTGAATTGTAAGTAAGGCAAGAAATTATAAGAGTAATGTGGGCTGCGACAGCAATATGGTTGAACATGACAATAGTATGCTGCGAAATGGCACGATTATGATTGAATATAGAAATTACATGTTTAGTGGCCATAACAGTCTAATCGCTGAAAACGGAATTAGTAACAATATGCACGTTTTGTTTAACAATTAATAGATTTCAACAATAACATGTTTCTCTTACCTCTCAATTATATTATTTACTTGTGGTTTTACGAACATTATTGTAAATTCATTAGACCTCTAGACCAGTTTATTGTGACAATCGCAAATGTTATGCGTGTGATGCGAGTACCTGAACATGCCCTGCCCATTTATTGTTTCAAAACTCTTTGCTAGTTGTTGTATTCCATAACAATATACATATATACATATGTATGAAGATAAACAAATTTAACAATTTGTACCTGAAGATGTGTACATTTTCAATATTATTTGAGGTGGATTTGCGTCGCATTTGTCAGCAAAATAGTTCAAGCGAAACAAAATCTTCACATGACAGGTTGGGGTTTGGCACAGAGCTTTAATAGAATAACGTCTTCGCTTTTGAATTGCCTTCGAAACGAAGACATTTCACATACAAAAAAAAGGTTGTTCCATAAAAATCTGACTGCTGCAACGATGATCCAAATGTTGGTAGACAATTTTCGTGACCTTTGCTCATTTGTGATGTTTAATCTAAATTTACTAACAAATGTTCCGTCACACTCTGAGCCCTGGCAAATGGAAAACATTTTCAGCTACACATACTCGTACACTTTGACATTGTTTTTATTCATTTTAGATTCATTATTCTATTACTTAATTACTTGTTGCTTGTTATTTAGATGTTGTGTTGGGTGAAATCAGAACTCCAACATGAAATCATCGCGGCGGCAGTTGTACGTACACATTGTTAAAATCTTTAAAGCTTTAAAATATTGTTTTTGTTTTCTAAAGGACTGGTTTAATGAACTCACAATCAACAAGAAAATATTGTTACATGAGTGCAATCAAATGCATTAAACATTTCACTTCTTTTCTAAATAATCTTTTTGCCATATTTTTTTGTTTGTTTTTGTTATGATTTGGGTCTTGCGACCGACCGTGCACAATGGCATGAAAGGCGAAATATTTTGTTAATATAATTTCTGCTTGTTTATTTTACTCTATATTGAAGTCTCATCTGAAAGAAAGCAGCTAATTCAGAAACAAAAATCTCGTACTGAATTGTAAGTTTTTTCCAGGGCGATTCTATTGTAGGTGGCCGCATCCAAACTTATGACAACTCTAGGGAAAATGTTGTAACGAATTCAATTGCGCTCTCGCCTGTAATTGATTTTAGTACAAAACATGGTAGAAAATTTAAGTACGGCTAACACACACGCGTACTTAAAACAAGCCGAATAGAGATTACACTATCCAATAGCAAAAAAAAAAAAAAAACCAGGAATGACCACTATATTTGTTTGATGTGTTATGCCTATCTAAGTACAAAAATCATAAAAATTTCAAATTCTATGCATCAGTTTTTTTTTAGATTTTTTTTTCTTCTAAAATATGAGATTTTCGTAAAGGTTGATCCAGACCTCTAGTCATAACTTAAAAAACGCGTGTCCGTTTTTATCATGTAATACGTCAAAAAATTATAAATTAGGCCAGCTTTAAGTTTTTTGCTAAACTCATTTTTTGGTGTCGTTAATAATTTTAGAAAAAGTTTTAAAAATAATTTTAGGAAAAATAAAAAAAAAAAATAATTTTTTTTTGAAAAATTGTAAAATTTTTGATTTTGGAAAATTTATAAAAAATATAAATTTGCAAATATTTTCCAGTTTGTTGTTAATTTATTCATATAGCTGCAAGTAATAGCAATAAAATCAGCCCTCATTTATTAAAATCTGTGTGTTAATGTTTATTTTATTACCGAAAAAGCAAAAACACCCATTTAGGCCAAAAAAAAAAAAAAAAAAAGAAAACACATTTTTGCTGTCATTGCCCAAAACTGAAGCAATTGCTCATCTCAGCAGCATGCAATAGATACATAAATAATAATAAGCTACAATAACAAGTAGACTTCGTATTTTCGCAGGAGAAAATAAAAAAATTTTTTTTTATTACTTTAGGTCTAAAAACAAAATGCTTTCTGTCTTTTTTCAGCCGTCTATATATATGCCGCCGACATTTCGTTGTTGCGAAACAACTCATCAGTAGACTGGAAAAATTTAAAAAGAATGTTTGAAGCTCAACTACTTATTCCTAAAGTAATAAATTTCAATTGGCTCTTATAGCGAATAAATAATTAAGTTCATTTTTTTAAAATTTTTCCTAATAACTCTAAAATTATTAACGACACCAAAAAATGATTTTAGCAAAACTTAAAGTTGGCATAATTTATAATTTCTTGACGTATTACATAATAAAATCGGAAACGCCGTTTTCAAGTTATCACTAGAGGTCTGGATCAACCTTTACGAAAATCTCAGATTTTAGAAAAAAAAAATCTAAAAAAGAACTAATCCATAGAATTTGAAATTTTTATGATTTTTGTATTTAAATAGGCATAACACATCAAAAAAAAATATAGTGGTCACCCATGGTCAGAATTTTTTTTCCATTTGTTGTGTAATGAAATCAGAGCATCACAAATGTGTATAAAATATCAATCATTCGAACTAAGAACCCATTGGCAATCGAATGACTCCAATTAGTCCCCAGGTTTGCTCAGTCTCAGCAGTGAATTGCTGCACGGTTCCCTCACACCAGAAGTGTTGAATGGGCTGTGCTGCGTTATAAAAATGTTATAATGTTTCTATTTATTTAAATCGCCATCGTAATAGTTAGAATAAAAGGTAAAGCAAACAATTTAAATAGAAGTTGTGTTGTACTCTCATATTGAATCAGGTTATTGTTTTTGTACGAATTTAGCACGATTTTTAATCAAATTTTGCTCATGCTAATTTTAGAAATATATAAAAATAATTTTTCCTGTTCGGCCCATCTGGGATTCGAACTTGGGCCTCTTGGCTCAATAATTGGCGCTGTATAATAATGAGTTGTAACAAACACATACAATGTACAAATAAATTTAGTTACAATGTAATGCAGGCAATAAGTACTTGCTATATAAGTTGTAAGTGAAGTAACATTAGTTACTAAAAATAGATTGCTATAAGTTATAATGACAAACATCTATCTCTTTTGTTGCAGGTTGAACTGGGTGCTAATTGGATACATGGCGTTCTGGGCAATCCCATTTTCGAAATCGCTGTGCAAAACGGTCTAGTCAGTGTGGTTAATGTGCCAAAACCGCACAAAGTTGTGGCCACTACAGAGGATGGCCTACAAGTTCCTTTCGATATACTGCAGGAAATCTATGAGGCGTATGTGTGTTTTTTGCGTCGCTGTGATGAATATTTCCTGTGCCAGTACAGCCCACCGCCCGACATTAACAGTGTGGGCGAACACATAAATTACGAAATTCAAATCTACTTAAGTTCAGTTGAAGACCCCAAAGAGAAGCGCTTAAAACAATTGATTTTCAATTGCCTTTTAAAGCGTGAAACGTGCATAACGGGCTGCACTGACATGAACGAAGTAGATCTCTTAGAATTAGGTAAGTTTGAGAAGAAAATTGAGAGTGATGAAATTAATCTGCTTTTTTTTCTGTTCTCATCTCCAGGTAGTTATACGGAATTGCAAGGTGGCAACATAGTGTTGCCAGCTGGTTATAGTTCTATTTTAAGGCCACTCACTGCGCAAATACCCAAAGAGGCTATCATAACAAAGTGTCCGGTGAAAAAAATTCACTGGAAACGAAAAAAGACCTTAACGGGCTTAGATACGGTAGACGAATCATCGGAATATGAGAATGATTCTGATGATTCGGAAAAAACTGTTACCGAATTTCCCACAGTGGAGCAGGAGGCAGCTGGCAAAGAAGGTACACCAGCAGCTTCCAGCACTTCGCGTGGAGCATCTGTTGAATCGGATGGCAGCGGCGACTATCCTGTACGCGTGACATGCGAAGATGGTCGAGTATTTTATACAGAACATGTGATATGTACCATACCTTTAGGTGTTTTAAAGCAATGCCATAAAAGCTTTTTCGATCCGGAATTGCCGCACTACAAACAGGAATCAATCGATCGCTTAATGTTTGGCACGGTTGATAAAATTTTCCTTGAATATGAGCGTCCTTTTCTGAGCGCCGATATTTCGGAAGTTATGCTGCTGTGGGATGACGACAAATATGATGTGCATGCCTCTGACGAGGAACGCGGCAAACCTGAATTTTTAAGTAAAAATTGGTATAAGAAAATCTACTCATTTGCTAAAATATCGGACATTTTACTGTTGGGTTGGGTGTCGGGGCGTGAAGCTGAATATATGGAAACGTTGTCATCGGACGAAGTGGCCGAAAAGTGTACGGAAATTTTGAGATGTTTTCTGCAAGATCCGTATGTGCCGAAACCAAAGAGATGTGTATGGTAAGTTACATGAACTTGTGCTAAATTTGATTTGGACCTGTGCACATGCATTGCATGTACAAAACGTTGAATAAAAGGGAATTCATTCTAACTGATATACATAAAAACTCAAAATCATATAATTTTTTTTTGTCTTTAATTCTGCAAATCATGTGATTTGAGAAATCGAAAATGGCTTGAGCTCAACAAGACAGAAGTTGTATTAAGTCAAGTCCCAATTGACATTTTGAATGTCTTAAAAAGAACCCCCCAAAAAGCAACACAAAGTTGTTTTCGGACATAATTTGTTACCAGAAATCGTGTGATTTCAGAAATAGTGGTTTTCAAAACAGCTCTGGATTAAAAAGAGTTAATAATGGTTTATGATTTATGGTTTTTCTTTTTTTTTTAACAAGAAAGCCTTATTATTTTAATAAGAAATATCCTTATTGCCAAAAAAAAAAAAATCCAGAAGAAAACTTTTTGCTCAAACTGCTTTATGTGTTCATTGAGCAAACATAACCTCAAAATATGATCTTGTGAAATTTAATGTTTTTACGCTTTTTCCTGGTTTTTCTTTATAGTGGCAATTTATATGCAGTTTTAGCTGTCTATATACATATATTAGCCCAAAATAAAGGTAAACGAGAAAGTAGTGGTCACGCGTTGTGGGACAAAATGTCAGACCAAATTATTTTACAGAACCAAAATGAAAATGATGACTTCAACTTGAGGATTTCTAATGTTTTGATGGGGCTTTTAGTTGATCTTTTTAATTCTAAGCAACCGGGCTTGCGTAATTAAATTATTTTTAATCTTATTGTTGTTGTGCTCAGAGTTCTGATTTTATTTCGATACTCCTTTGTCTTTATTTTTAAGGCTAATTTTAATTTGTTTGATATGCAATTATTCATGATCTTCTTGTTGTCGTCACCCCTGATTTTATTTCGATATCCCTTTTGTGTATCTTCTTGAGACTAATTTTAGTTTGCTTCATTTTTAATAGAATGTTCTTTCTTTAATCGCTGATTTTAAACTTTATAGTCGAAGCATAAGATTTAGAGTTGTTAATTATTTTAATCGGGTTTTAGTTGCCGAATTGGCAAAGTATTTTTGTGGTAAAATTATACTGATCAGCATTTTGAAGAAAGACAAGCAAAGTAAAGTTAACGACTTATTGTTAGCTTTGGGGAACTAATCAGCAGTCAAATGAGCTGCTGGTCTTAATGACTGGCAGTCCGAGAAATATAAAGACTTAGTTTTTGAATTTAAATTTAAATAATTTATTAATCGCAAGACACAAAAAAGGCTGCAAACAAATTCATTTATTTTACAAAAAACAAAACCGACTTATTTTTTTTATTTTTTGGACGTTTTGGGAGTAGCATCTTTACAAATGGTTTGCGCTATAAATTCAATCAAAGTCCTGGTTGGCCTTCCAGTCATTCCTTTGCGCAAATAATCAAAAGCGTTACCATCGGTGGTCATAACATTGGTAGCATCCTACGAATGTATGTATTATTAATAAGCCAGCAATAAGCACAATTAATAATTGTGCTCATTTCGGCTCTCCAAATGGTTGAGAGTTTGTAACAGACTAAAGAAAAAGTATTCCAATTTTCTCTAATCTATTCCAAACTCTTTGAACAGTTCGAGAACCGTAATAGGCACTCAGATATTTAATAATTAAAAGAATCATTTCTACTCCGGTTCTCGAATTGTTCGAAAGTTTGGAAAAGCCTAAAGGAAATTCGAGTGCTTTTTCTTTAGTCTTCTACTAATTTTTTTAAGATTTCGGGAACCGAAATAAGCACGAATATGTGTCCACTTTTGAACTTACAATATGCATCCACTGGCCACAAGGAACAAATTCCCTTAAAAAGGCAGCAGCCTTGCAAGGTCCTCCACCGGTGCCAGCTCCACAGTTCTGCAAATCTGTTGACATACCAGCCTTCACTTGGTCCGAATAATACCACCAAAGCGGCAGACGCCATACTCGGTCGCCGGTATGCATACTGGCATGTTTTATTTGCTGCCAGAGTATTTCCGAATTTGTAAATACGCCGCAAGCTGCTTCTCCTAAAGCATCATGCATGCATCTTGAAGTGGTACCAACATCTATGACACACTTCGGGCAAAAGTTCTGAGAATATAAGAGGGCATCGGCTAGCACTAATTGCCCCTCATAGTGGGTGCCTTGAATTTTAATGTGTTTGCCATTCATGGCCTTCACAATATCACCTGGACGATAAGCATTGCAACCGATAACATTTTCACACAGCGGTATTAAGCCTCTGATGTTGATCTGAAAAAAAAAAAAAAAATAAATGTTTTGAAATGCCATTTAATCTGTGAATTAATCACCCTTATTGTATTTGGCGTTGCCTCAAACCAACAGCTGTCGTCGCAAAGTTGTACTCTGCGACAAATTATACAGAGGTGAAAGGCGGCCAAAACGAGATAGCAAATCAGTGGAAACTGCGAACATGCTCTAGAACTTGTGGCACAACAAAAGAGAACACGTTTCTCACAGCGGCCTGTTCCTCAAAACTTACAAAAATGTGTATTGCAAGTAAAATACGCATTCGCAAAAATTATGCAATTATGTTGCGTTTGCTTTTCTAAGCAGAAAAACAAAACGCTGATTTTACCTGTAACACATGTGTGTCAGTTTTGAGAAAAGGGTAGTCAGTTCTTCATATGCGACAAAAAAAAGAGTATACAATGTATAGTATATCTATCTCTTTGTAACAACAGCTGATTTGGAAGATATAGTATAGTGTAGTATTTACGAAAATCTGCCACTTTGCTCAAGTTCTAATTTAAGAGAAACACTGAACATTTTGAGCTTAAAGTGTATTATAATAAGTAAAAAATATTCTTACCGGCAAACGCAATCCAGCAATGGCACGACAAGTTGCCACCACCACCGCAGCTCCAGTCATGTCACCCCTCATATCGTACAGCTTTTCATTCTTCTTCAAGCACAAACCACCGCTATCGTACGTTATGCCCTGACCCACCAACACGATTGGTCTTTCTTCGGCCGAGGTGCCGTAATAGCTTAATTCCAAAAATATGGGTGGCTCACATGAAGCTTTGCCCACCGACAGAAATGCGTTCATAGATTGACTTTCTGCCCAACCCTCCACCTTCACCTCTACATTAACGCCAGACTTGCACAAAACTTCTACAACATTTTGTGCAAAAGCAGTCGGTGTCAAAAGGTTTGAGGGCATCTCTTGCAATTGCCTGGTCAAATTTTGTGCCGCAGCTTTTTGCAGGCCAATACGCCATCCTTCAATGTCACAAATTTCATCTTTGTAGGTGAATAGATCAATCGAGGGTACAGCGACTCGATTTTTAGGATTCCTGAGTTCTTGATAGGCCCATACCCCCAAAGCAGCACCTTCGCCAGCCGACTCAGCATGACCGCAATTTTCCACTTCTATACGATCGGTGTCTAACAGAGCCAGCTCCATACAGGCCTTGGCTACAGATCTCCGTATGGCCTCCTTCTGTTCATCCAAAATCTCATAGGGATTAAAGCCCAAACATTCCTTTCCCAAGCCAATGATAGCAACAGCCGAATAATATGGTATTTTCTCAGTTTCCTGGGCAAATAGTAAACGGCATTCGCCTCTTTTGGGCATGGGCCCAGACATGCGCAAAACCTCTAGCATGCGTCCGGCTGTTTTCTGCTTGTTGTAGCGCCAAGCAGCTGGCGTTAAAATACCCGTATCATTTCTGTCCTCCTCATCTGCATACACACCCAACACCAATCCCCTAGAAGGTGGATCTGCACAAATTTCTGTATGTTGTAGTTGCAAAATTTGATTAGTTGCCTGCGAGCCATAAGAACGTATACCGCGAAGACGTTTAAAACCAACGCTAAGACTTTGCAAACGACGCAAACCAAACATTATTCACATGCACAATGTACTTCTTGAACAGAAAACAAAAAAACACAAATATTGAAATTTTTTAAAAAGTGAAAATTTTTCCTTTTCAATTGTGAGTTGGAGTGATAAAAATATCTGTGTTCATATGATTAGAAACTATTTTTAGTTTTTATTGGAATTTCTCCAAATAGTACACTAGCGCTCAAGGTGCCCGGATACCAGGTAGCCGCATAACTACAAAAAACACTTTATGTATTTTGTTGGGAGAAATCTTTAAGTTTAAATCACCCATTTGTTCGCGCTTGTGTGTTTGTGTTGTGTATTTTGACGGTTTTTCAGGCTAAAAGCAGTAATCAACTGGGCTTGTAAGGCTACCTGGTATCGAGGTAACTCGACAGCTCTCAAGGTGGCTCGTTAACAGCTAACCTTACAAGCCCAGCTGACTACTGCTTTTAGCTTCAAGAACAACTGTCAAAATACACAACAGAAACGCGAACAAATGGCTGGCAGAATTTACTGCCTGTTCCGCAATGTCGAACTCATGCGATTGTTCTCTTTCTAAGCTAAACAAAATTGTTTTGGGTTCCTCTATGACGTTCGCTTATTCGAACGATGACTCGATCGACAAGGCGAAAAGACGTAAGTGTTTTCATACAAAATCCGATTCCTCTATGTCGATCATGTCGTCAGCACTACAAACACTAATGTCAAAATCAAGCACTTGCTGTTTTGCGAGTGGGTGTTTTTATAAAAAAACTGTTACAAAACTGGGAAATAAAACTAGAAACCCCACATATTTTTATTGGAACGAAGTTCCTTAACGCGGCTTGCTGGTAGTGCAAATTAGTAGAAATCGTCACGAAAGCGTGTGAGCTGTTTATATGTATTGGTTTATATGTCAGCGGAGACTCCAATATCAATTAGTTGTGAAAAGGGACACTATCAGTTGCTAGATGTCGCTAACGTAAAGTATGTCACAACACAAAACATGTGTCAAAGGTTAAAAAAATAAAACGATATATTTGAGTTTTTCTGATGTAATTCGTTCTTCTATATTATTTGCTATCAAAAACAACACAAAATAAAACATACAGATTTCACCTTGTATTACATTCGAAGATGAAGAAAAAACGTAAGGAACTTCGTTCCTAACGGGGGTCCCCCGACCGCACAATCTTTTTTTTTTTTATTTAGTAAATATATTATACAATTATCATCTGTATAAATGTAGTTTTCCCAAACAGTTCACTTGTTCGCTAGCTGGAAGAAAATCCTGAGTTTGCCAGAAGAATACCAGGGTTCAGTGCCTCAAAGTATTTATTAAATGTCTATGCAAAAAATACTTTTAAATTTTAAAACACCACAAAAACAACATACGCACTTTCAAAATGTTTGCTTTTTTATTTTGTACTTATTTATGTACATATGTATTTGCTTTGGCTTGTCAGGTACAGCTGACCAGTTTTAAGAAGGCTTGTATTTACACAAGAACAATACTTTAATAAAATATCAACCAAAACTTTAATTTATATCTAAATATAAATGTTGTGTCGGGAGCAAGCAGTTGTTACTTAAATGTTGATTCGAATTTCATATAAACCAACAAGTCTGTTACTGTAAATCAATAATATTTATTATTACAAAACATTATAGTTTTAAGTTTTCGTTCCACTCTAGTATTTTCTTCATTTTTATGAATGTATGTTTTAGTCTCAAATAAACTTAATTTAAACTTTAATATCCCGAGCTGGTATCTCTGTGAAGTAAATGCCAAAAATTTCATGACGTTAGCCCATGCGAACGCAAGCTGTCGCGATAGAGGAACCCAAATTGATTCGAAGTCGTGCGACTACATTTCGATCGCTTACATTTTCTTGCGGCATCGAGGAACAAATAGTTACAAGTATTTCTACCAATAAATTACATGAGACGTTTGTTGTAGTCAGGCGGCTACCTGGTATCTACTACTTGCCATGACTCAATGCTTCTCATTTGGGTACTGAATACTTTTAACGGGTTTTTGAATATTTAAACAACCGGTAATTTTTATCTTGAACATGACGTTATGGTCATGAGCGAACAAATCGATGGCTAATGTGGACTGCTTGTCAGAGACGAACTTTATGTTACACACTTGTTAGTTATTTAATAGGGCTTTAGTTCGATTTTCACTTCCTCAGAATTGAGAAAAATTTTTTTGGTACTAAAATTGTAAAGGTCACCAAACATTTTTAAAGAAGACAAGAAAAGTAAAGTTGAAGACTTATTGGCTGGGGTACATACCCTGACTGCTACACGTCCTCTATGATGATCATTAGCAGCCAAGATGCTTCGAACTCAGGTCATCATAATTTTTATAATATTAATTCAAATTAAAACCATTATAGCAACAAAATTTATATTACTTTATGAAAAATGCCTTAATATTGTAAAAATTCAACAGCAAACCTTTTTATCCAAGTGTACTCTAAAAAAAAAAATACCTACAGCTGTTTACCAGCGTAAAAATTCTATTACACTGCAGTTACACGATCAAGTTTTGCTATCAACGTTTTTTTCACATACTGCTTGTCAAAATTCAGTAAAATTGATAGCTGTAACGTAGGCTGCACGCAATTTCATAACAATTCGCTTTCAAGATGCCGTCAAGTAGAAAATTAAAAATAGCTGCTTCATTAAAAGTACTATCAGAAATAAAAAAAAAATAAAAGAAGAAGAAAAAAACCAGAGGGCAGAAAGGAAATACTGACGATATGACGCCACATTCATATTCCATAGAACTTTGTGGCTTCTGTATAGCTCATCATTATATTTGTTGGTTTTACACGTAAACATTTTTTATTTCTAAATTTGAGCTTGAATCTGTTTAATTTTTATCACTTTTAATTGCAACCTTCAAACAAAACAAAAAAATATTTGCAGACAGAACGAAAAAAAAAAAATTGTTGTCAGCTGTTTTCTTGATTGTGACTTGATACTCTATATGGAAAGCAAAAATTATCATCAAGTTTGCATCAATTTTCAAAATTGTGAGTGTATTAGTAAAAAAAAGTGTGAATGTATTAAAGCTTGAAAGGCAAAACTTGATCGTGTAACCCCCAAGTTACAGAATCACACAAGCGTTACCGCAAACAATGAAATATATAGACGATTATTGGATCGTCAAAAGCTACAGAATCGATTTGCAGTATATTATTGAATCTAAAAATTACATACATATCTCTGTTTGTATTAATTTCAGCACAAGTTGGAAATCTCAGCCTTATACAATGGGCTCATATACCTCAATACCATTAGGTGCTTTACAAGAGGACATTGAGAATTTGGCTCAACCTTTATACGCGAGCCCTCAAGCCCTAAAGGTATGTATGCGTTTTCATTGATTTCAAAATTTTTTTAAATTAATTCCTTATTTACACAACTTTTAGCCCGCCATATTGTTTGCTGGCGAGCATACCCATTCCAATTTCTATTCAACCGTACATGGTGCCTATTTAAGCGGCCGTACGGCTGCCCAATATCTATTGGCCAACGATGAACCAGATGAGATTATTTTGGAATCAGATGGCAGTGATTTGAGTGCTTGGATACAAGGCATAGCTTTAGATTAGGCACTTGAAAACTGCGTTGTTTACAACCAACCAACCAACCAACCACTTGGCACAAACAATTATTATTTCTATTGATGATAATTAAGGAAAAGCTACATATTTTAGCAGAGAAACTAATCCTTTTTGCATACTAAAAAGTCATTGTAATCATGTTTCTACTTACGACGAAAAACAAAACCTTATAATATGAAACTAACTTAAAGTTGATAACAGGTTAAATGATGGAATGTTGATTTTCAATGCAAATGTAATATTTAGCTTAAAAATTTGTTAAAAAATTTATTATATACATATATTTTAAAAACGAAGGAAAAGTCACTAATATATTAGGTATTTTTTTTTAAATTTAACTGATCATTGTATTTCAGATTTCTATCTTCATTTGGTTTACCAAAACTGAAACATTTTAGTCAAATTTTCCAAGGATATATTTTCTGCTTTTTTTTTTGTTTGTTTTTAACTTTATATTTAGTAGTCTTGCTTACAGTTGTAATTTATTAATTTTGCATTTTTTTTTTTTCTTGATGAAGCGAAAAAAAAAATATTGCTTTAATTTTTCTTTCGAGGTGCTTTTATAAAGTGCATTTTTTTATACCTACCGTGATATTATGTTTTGTTCAATTTCTGTTTTCGATTTTAATTTTTGTTGTAAAATTAAGTTAATTAGACAGATCAATAGAAATGAAAGCTTGAAAGTAAGAATTATATATGAATGTATGTATTATAATTAACTTAAGTCTGTCCCACAATATATTTGCTAATTTATTTCGTTTAAAGTATTTCTAATATTGTTTTATTTATATAAAATATACTTATATTTTTGTAATTTGTATTCATGCAATTAAAGTTCACAGACATACATATATACATGCATCTCCTTTTAGTTGTAAAATCCAGCTTAAGTTTATTATCTTTTTTTTATTTATTTATGCAAAAAAAAAAAAACAAAAAAATAATAATAACAAATATTAACTTAATTATTTATTTGCTTTAAGAGCCAATTGAAATGTATTAATTTAGGTCCAAAAATGAAGCTTTTTAAAAAATATTTGCTGTCTTCTTCAGCTGTCTATATGCCGACGACGTCATTTCGTTGGTGCTAATCAACTCATCAGTAGACATCAGTAGTAACCAATGGTGACTAGTTGTATAGAAGGTTGCAAAGAAAAGTAAAAAAAAAGTTGTAAAACGAAAAGAAATGTTTGCTGTGTTAAAGGTTTGTTTGAACATTTCTGATTCTCATTTTGTTTATCGGAATTATGGAATAAGTAGTTAAGTTTCAAACAAACTTTTAAGAATTTTTAAAGTCTACTGATGAGTTGATTAGCACCAACGAAATGACGTCGTCGGCATATAGACAGCTGAAAAAGACAGCAAATATTTTTTGAAAAGGTTCTTTGTTTTTAACCTAAATTAATAATAATAAATATTTGTGGGGGAAAAAGAAATACAGTGCAAGCTGGGTATTCGCTGCTATCCATGATCGTAATGGTTCACGGCTGCCGTTCTGTTGATCCCATTGATCAATTTTGAATTTTATCACTATTGTTGGTTATACATATATTTTATATATTCTGACCAATTTAGTTTTAAAGGTCGTATCATGTCTAATTTGATTATCTGCTATGAAACTTTTTATGTCACAAGAGGTTTCCCCCGCCTTCCCTCGAACTCGAACTTTCATTACATACCTACATGATTCTATAATCAAAACGACTGCAAAAAGTATATTTTTATTTAATGTTATCTGAAAAGAAAGCAAACAAAAATGTATCTAATAAAAAAAAAATCCAAATGTGAAAAAGTTAAATTTTAATTATTTTAAATATGCGTTAAAAAACTTTATACATTTTTAGCAAAAAGAAATTTAAATAAAAATTAAATGTATAATACGTTAAAAAATGTGCTAAAGAAGAAACAAGAGCGAGCGAAAATATCACGCTAAAAATTATTGAATAAAAGTTTATTAAAACTAAAGTTATTGCCGTCGACTTTTATTAAACAATTTAGGCCCATCACTCCAACTTGCCCTTAGCTAACTCCCCGTTTACACACGCAATTGCAAGTACAAGTAACTCAATACATTGACATATTTTTACTAATACCATTATACTTCTAGATTTTTTCTAGAGCTTTCAGTAATTTTTCTTTAATTGCATGTCGGTAAAATGACAAAAAGCAAAAACAGTGTTACCTTAAGTTAAGCTTGTTTGAGACTAAAACAAACAGTGTTACCTTATAAAGATTATATTTTAATTTTAATAGATAACTTGTTTCCCGGGCTGCCGGTCATGAGACCACTTGGATCCTAGAAAGGATAGATAACTTACAGGGAATTATCGTCAACACATTATTCTTTGATCTTATATACCGAAAAATAAGATAACATAAATCTATAATTTACTATTTATTTGAGAAAAAAAATCTATTTGCTTCCCCGTAACAGTTCGTATGAAAATACTTTGGCAACCCAGCCATTAAAAAGTCATGTAGATGGACAAAAGCAAAATAGACTTGTATCGCACTCGTTCTTTTGTTCATTTTTGCCACGAACTAACGATCAAACCCATGTTATTTAAATGGGTTCGATCATTGGTTCGTGGCAAAAACGAACAAAAGAACGAGTTCGATACAAGTTTATTGAAAAAGGCAAAAATAGTGATTTTTAAACATAAAAAATGGAACATTAATTTTATAGTTTTTTTTTCTCATAATTGTTTCGTTATCACTGTTTTCATTTAATTCTTTTATGGTAAAGCTGTTTTCTTTAAGACCATTTTCTTTGGCAACATTTTCAAAATGGGTTTTGCAGTTGCCTATGTAAACAATCAAGCAAGTAGCAACAGCTTTTGTTGTCTCTCTCAATGTATATACAATACATTGTTTTCGTACAACTTCAGAAAAATGCCAAAATAAAAACTTCACTACTACAAATTTTACAGCATTCACAGAAGACAGATAAACAGAGTTTAAGCAGATTTGCCATCTCGTTTTGCCTGCATTTCATCTCTGTATTCCCATGACAGTTTTAGCAAGTCAGATGATTGACGCTCAGCTGATTTGAGCATTTTTCAAAATTTACTTTTCCATCTCTGTGCACTAACTGCCGCTTCAAAAAAATTTATTTTCACTAAAATTCCAAGGTAAAAAAGCTTTTCATTACTTATGTATACCTCGAAGTCCATTTACATTATGTGTAATGATACACATCATTTAAAAATTTATTTAAATTATACATTTATAAAAATTATTACACGAGTACAATTGTTTACAATAATACTTAAAAAAAATTAAAAATTATTTATGCACTTACAATAACTCGTAATCACACAAACTAATAAAGCTATAAAACATACAGATTTTCAATTAAATTAATTTTGAGTTTAAAAGCAATTATTTTTTTTTTTTAAATTTTGTTTGGGCCCACAAGACATTTTTAACATTAAAACTAAGTTTTTAGATTCTGCAACACTACTTTTTAAACTGGGAACAGCTCATTGTAGGTGAAGTTTTCTAAAATTTTACGGGCAATGGCAATGAATTTCTTCTCCAAGGCCCTTTCAATCGGTTGAATCAATTCGTTGGTAAAGACTTCAAAATTTTGATTGATTGTATCGTTGACAACGTCACCCAAAGTTTTATCGCCATTAAATAGATTTTCCAAACGTATGCGCCCCTTGCCGGTACGAATTTTAACACCCAGTTCCTTAATGGTCAAATATTCCTCGCCGTTGGTGTTTTTCACTTCGAAAACTATCTTAACAAAGGCATAAAAATTAGCTGGAAGTGAAAGGTATTTTGGTTATATGAAATAAATATACTATGCAATTAAAATATCTGTTAAACTTACTGAAGTTTCCGGTAAATGGCCCATTGCCTTTGATGGGTAAAGTTAAAATTTGACCATTTAAATCGTATGCACCTTCTCCCTGCAGACGGGGTAAATTAAGTTCAAAGTCGTATCGCAGGCCATTATTAGATGCTCTTAAAAAAACAACAACAACAACAAAATATTAGTATTAAAACATTATAAAATGTAAACCTGATTAGAATACATATAAATTAGAACTCCAAAGCAAAATATGAAATTGCTGGGGGGGGGGGGGGGGGGGGGGAAATTAACAGAGATTTTGCAAAGCATCGCAGAAATATGCTGTGAGAGATGACTGGAACAAAAAGACAAGAGCTTTATGCATCGGTTTCACCATAACCATCCTTCAGCATAGCGAAGGATGTATGAAGCTACGGTTTGACCGTAGGAAGACTAATTGATTCATTTTGTACATACATACATACATACATACACTAAAACATATGACCAAAAAGTCTTAAAATCGCTTCACAAATAGCGAATATATTGGAATAAACAAAAAAAAATAACGGTTAAAATCATGTGCACACATTTGCATGTTCTATTTTTTTAACACTTCAGCAATGATCATTATTACTTAATAATCGTAGAGAAGACTCTTCTTTCATCTCTTTAAGAGGCAATTAATTGTGTGGTAGTGCACTTCTTTGGTTTTGGAGTTCAGTTTGCGGTTTTATTTTGAGCAGCGCACATATCGCCATTGTGTTTTGTTAAGAAAGAAATTTCGTTTCGCGATTTTAATCTAGTTTTCGTTGTTTAAAAATGAAAATTATTATATTAAATTAAAAAATATAGTGCATAAAAGAAGTAGGCATAAATAAATTTCGCAAAAAGTGTGAAAATATTAAATTTCAACAAGTTCTTCAAAATGAAGAAAAAAGTTTTTTCTTCACATATTTTTCAATGTGTTTGTTTTTGTGTTTGCTTTTGATTGATGTAGTGAGTAAATGAAGTGCGACCGTTAGTTAAGTGAAGAGAAAACATAATTATGAGAGCAGTTGATGGTGCATGTGTTTTTTGTTTTATGCAGTGGGGGAGTGCTTGGCTGCTGAGTATTCTATGATTATAGAGGGTAAGACTTTTGAGTTAAGCTTAATTATGTATATGTATTAATAAGATGTTTATAAACATGTTGCCTTTGTTCAAACATGTTGCTGATTGATATGTATAATATGGGGGGTATACAAGTTATGGTGGGATAGAGCATCGCAAGACTCGCTAAGTTCATGGGGGTTGAATACGTTTTATAACTTATTATATGTTACTCAATCAATTACACATTCTGCTTTTAAGCGTACTTCAATTTCTTAAAACTTACTTGAGCTTTTTTATTTCGAAATTCGATGCTCCGTAGATATTTAAATCTATAGCCTTGGCATTTATTCCTGCATTGCCGCCTTCTAAAATATTGAGATCACCAATAAATAATGGCTCCATGGCCGGCACATTTAACTCTTTAATGCCATCTTTGAGGTAGGGTCGCATATTATGGACGGTATCCCGGACACAGTCGTTAATTTTGGGATCATTGCGCGAACAAACTTTTATGTAATCAGCTAAAAAAAAGGGAGTTAAGAAAAGCACAAATTATTTATACATAACATTAGTATTTTCTCAAGCTAAATTTCCTTTATTTAATATATGTACATATATTTATTATCATACAAAAGTATAGGTACATACTTTTAATATCTCAAGTTATTTACGACACTTACGCAATTGAACTGCCTGTGTTCCAGCAATGAAAGCAATTAAAAATGCGGCTGCAATTTGTTTCATTTTGTTTCAATTTTAAACGGCTGTAAAAAATGAAATAATAAATTTATTAACAAAATTTCTACGAAACTTTAATATAAACTCAATATTTATTTAAATTAATTTGCTTTTTCTTAGCATGTTGTTTCGCTTGTTAAACATATAAAGTGTTGATTTTATTTGATTTGCAAAAAATTTAATTTAGCAATTATAATTGCTGGCAAAACAATTAATAGCTAACAATTACAAACGTGATAATCGTGTGAAATTGTATTCACGTTTTAATTATTTTCAATTGATTAAAAAGCATTTAACTCATTTTTTATATCAATGAAGTGGGCTTTGAAGTTTTTACACTTTACATCTTGAGAGCGACACAATGGCAGGCGAGATTTTTTTACAAGACATACGTATGTGCTATTATTTGGCTATTTTTTTTTTATCGCCAAGTAGTTAAAATAAAGTTAGATCGCACATAGTTTATACATAGGAGCTTTATACCAGGTAGCCGTACAAGAGCAGCTAACAACTGCTTCTGCTCATCGAAATGTCGCAAGGTTTTTCACTTACAATTTGTGTAGATGAGTACGGAACCCTAAAAAGAGTATTTTTTAGCCAATTTACGCCCTAACCTCAAATGTGCACACCCTTTCTCCTAAAAATGAATTAAACATTAAAGGATGATTATCGTATTTTATGAAAATTATATTTTCTGCAACAACTTATTTGTATGAAAATTAATTGGATGCAAGTTTGTTTCTGTACATCTTCAGATTTTCATAGTGTTTAATAAAAAGTGAAGTGAATTTTAAGTTGAGATACTTATAATAAATAAAAATTAAAATAAAATTGACATTTATTTCCCCTACAAACGTCTGGCATAATAATTCACTGAATACAAAACAAAGCATAAGATAAAAACCACACTATAAAAATTAAATAGTGAGAACGCATTTTAGAACACACCTTTAGATTAGCATTTTTTAGACAATAGAAGTTAATTAATTAAAACAAAAGTGTAACTAAAACTTCGCAGGTTTTAAACTATTAATTACTTTATCACACACGCGGCATTATATTTAATTATGTACATTTCACTTTTATAGAAAATGATTTAAAAGAATATACATAATATATTATTCACATCTTTAAATTAAAAGGAAACACATGGTGTGTATATGTGTGTTGAAAATGATAATGTTCTTGCTAATAAAGGGTCCGCAATCTAACATTTTTTTAACTAGTGCTTATTTCGTAACATTTAGCTCATGTCTGATTTGACAGATTTTATCCTTCCGCTGAACGAATATGGTTTTATCGCTAAGTGGGCCTGCGATCGACTTACAGAAGATGCCGATTTTGCCAAAAAAAAAAAAATCATCTTTTCAGATGAAGCTGATTTTGATCTTGGCGGGTATGTAAACAAGCAAAATTGTTGCATTTGGGGCACATAAAACCCGCACGCATACATTGAAAAACCGACGCACCCCAAACGAGCCACGAGCCACTGCAGATTTTGGTCCAGAGGCATAAATGGGCAATTTTTCTTCGAGTGTAGAGCAAGGAGTGGCCGTTACAGTCTATGCCGATCGTTATCGGGCCATGTTGAACGAATTTTTGATCACAGAAATTAAAGAGAAGGCTATTGGCAACATTTGGTTTCAAGAGGACGGCGCTACGTGCCACACAGCCGAAGCTACACTCGATGTTTTGCGCCATTTTCGAAAAAAAAAATTATTTGGCGGACCCTTTAGTTCCTAATGCATTGCTAGATTTATATTGTTACTGGCAGTCTCCACTAGCCATGAACTTAGTATGGACATGACATCGAACATCGCTCATGGCTGATGATAACCGCTCATGTTTATGTTTCGGTTATGCTCGGGCAGGGATGGTCAAGCATATGCCCGAGCATCCATGTTCGCCATGAAGTTTGGCACAAAATGTTATTTTCTGTTTAGCTCTCATGAAAAGTAAGTACCACAGAAAGAAGATAAAAAACGATTGAAAAATAAAAAAATGAAAATTTTGCAGATTTATAAATAAAAAAAAATTAAGTGGATTTATACACAAAATACTGAAATAAAGCAAAAATATGAAAGAAGTAAACACTTTGACAAATCAAAACTTATGAATAGTTTGGACACACGTGTTGTGCTTGTGCAAAAACATGAGCGAACTAATACCGTTGCTCTGCCGGCATCATGTTCATTTCATGATCAAGTTGATAGCTGGTGAAGACATCGAGTTAGGTGTTGTGGGACTTTTAAGGTTAACCAGTGCTGGAAAATTGAAATTTTAAATTGTACTAAACTTTGAATCAATTTTTTTTTTAACAACAGAAGGACATTTGTTTTGCATTTATTTTTATATTTCTTATCTATATTTTGCTCTCTTTCGGATAGCTTATTTATTTAATGATTAACCTGAATAGAGATGTGCGCTTGAGTCTTTTTTGGCTCATGTCACGCAAGTTATTTTTTTTGCGGCCTCACGTCAAGCACGCTTACGAGCGAAATTTTTTCAATCACTCACTTTCAAGTACGAACATTTTTCCATAAAGCATTTTCACGCACAAAAAACTAAAAAAAATCTCACGACCAATCATGTTCGCATTAAAACAATATATAAATGTAAAAAATGGGTCGGAAGCGATAACAGCCTAAACATGGTTTCGAGAAAGCCATGTTTTCAATGTTGAAGAATTTCCTTAAAAATATCAACATTGACAATTTAGAAGAGTTTTTCACAAATTAAGTACTTTAATATTGAAGAATTCACATAAGATTTAATAAAAACATGTCTTGTAGAACTTTTATCGAGAATTATTTCAATCCTGTTTTGTTTGTATCCTTTTAACAAGTTTTAACAAGAGTTTCCACAGTAATCTAACGTTTAGTTTTTTTATTTTTGCGAATTATTTTTGCCATTAACTTTGCCAAAGAACAGGCATTAATAACGACTTCTTATGGTAGTAGCCAACTCATGTAATAAGGTCGATTACTTTTTTATTAAATCGAATATTCTGAAAATAGCATACAATTAGTCATGAACTGGGTTCGAAGCACCCAAGTGAATGCTGATGAGTGTTGTGGTGGAAGTGAAACAGCCATGGTATATAATTTTCTTGGCTTCTTTAAAAATGTTGATCACTACTATTTTGACACACAAAATAATCCTAATCCTATTTCGAACCAAAGCCCGTTAAAATTATTAACAATTGTAAATCATATAGTTCAACTATGTAGTTAAATTATCCGCATAGTGTTTCATCAATTTCTCTATCATCCCGATTTTGCACATGACTTTTTCCTGAAAATTTGTTAAGCATCCTCCAAGAGTTGTTATTCTCAGCATCTCTTTCTTTTTCAAGTAAACTATGAAAGTTTATGAGAACACACAAAAAATTGATATTGAGTCTCCTTTTAAATATTATTAACATCTTAACACATTTTTTTTTTTTGCTTAAATATTTTGCTTTAATACATGTATGTACGTACTCTTTTGTTTTTTATTTTTTTTTTCTTAACAAATATTTTTCATTCACTCACTTTAGTAAGAAAGCGTATATTTTTGAACGATCCCTAAACGAAAAAATATATTTATTTTTGCATTAAAAGAGGGAGCCAAACGACATTAAAGATTTTCCAATTAGTATAAAAAATTTTGTCAAGCCAAAGCAAACGCGTTCAATTCCAAATTAATCCAAAGAATACCGCAAACAAACTGCAACAAAACTAGAAATTCAATGCCAATTTATAGAATTTTAAACGCAGCCCCCAAGACAGAATACAAACTACTCGTAACTAAAGTTTTGAGCACAAGCAACAGGCACTTCACTCACTTCGACTTAGAACATCGGCGACGCTTTCAACAGCAAGATCAGCAACAAACATTTGCAGTTGCTGAACTTAATCGGCAGCAACATTCATATATATATTTTTTTTCATTCTCAATAGTTAGAACTCAACTAATGATTCTAATGAAAATAAACTTAACGAAATTTCCAAGTTTTTGTTTATAAAATATTTATTTTTTTTAAGAATATATACAAGTATTTAATACCCAATAAACAAAGGCAAACAATTTGCTGCCAAATGCTTTTAATTGCAAGTATCTGCAACGAAATGTGGGCTTTTGTTTTGGCATTTATTTTTAGCGGTTTCAAGAAAAACTAACAAATTCTTACGTAATTTGAAATAGTTTTTCTTAACCTTAAACTCATTTTTCCATTTAATTTGTCAATTTGTTGACAACACGCAACATGAAATCACTGAATTATGGAGTCGGTGCATCTTGCTGATGTCTACCCTTAAAACTTAGCACAGCTGCACACAAAACACGCGATTGTTTTCTTCCTATTTTTTTTTTTTTGCTTACAACTATAAAAAGAAAATGAAGCATGCAACAACCATTTCCACCATGTGCAGTTGCATCAATTTAAGGAGTTAAATCACAGTTTAACTTAAGGTGCGATTACACGATTGCCAACAATTTTTAAAAATTTTTATACCCCAATCGAGTGGTTACAAAATACAATACTGATGCGCCAATCGTGTGACTACTCAATACGCAAACCATATTGAATCGTACCAAAAATGTACCAATATTTATGGCGCTCTTGTGAGGCCATAAAAGTGGCCAACACACACTCACACACATTCTCTCTTCTTGGAAACCTAAAGGAAACAGCTTAAGTTTTCCGTGATCCATTTGCTGCCGAAAAATATTGCAAAAGTTTGGCAAAAATGAGTTCATAAATTCCGTATTAGCATGGAAGTTACTCGGCGTCTTCACCAGCTATCAACTTGAGCTTGACATGAACATGACGTCGGCAGAGCAACGGTATTAGTTCGCTCATGTTTTCGCTCACGGAGAACATGTGTTCATAATTTTTGATTTGGTTTACTTCCTTCATATTTTTTTCTTTATTTCAGTATTTTGTATATCCACTTAATTTTTGTATTTTTAAATCTGTAAAATTATTTTTATTTTTCAATCGTTTTTTTATCTTTTTTCTGTGGTGTTTATCATGAGTTGTAGACTGTCAAACAGAAAATGACATTTTATGCTAAACTGCATGGCGAACAAGGATGCTCGGACATGGCCGAAATATGGACATGAGCCATTACCGAATGTCTGCAAGGAAAATGGCTGATATCAAAACAAAGTGTTGCCGCTTTTTCGAATTTAGAGGTTTCTTTTGCGAAAAAAAAAAAAATGTTTTCCCATAGTGAGAAATTCCACAAGAATTTAATAATTGGGCTGATTATTTTTGACAAAAACAAACTTGATTTGAGGTTCAGAAGAATGTTTGGCTGGGCATGCTCAACTTTGTTGAATGATGGTGCTGTCAAACAGGAACTCACGAACTATTCTCCAAAGGTTAGTGGGCACAAGGCTAATCAGTGACACGCCAGTAAATTTTGAGGTTAACAACTCACTTCATGAAACATATTTTAAAGTTGCCTATGCGATATGTCGGAAAAAGAACCAGTCGTTAAACATCGAAACAGTTTTGAGCGCAAAATTACCACCCTTATTGTGGTTGGCGTTTTTGCGTCGAAGGCAAGATGTTTTTGAAAAATTATGCCGTGATCTGCAATATATACGAAATTTTGTAAAATCTACAAAAAAAAACGTCATCAAATTTGAATGAAAGTTGAGCATATGGAGAGGAGAGCGAGGCATTAGAGTACTGTTTATGACAGGACCTCGCCTTCTCACAAATATGGTCCCGATATCTTGGGAGAGACACCTTATCACAGACACATACACATCAATTACGGGGCATATGCTGGAGAAAATTAAAGAACTTTGTGCATGACACGAAGTTCCTGTAGACCTTTACGCCAAACTTTTTGTGGTTAAATACACAGAGTGCCCAACAAGCCCATACTGGCCTAAGTGTATGTCGTACGACAGGGGCAAACATACCCGTTCCATCAACCTAACCTAATATTTTAGTTTGATTAGTTACCAAGTTACTTACATATATTTATATAAATTTTCACTCGCTTTCCTCTCTGTTGGAGATGGCTCATCATCTTAAATTCAGCAATTACTGTTAAGATGTAATGTTGGCTGAGTATTTATTTTTTTTCCCATTATTATTATATTTAACAAAACTATAATAATGGATTTCAAAGTGCTACAACTGGTGACGGTTACTGACTTGATGTTATATAATTTCGCCATTTGTTTTTTTTTTCGCCGTAATCAATGAACATGAAATTTAATTTTATATTATGTGAATTAAAATATTTGCCTACATATTAAACAAATTACTAGAAAAGAATAAAAACAAACTTAAGTATGTTTGAATTTGTATACATTTTCGTAACGAATGGATGACTTGCATTGGATGGAGTATAAAATTCAATTAACATTTTCATTGTTTGTGTAACTTTGATCATGACTCTGTAATTTTGAAACTAAATGACGCACAATTGTTTTCTGTTTAGAGCTTTTTTTTTTTTGGCTAACAAAACAAACTAATTTTGTTATAAAATGAATAATTAGAGATTAGCTTTCGCGCCGTCTATCTGAAAAGGATGAGAACGGATGTTATGTGAGGTGTTGGATATTAGCGTGTTACACTTTTAAGAGAAACGCTCGTTTCGTCATGTGCCACCTGCGCATTTGATACTCTATATGTACATATACAGTAATCAACATTTCGTTGATGCAACTCTAGTCGTCAGTAGATTTGAAAAACCTTTGAAAACTGTTCAATTCATCACTTTTTATTCTATTACTTTTCAGTAAAATAATGAAAATTCATAAATGTTCAAACTAATTCTCAATAAAGAAAAAGAATTCAATAAATATTTTCGTGTAATATTTAAATTCCTGATCTCCTGTACACATACATACATATCTATATAGCTATTAGCTTGACGGTTAAATAGTTTGCGAAGTCGGAGTGATTGCCGCCTTATATGTTCCAAGATTTCATTTTCGTAACATTTATTTAGGTGCGATGTTTAATGTTTATGAAAAAAAAAACAACGTTGCATACCATCTATACTATGTTACGCGGACTGCCGGTCATGAGACCGACTCAATTGGGTCCTAGAAAGGTCCCGTTATGCTATACCATCTACCAGGCACGGATCCAGCTAAAGCTTTTGGGGGGGGGGCAATTTTGTATGGCATAAAATAAAGTCTTATTATTGGTAAATCGCTTATTAGCGAAATAAATATATATATCATTTTGGGGGGTGGTTTCCCAAAACCCCCCCCCCCCACCCCTGGATTCGCGCCTGCCATCTACCATCTCTACTAGATGTCAGTAGATTTGAGGAGATTTTTTTGTTGTTAAGTTCGCTGTATTCGATTTTTTGTTTAACTATCAATAGTGATAAACGTAATCACACTTTTTTTTGTGACATAAATGCATTACAAATATTAATTAGAGTGATCAGCAGGCTTGCCAAACATACATACATACATATGTACGCACTCATTTTGATTCTATAAAAATAATTTCTGAATGAAGTTAAATAAAAAATTAAATAAAAATATTTACAAATTTGATTCTATTACCTCCTGTTTAATTTGCATTTTATAAATACATACATACGTATATTTTTCGCTCATACATACATACATATATACATACATATGCATGTGCACACTTGTCTATTTTTTACCGTCCCTATTGCATTTTTCTCTTACTAAAACCCAACGCATGATTGTCAAGTTTAGCAAGCACTGCGTTTGCATAGAAACACTTGCATACACACATGCATGCATACCTACATACATAACATATGATTTTCTCACTCTTTTCGGCAATCTCTTGTTAAACATCTTCTGTTCAGTTCGTGGTTTCATTCTTCGCAATCAACATGATGCGGTCTTTGATTAAAATCATTGATATTGAATTGCTTTTGTTTTCGGTAAAAATAATATAAAAAATTATAATAGAGTTAAATCTAATCTATTTTATTAGTTTGTTATTACAAAAGGTAAAAAGTGTTAAAAATCGTTATGAAAAAATGCATTGTAATGCAGAAAAAAGAAAGCAGTAAAAAAGCGCCATTTTTGTGTTTGTTAGTAAAGAGTGTTTTTTTTTTTGTTGGTAAAGAGTGTCTCAAAGAGTGTTAAAATTAATGATGATTGAATAGAGGGTGTTAAAGGGAGACATGTATGTATGTACATTGTGCATATTAAAAGAGTTAAGAAATGTTTTGATATGGGGAGTAAATATGTATGTTGGAGAGCAAAAGTGTGATTTCATTGAAATGTGTCACGAAAATTGTGCATGTGTGTGTATTTTCCTATAGGATGAGTTTTTCTTTTTGGTGATGTTTAATTCTACATACATATGTATATGTACATATGTATGTACTAAGATGATTGCTATGTGTACATACATAAATATGTACATATGTAAGGTAAGTAAATCACTTGCTAATTGGTGTTGTCAGGGATGGGAATTGCACTTTCTTTCAGTTTGACTTAAATTTAATAATACCGATATATATAGTTCCAAATAAAAAGTTTAACTTAACTAATTTTTTAGGAGCAAATTAGCGCGCCAAGCGTGTTATTGCCTTTCAAATCAAAAAATGTTTAAGGAAAATGATGGTTTAGATGGCAGTATTAATCTTGACGCGCTAAATTAAGTTGTACTGTTATTTGTGTTACTCAGTTTTAGTTTTTACGTCATTAAAACTTCGCCATGCTCTTTATTATAAAATAACGTGCCGCTAATAAATGTTCTGAAATACAAAAATAGTATAAAGAAAAAATAATTTACGTAAAATAAATCTTTAGTAACAGTATGTAGATTTTGTTTTGCATGTAATTTAATATTCAAATTTGTAATTATATATAAAGTCCATAATTTATTTTCGAGCCCAATGACAATGACATATTTTTATTTACTCACATTACGTACGTATGCATACATGCATACATATGTATATACATATTTGTGAACTTGCGTTCAAGAAGATACAAAAGTAATTAAGTTTATAGGAACAAATTACAATGTGAATAAAATTTCATTAAAAAACAATCAAACTTCAACTCGATTAGTTTTCGGGAAATAATTTTTAAGTTTAAAACTGTTGACCTTATTTTATAATAAATATATCAAATTGTATCACAATAATCCTGGAGAATGAAGTTTTAAAACATTTCAAATATCAACAGAATTTTGAACGACTTAAGCTTAAGGTAAACTATTTCGCAGCTCTGCTCTTTGTAATTTGCAATATCATATTTAGTAAAATTTTCACTCAATAAAATTAACGAGTACTTACATTTCTTTTATGGATTTTCATATAAAAGGGTTATTGGTTTCTATATTTTCAAAATCAACCCCAATTCTTATTATTAAATGAATAAAAACCAAAGTAGGCAAAATACAAATTATTTTATGTCAAGAAAACTATGCTCGTCAAGAATTTCTGAACGAACATTTTTCAGATTTTTTAGTCATGAACGGATGTTGACGATTCAAAAATTTTGACAAATATTCAAAGAAATAGTTTGAAATAAATATTTTTTTCATATCAAAATTTTATTGAAATTGTAAAACAAACTAGAACAGAATTTCTATGGATTATTAATGCTAAATAAGCAAATAAATGCAACTTTCAAATTGTGCAGAAGTAATTACACATGTGCAAAAGCAAAATTTTCTGGTGGGAGAAAATACGTCAGTTTTCTGTCAAGCCGAAGAACATTTGACAATTTTAAAGAAAAGCTGAGCGGTTGAGTAAAAGAATTCGCTATCAAGGAAATGGACTACAGGTATTCGTCAGTCACCAGTCTAATTTAGCGCTTTAAGCGTTGCTTGGCCTTCGGATACTCGCAACTCCTACACAAATGGGAATGAATAGGAATGTTCTTCAAATCACGTGATTTCTAAGCTCAGAATGAGCTTCTGCAACATAAAAATTATATGCCATAAATGCAGTCTGGAACAAACTTTGAAACTGCGTAGCATTAGAAAAATGACTAAAGCATAATCTAAGCAGGTTTTTCATGTATTCTTTTTGGCAATCACGTGGTTTCAAGCAAAGGGATTTTCAGAACAGCTCTGACAGCCCAACAATGTGTATCGCAGCAATTTAAGTTGTTCTATTAATTTGCTATATAAAGATCAGTTTTCTTAGGTTTTTGCGAATATTCAATTGATTGTAGATGAACAATTTTAAAATATACATTTATTTTCTTAACATCATGCCTAAATGTCAATAAAATTTTGTTTAAAAAAAAATATTCCAAATTGTGTTTCAGATATTGTTGAAAAAATTAAAAATTTTTGAATCGCCCACATCCGTTCATGAGTAAAAAATCTGAAAAATGTTCGATCAGAAATTTTCAAGCAGCAGGGTTTTCTAGACACGAAACATTTTTATTATACGCCCGCCTACTTTGGTTTTTATAAATTTCAGAAACATAATTAAAGTTGATTTTCGATTACAAACTATAGTAAAACGTAGAAATTAAAGCAAAGAATGTTAAGCTCTCGGTGATCTCTTTGCTTTCGAAAGCTTTGCGGAAAATTGCAAAAAGCTTTAAATGGGTTCAAAAATCCTTATAACAAAAACAAACTTAGAGAGATCGAATATTACAAACAATTTCAAAAACACCAAATAATTTTGAAAATTTTAAAAAGTGTGAGTGCAGCTATGCAGAAATTTTGAAAAAAATTTAAAACGCTATAAATAAGTTTTCATAACTTGCCAATCAATTCCACATAAGAATGAATTGTTATCAAATTTTGAAAACTGGACAGAATGGTTGGGCATAACAAAGAAAAAAATGCCAAAAATTATATTAGATGCAAAAAGCCCTTGCGGATGGCTGACACATGGTGATTGCGGGTATTATATATGAATTAATACATACAAAAATAGAAATACGTGGCTGATGAAAAGCGAGCGGTTTCGAAACAGCTAAATATACTCCCGTTAAAATCCTAATTTACGTTTGTTTGTGCCCAGCACAGAACAGAACACACACTCACCTCAAGCTTTTGAGCTATAATGATCAGAAGCTTAGTGCTTGGTGTATTTGAACGCAAATATTGTAATAATATCATTAACAAAAATTCGTCGCAGCTCGACCCTAAGTCCTATTCCTTGCGGACAAAGACAAAGAAACAGAAATTTTCAATACCTACAGCACTTTCTTATCTATGTTGTAGCCTTTTGCTGAAAATGGGAAAAAAGTCCTCCAATATTTTTTACCTGCTGCTTTTGTCACCTCTGTGTACTTTGTAGCTTTATCTGGAAAAACCGGGGCGAATGTCATTCCTGTGAATTTTGTTTGTACATTTTATAGCAACAAATACTTTAAATGCATCTACAACAAATTTGCCGCCAAGTATTTTTCAAACTTTAAATTTTCTCATCAATGTTCGTGTTGTTTGTATTCTTCAAAGGGTTCCGCAACATTGTTTAATGCAAGCAAGCAAAGTTCAGTTTTTTTGAGTTTATTAGCTGTTAAAAAAAAACTAATAATATTCAAAGATATTTAATAATAATTAACATAAATACTTAATTAGTAAAGAATTTATTGCAATAGAAAATAAATAGAAAAAATTAATAATTAATTTAATTGGAAAATTATAGTTTCAACGAACTTCTCTCTCTCTCTCTCTCTCTGTATTCAAACTAAATACTAATTTAAGCTTAAATTATTTAGAATTTATTAAATTAAAGTTCCCCCACTTATTAATTATTAAAAACTAATTAAGATTGACCCATTCCTCAAGGGGGATTTTTGCAAAAAGACGATCCATGAAATTGCGTATGACCGCTGTGAGCTTCGTGCGCAAGGCCGGTTTCATTTCCTTCAACAGCTCTTGTGCATTTGAATTGATGAATAGATTCAAGGCTGCTTCTGTAAATGGCAATACAAACACGTGTACGCATGTAAAATGTTGATTTAAAGTTCTAAAACATTTGAAAGGGTTACTTACGTATAACGGAATTGCCATTGGCAATATTATCAACACCCATTTGTATGTCCTTGACATTAAAATCCATTTTTACTTGCTCGGCTGTGAGATAAGTGCGGCCATCTGGTCCTTCATGGGGCAAGGCCTTGAAGTATATTTTTGCCTTAACGCCCTCTGCAAGAAAAAAGTTTAAGTAGTTCAATCGCTTAACAAGTACAAGTAATTAGGGAGTTGTATTTTTTCCCCTTTTGTAATTCAATGGCTCTCACCATATTCTCCCCAATATTCACCGGCCCCAGAAGCCTTTACCAAAATCAAAACACCAGTCGAACGATATTGAGCTCTCACTTTAATACGTGGTATTTCACAAGTCAATTGGAATTGCAACGACTCCAAATCGGATCTATAGTGAAGATAAATCAAAAATATTTAAAACATATTATGGAGGTAAACAGAGAAAACAGAGTCTAGACAGAAAAACACCGATGCTATCTACCTGCTAAATATTTTGTACTTGAATTTCCATGTGAGAAAGATAGCAGTTTTTCTTATGAATGTTTTTTTTTACTACGAATAAACATATCCATAGGGGTTTCTTCAAGAAGAAACTCTTTTTATTTTAATAAGGAAAATCTCATTGAAAAATGAAGATGAAAGCTTATAGTTGTTATTAGCTATTCTTATTCATTTAAAGAAAAAAAAGCTTCTTCTTGATAGAAGAAGCGTTTTCACAACCTTTCGATTCTCAACTCAGTCATTAGAACACTCAAATAAACTGATTAAAGTGCAGTAAAGGACTTACACATGATCATCAGGAACCTAGTGAAATCCATAAGGAATATGTTTTTGAAAAAAATTATCAGGTAACCTAATGAAATTAACAGGAAATTCTTATTGCACAAAATTTTTAAAAACAAACTAACACTTAATTCAGACATAAGCAGTTAAAGAGTTTGACTTAATTATGATTTACTTTAATTGAGCTCAATATATCATACAAAAATAACCAATATTTAATTGAACAATTAACATAAATTGCTCCATTAATTGAGTAGGATTCACTGAATATACTACATGGCAAAAAAGAGCGTGAGAGAGAATTACTTAATTATGACTCTAATTGAACAATTAGCATAAATTGCTCCATTCACTGAATATACTTCATGGCAACAAAAGAGCGTGAGAGAGAAGGTACTGAAAATGCACAATCAGTGTTACCATTACCCATAATCTTCGTTTGTTTTAAAAATTTCTGTATTCATACACTTGCAAATAAATAAATAAAATTGTAAAATCTGTTGTAAGCAAATTGTTTTAATTTGTTAATTTTTCCTATATTCTTGTGCTTTTTCACCATTTCTAACTATTTAGAGTTTTATTTTAGGTCTAAAAACAGACCTTATTAATGTTTTCTTTTAGCCGCCTATATGCCGCCACACATTTCGTTGATGCTAATCAACTCATCACTAGACTCGAACAAATTTAAAACCAACTACTTATTTCATAATTCCCATGAACATAATGAGAATCATTACGATTAAAGCTCGGTCTACCCGATACTATCCAATAATACGCTTAAACATGTGTTTATCACGGACGTATGTATTTTCGATCTTAGAATTGACTGCTTAGAATTAGGTGTTCTTATGTTTTTCTTCCAATTGGCAATTGCTGTAACATTTTTGTTGTGATATTGTTTAGAATTGATTTATAAAAACAACAAACACTGCAGCAAATAAAAAAGATGTTGGTCAAACTAGTTAACGCGTTTTTTTTTTTTTTTTTGTTTAACATGCCAAAACTTAACAAATTATGTTGTCGCAAACGTGCAGCTAAAAATTCTCAACTTCATGGTCGTAAGCTGTTTGTGCTTTGGGGCAATATATGATTTGTCGGATTTTATTTTTTTTATTTTTTTGCTGAAGAACAAGTTTGGCAAGTTCAACTTTGTACGAACATAGACAATACATATGTATATTCCACCTGTAGTTGTGCCGAATTTTATGGCCATGTAAGTACGTGTCATTTGTAACGTTCTAATATTTACTTAAATGATTTAAATTTAAAAAACTGCACAGTGAAACTTAAACTTTTATCATATAACAGGGGTGGTGGCGGCCCCTGGATGAAAATGTAGGCTTCACACGCTTGAAAGAAAATATTTCGTTGCAGTTGGTCTTTTCATAGTTAGGAAGGAAGCAGTAGTTAGGAACGAAACAGGTTGGGAACTCATGATATGTTGGCTTTTTAAAATTTATTATTGCAATGTCCTCTTTGCTGCAAAATAAACTGTTTGTGGTTGTGGAATGATGTTCGCAATTCATTGGTCATTTCCAAACGCGCTTAGAAGAAATAAGTATTTTAAATTGAATTTGTAATTGAAGCTCTTTGTTGTTCTTGTTGTTGTTGCTTTTAATAAATGTGGTTGGTGGTGCATGTGGCATGCAAATACATTGTAATTTATCAGTGATTTGGTATTGACATACTCTACTTGCAGCAGTGAAACTTATTCGTTGTGATTGTTGGCAATTTTCGTCTAAGAAGATAAATCGATATCAAGGTTAAGAACGCACACTGGTTGCTTCCATAAATAAATTTACATTAATGGCAAAGTCACTTTAAAGAAAAATACTTAATGGAAACTTCAATGACAACAAGTGTCAAGTTGAAAGATGGAAAAAATAAAATTCTAAGAAGAGCTACCAGCCAGTCACACAAATGCGATGAGTATGCAATTTTTGAAGCACATTCATATTTATGTATATATTTATTGGATTTTTTTTCACCGCCCATTAAACAGGGGAACACACATTTTGTCTCTAGAAGTTTCAACTTAACTTATTACCAAGCCAAATAAGATGGTATTTTTTTTTTATATGCGAGATGTACTTCATTGTAATTGGTGATAAATACATGTGGCATAGATACAGCATTGCCAGATACCATTTCTCATCGGAATAAGATTTTACGTTATTTTTTTTCTCGAAAATTACGATTCTTGAGTTATCATTCCTGTGAAAAAAGTCGGAAGTCTTCTAATTTATTTAATTAACTTTGTACAAAATTTCTTACTCGGCTAATTGTGTATGAAGACCCCAAATTTAATTTCATTTATATTTTCTTCCCTCAATTGTGCAAACTTGATTGTTGTTTGCGATTTTAAACTGTACAGTCCAGTAAATACTTTCGAAGTGAACTTTTAACAATAAACTGAAAATTGATGTCTTATGTTTGCATGTAAAGCAATCCGTGGTATTATATTTTTTTTCTCATTTCTTTTTAACAAAAAACTACACTTTGTGCTCCTGTGTCCTGTATCATATTTTCATTTTTTCTGGTCTTAATATTATTTCCATTGTCATATGTTTGTGTTCGCTTGAACAAAAACACTGAAAGCAACAACAAAATTTGTTATATAATATTTATTCGATCTTTTTAATTATTTGAAAAACTATTTTATACAGCTTCAGATCGTTTTTATATAAAAATTTTATTAACAATATTATTCCATATTTCGATAACAAGATGATAACAAATTGTTATCGAAATATTGAATAATATTGTTAATAAAATTTTTATATAAAAACGATCTGAAACTGTATAAAATAGTTTTTCAAACTTTTAAAATTTGTTATTGTTTTGCATAAAGGTTAGCATAGCGATCGATATCGAGTGAGATCGTGGGCCTGGCATACAACATACATATGTATATGATATATTCAAATACGTCTTACCGCACATTTGTCACCGTTATATTGCTGACACCATACGCCTGTATATTACGGAATACAGCGCGATAGCCATCCGGACCACTGCCCAAAACAATTCCGATCTCGTCAATATCAACAGGTTCAATCTTAATGGGAAAATTTTTCGTTTATCAATTTACTTTGTGGGCAATAAACTTTTAATTTGTTAAATATTTAAACGCACCTCATAAATCTCCAACTCAGGTATTCCTTGTCTCAGATAATGCACCAATTTATTGCCGCTGTCACGCAAACATTCGTTAATAATTTGCTCATCACCTGGGCACTGCTGTAGATAGTAAGCTGCAATTAAACGCAATTATAATAACAATTAATTTTATATATTAACATGAACTCAGCGAATTTACACTTCCAACATGTATATTATTTGTTTCCACTTGAAAATTGTACGTTTATACACAGATACATACAAGTGCGCACATATCGCAGCCCTAATACAGAAAAGTTCCAAGTCGCTTTTTTCCTTAGACGAGCTTTGGAATATGTTGATCATAAGAAGATTTTATGTTGAAGTGTGTCAAGAAATAGACTTTAAGAAAATTCAAGTTAGGGCCTTTCTAGATTAAGGTAACGATGCATTCATATTTCTTTTATAAGAAAGTTTTTTTTTCACATTTGTGGTTTTTGTTGCACCATAAGTGGTGCTGAAATAACAATAAAAGTTTTTAAAACATAATTGAGACTTTTGCAAATACACAGAAAGAAAAAGCTGGTACTAAATTTAAATTTTAAATTTTAAATTCAGTTCTTATTTGGAACAAACTTCGTATTTATTACTGTTAAACTAGTTAGTTTTTAAACAATAGTAAAATGTCATTCACTTATGAAAAGTCAGGTTCAAAGTCATGAAATATGTCATTCTTTTTAACTTACAACTTTTTCCCCCTAAATTCTTGCACAAACAATGACATGCTAATGTAAAAAATCATGAATTTTTTCAGCTAAACTCAATGTGATCGTGTATGCACTTGAACCCATGATTTCACAGCATTTTTGGCATGGACGTTTTTGTTCCGTAGCGGTGAAAAAATATTCAAGTACAAGTATTTAAGCAAGTATTGTAACCTGTATCTGCTTAAGTAATAATAAAGTAACAAAAACTTAACTCTGAGATGTTTATCTGGTTGAACAGATTTAAAATCCAATGTTGAAAAGGAATTAAGGTACATGCGTGTTTCTTTTAAATAATATAATTAAAATTTTTCCTTAACGGCAAAAAGAGCTGTTGCGTAGTATGAACATACGCCAACAATTACTCTCAACATGCAACTTAGAAAACAAAAGACTCTTAATACCCGTACATATCAAGTTAAAACGGAAAACAAAAATTTCGCTTGGTTCACAATTAAAATATTCATTGAATCAAATTCATTTTATTTCAGCTACTGAAGAAATAAAACTAATAACAATTTCAGCGCGCAATTACCCTCTTAGAGGTTATTGAACTGTTTATGAAATTAATTTCACCAATTTAATACGAATTTTGCCGTTTTAATTGCTCTTTTACCTTACACACAACATACAATCTTGATAACAATAACATTCTCATCCATGAATATGTCGTATTAATATGCCAACCTGCTAAATCCACTTTTGAAGTAAACTGAGATTTTATTGATTGATATTTTTGAGCCTTAAAAGTGTGGAAAAGAGGTTGCCGAGAAAAACTGCTAATTCCTCTCATAGAAACATTTTTGCCAGACGATAAACTGGCCGGTAACCAATTTTTATTATTACAACTTACTAGTAAGTTATTATTCGTTTTTTGTTAAATTGTGGCAATATTTTTGAAAGGTTCAGGTCTGGCGAAAGAGTAAAGACATGAAATAATAATTTTTTTCAGGGTTATTTTTCCCAATTCAATAACCGTTTTAATTTGTTATAGCTCAGACATAAGCAATGTGGTGAATGCAAAAGCTAAATCTCCCGTTAATTAACCGTTTGGATTGTTTATTTAATGCTCACTTTTTGTTAAAGGGCATTTGTAATAACGAAAAATTGTGTATTTGCCCTATAAAATTCTGCTTATAACTAACAGCAAGATGTAATAATGACCCTTAAACGAAATACGTCATAGTTAGCATGTTCCTAGTTAGCATATTCATTAATCGTAGGCAAACTGTGAGATAGACAAGCTTATATTTTTATTGTTATTTTTTATAATGGCTCAATAGAAAAAATTGCTTAATTTTCAAGCTCAAAAACTACTCACCAAATTCGTTGCTGGTACCAAAATGAAATCTAATTTCCCACCTCTGTTTGCTACTAATATTTTTTCAATGAGTACTTCCCTTTTCACCGATTTTATTAACACATTTTTTTTTCTAACAATACTTACGTTGTTGTGCCCAAGTGGTTCCATACAACAGTGATGATAAAACGAATAAAGCTATTTTAAGCATTTTAATTAATAAACTATTGGTTTTTGTTTCGTCTGCAGAAGAAAGTAAAATTTGTTGTCAACACCTTCCTCGCCGAAGTAGCTGGTTTCGAAGGCAGCACAGCGAAAGTAATTTAATTAAAATAATTTAATATGCAAATATTTCAGTTTCTTTGGTTTCTTCTCTGCATCAATTTCAATAATTTCACTTTAAATGACAAATTTAGGTCACAGCACGCTTGAAGGCCGGTTTGAGTTTTAATACAGAACCTTTGTGGAATTTTTAATTCGTTTTTCCAATTACAAGCCAACGCGTCCGATTGCAATTAATTGATGGCAGACATAGTGGATATATATTTTCTTTCTTCTTTATTGCTTTTATAAAGATATTATTTTTTTTTGTGTTCAAAATATTTTCTCAAATACAATTGTCTAATTGAAAAGTTAAAATTCTTGCAAGAGATAGATATTCAGAGGTACAACTTTCACGCGATTCACTTTGGTAATGAAATGAAATCTTCAATGGTTGAGCATTTTAACCAGGTTTAAAAAAACTCAAAAGAAAGAAATAGTTGTTGTTTATTATTTTTTTTCTTTAAACTTTACGTTTACGTATGAATATCATTATCATCACAATCGTTATTATGACCATCTTCAGCAACAACAAGCACCAACCATCATTATTGCCATTGTGAAAAGGTAAACAAAAAAAAAAAACAAAAAAAAAGCAGCCAATAAAACTTGCAACAACAACGAGCGAATGAATGAATAAATAAACGAACGAAATAAAAAGTAAATTAAAAAAAATATGTTCATGTTAAAAAAACGCTTTTGAGAACTTTTGTTCCTGGCAATTTAAAGCAAGTTACTATCATACATATGTATGTATGTATGTATGTATGTAGATGTTTGTATTAACCCGCTGTGTGAATGAGAAACGAATTCGTAACATTATGCCTACAGAGAAATTATTTTGTTTCTATATTTGAACATTATCATTTATCACAAAAAAAGCTTTCTCAATTTTGAGCCCGAAAAAATTATTGCCATATATGCAGGGTGTCCGGCGGAAACGTAAAGGGTCCGTCATCTAACTTTTTTTTCAACTAGTTTTTTTTTTCGTGAATGGTAGCACTTAGCTCATGTTTGATTTCACAGATAATTAGTTTTATCCTTTCGCTGAACGAATATGATTGTGTCGCTAAGTGGGCCTGCGATCGACTTACAGAAGATGCCGATTTTGCAAAAAAAAAAGATCATCTTTTTAGATGAAGCTGATTTTGATCTTGGCGGGTATGTAAATAAGCAAAATTGTCACATTTGGGGCACAGAAAACCCGCACGCATACATTGAAAACCCGACGCACCCAAAACGAGTCACTGTTTGGTGCGGATTTTGATCCAGAGGCATAAATGGGCCGTTTTTCTTCGAAAATGAAAGTAGTGGTTGTTACAGTCAATGGCGATCGTTATCGGGCCATGTTGAACGAATTTTTGTTCACAAAAATTGAAGAGGAGGTTATAGGCAACAGTTGGTTTCAACAGGATGGCGCTACGTGGCACACAGCAGAAGCTACACTCGATGTTTTGCGCCGTTCTCAAAGAAAAAAAAAGTTATTTGGCGGACCCTTTATATTACATTGTTTTGTCACCGCTTTGGCGACAGTTCATATTTGGCAGTCCTGAAGTAGAGACGTGGCAAATTTATTATGGAAAAATATTCGGTAAACATATGTGTGTTAATCGTTAAAATATTGTAACAAAATCAATCATCGATTACTGTGGCGATGAGAAAGTTACTGGAAATTTTTGGGAGAAACAATTATTTCGAAGAAAGAGGGACTGTAGCTGATAGGCTCAAACATCAACAACAACGTACTACAAGATTGGCTGAAAGAATCACGGCTGCTCAAGAAAGTTAATGGTACGTGGCTGATTCTTATGGTCACATCACACCGTGACGTTCATCACTATTAAAAGTAAAGTGACAGTTTTTTGACATTTCTCAAAAATTATTTCTTGTGATTAGTAGAATGAATGTAAGTATCTATATCCATGATATTTTAGTGACAGTTGTTATGTAAGCACTAGCGCTTCGCAGCATTTCGACTGTCACCGTCACCGTCACCGTCACAAACAAGTACTTTTGCAAAACACTTATTACATGGTGGGTAAGAAATAATTAGGGGTGGCTCATATGTACATGTGACTCATTTCTTCAAATTTAAACTCTGAACTTCATTATGGCAGCTTCTTATTTTCAAATTGCAATTCTCAATTCCCCTAGGAAAATACCAAGGCGGGTTAAGCTTTCTATAAACAATGTTTTAAAGTTCGTGTAAATAATACTGTTAATAAATTAAACACTCGACATGACTCAAATTTGAAATGAAGGTTATGGAATTGCATATAGTATCTACATACATATTGTATGTATGTATGTGTATGTAATGGGCCGAGAACATGAAAAAATTATAGACTGCATTCATCTTGAACTGTTCTATATAAATACATGCACACATGTATTAATGCATAAACATACATACAAACAAACAAACAAACAATTCTAGGATCTTTTGTTAAAGCCAGCAAAACAAAGGCCTGTTATTAAAAGGAACGTAAGCACACGCTCGTTTATAAATGAACATGCATATGCACGTCATAAACGTACATTAATTTTTAAACTGATGCTTACAGTGTCAGTTTAAAATGTTAGAAACAGATTTGTCGCCAAAAAATGACAAAACCTTAAAGAAAAAAGTATGATAAAGAAAACTTTAGCCATATGACGAATTTTTTCCATACATTTTTTGTAACTAATACATTCTAGTATAAGCCAGAATATATCAAGTCCCAGGTGTAATAAGTCATAGTAAAAGTTACTTTAGCCCAAACATGTTTCATACAAATGTGGAAGTAATTTTATGATGAAATAAGATCCAGTCTTATCTGATTTATTTCACTTTTTCGGAAGTTATTTAATTGTTTTCTTTTGTCTGGGAGCTATGAAAATGAAATGAGCGCCTCGATGGATGAATTGGTAGAGTGTCCTACTAAGAGTCTCCGAGGTCACAGGTTCGATTCCTGCCGAAGGCTTTGGGTGTTTCTGCAGACAAGCCAAAAGCTTCGCAGTTTTGTGTTTGTTTATAAAAAAATTTTTCAGCTGTCTATTTCGTCGTCGGCATACGAAAAAAGAAATGTTTGCTGTGTTAAAGGTTTGTTTGAACATTTCCGATTCTCATTCTGTTCATGGGAATTATGGAATAAGTAGTTAAGTTTCAAACAAACTTTTAAGCATTTTTCAAGTCTACTGATGAGTTGATTAGCACCAACGAAATGTCGTCGGCATATAGACAGCTGAAAAATACAACAAACATTTTTTGAAAAGGTTCATTTTTGGACCTGAATTAATACGTTCCAAAAGAATTTTAACCAGAGTTATTTGATTTTTTCTTTCTTTATAAACCAATGATGTGTAAGGCAGGAAAGATTTGGTACGCCAAGCAGGTGTTTATTATAGCATAGAGAAGAACATCTTGGCTTCTGTTCCAATTGTAGTCTTCTGTAGTTCTTTCATTGGTTTGGGCCATATTTCGCGTACTGTACTGTGTCTGTTATTTCGTTAATTTCATTAATACCATCATTTTTAGTTATTATAGTAATTCCATCCCCAATTTGGGATTTATGGCATATTTGTTTCCAATTTTTCTGTTTAGGACTTATTGCATTTAGTTTAGTTTAATGGCAATTAAGCAAACAGCCATCAAACTATTTTTGAATAAAAACATTAATACAATTTGAGAGAAACGTTGGCATAATTTTCTGAATTACGTTGGAAATAGGGGAATTACCAGAAAGTCAGGTGATTTTGGGAGAAATGTTATGTATATTAAAAAACTTGACTTTATGTTTGTTTTTTTTTAGCAATTTTTCTATTCCAAAGTCCTTCCAAAATATATTTATATTGGACAATTTTTGTTGTAGAAGTAAAGCTCATTTTGAGTTTAAAAATCAAGTGATCAAGCAGGAATGTTATAATATTTTTGCTTAATCGCACATCCACATACAGTTCAAATACATTCCCCCTTTCCCCCTTTCCCTCCACCACATCGTCTTTCTTCATTGCCGACTTTCCTAGTGTTAGTACAATGCAATGCATATCTAACATCCCCTGAGTGCCGGCTAAGTCTTAAAAAAATGTCGGGTTTTGTATAGTTCGACTTAGTACGAGAACTTGAAATTTTTAAAAGCAGATTTAAATTCAATTTAGAAACAAAACGCAAACGAAATATTAAAACTGCTATTTTTTCTTTAGTAAATATTTCCTATGTTTTTTCTCAAACGTTTACAAAACATAATTTTGCAGAATATGTCTGATAACTAAACAAAATTTCATTCAACCCCTTTATACTTGTTTAAAACTAACTAACTGTTGGTGCACCTTTTTCAGACGCAGCTGTTTTGTGCGCCACTGTATTACCTGCCACTACACATTGTCGTTTATTTCACCAAATTATTTCCTTATTTTTTAACCTTAAGAAACGTTAAATATCATGTAAAACTTGAGTCTCATTTTTAACTCTTATTCTTTCTGGCAGGGTTTTTATTGTTTTCCTTCCAAATTTATAGGCGAATGTATACATAAGGGCAATTGCCTTTGCCACCAACGATATGCAGCAGTAATGCAAAATGAACTTTCAAGTTTTCTTCATGTCATGCTTGTACTTTATTTCTTCGCTATTTTTTTTTATGTTTGCACGTGAATTTCAATGTCATTTCAACAATCAGGACAGCAACCTTCTGGCCCAAAGGTGTTTTAAATATCAACGTTAGCTTGATTACTATTTTGCAGTTGTAACTTGGAATAAAAAATTTGTGTCTTGAAAAAAAAAGAAATTTTCCATGCTAAAAATTGTTCTTGTGTCATCATTTATGACGTTGAATTATTTTGCAGTAAAAAAAAAACAATAAAAAATTAACAGATTTTTATGACAAGAGTTTTTTTTTTGGTTGCAGCAAGTTTCCATTTCTTTGTTTGACTCATGGTTGTATCATGTGTTAAAGTTTTTAAGTACACTGAAAGAAGAACGAGAATGAAACCGTATCGTTCGCCATTTTTTCATTAGTAAGACGAAATGTGTTATTTCTGCCATGAAAGCTTTTCCAATGAAAAATATTTCTTTCTTTTAATTTTACATAAAAAATTTTTAAGCAGGCTAAATTGGAGGAGTTTGTGCAAAACAAAAGTAAGTTTTTTTTTCAAAATTATCAGGGGTTATTTACATTTTCTGAACAAAATATTTTCGTCAATGTAACGACAGACTTTTCTGTTACATAATAATTCATTATTCATATAAGCGAGGAGGTCCGAGTTCAAACCCCAGCTGAGCCAAATAAAAAAAGTATATTTCGATGTTTTTTTAGCATTTAATAATTTAATTTAGCACTAAAAAAGTTTTGATTAAAAATCACGCTGAATAACAGCTTCTTAATTTAAATTGCTCGTTGTTCCTTTTTTATGCTATTTTTAACGATGCCGTCTATGGGCACGAATTCTATGTAAAAGAGTCTAAAATTTTCAAATAAGGTTATGACAAGAAATGATAGCAATATTGTCATGTAAATGTGACTATCAGCAAAAGCGACTTTGATTCTATGACTTTTAGCTTAAATGTTTTTTCGTCAAGTCATCACCCTCTTTTTATATCATAGTTGGCATATCAGTCTTATAATACCAAAATTATATACATATATGTACATGTGATAAGTGTTTCTTTCTTTTATTGAAGAAAACACATTATTTTATTAATTATATTTAAATTATATTATTACTATTATTTTCCGATATTAATAATAATGATAGTTTTATATTATATACATATTTTAAAAATTGAATTTTCTCCGCAATGTGTCCGTTGTCGTCGGCTTTTCAATATGTATTCTATTTTATATATTTTATCATTTTTCATGTTTTTTCTTTACTTAGGTTCTTCTGTCATATCAAGAGAGTCTTTTTACTTAGTATTTTAACCCACGTTGCTCGCTGGGCTTATTGTGTTCGTTCCTACATACATTTTCCATTTATAATTATATAATTTCCCATTAGTTTTGTAGCTGAGCTACGGCTACGTTTGAACACATTTTTGAAAAAAACAAAGAAAAACCGTGACCACTAGTTTCTAGTTGACTTTTTTATTTTAGGTAAATACAGGCAGATAAACAACTAAAAATGCGTGTGTATTCACACAGATATGATAATAAACAGTAAAGTAAATCAAAAGCCGGAAAGGAACATAAAACTATTGACTTTCACAGAAGCATATTTTATGTTTACTCAACAAGAAACTACAAAACTGAGAGCGAACAATTATTTGATCTTACTTTGTAATAAAAAACACAAACTTGTTATAAATTTTGTAATTGCTCATTGAGCAAACATAACCTTCAAATGTGCTCTTGTGAATTTTAAAGCTTTTACGTTTTTACCAATATTTTTTTTTCTTTGTAGAGGTGATAACATGTATGTATGTATATGTAGTATTAGTTGTCTGTATCCAAGTACTTGGCCAAAACAATGCTTAGCTAGAGACTAGTGGTCACATTGTTTTTGGGCAAATATTTTCTAATATAGTGATACGTTTAGACTTGTGCAGAGACATCTTAAGATCATATCTTCTATGATTTTAATTAGCATTGTTTTATAACTGCAACCACTGTGATACATTAAAGTGGGCTTTAGTGCAATGCACTAGAACTGTTTGACTCAGCACCAATAAAGAGCAAGTGCTTAAAATACCGCACTGCAAAAATAAATGCATGCATTTACTGCATAATTTCCTAATGGTCGAATTTATTATCTTGCTTCGTTCTTAAATCAGTAAGTACATTTTTAGACGTGATACAATTAATTTTGCACAGTTTTATTGTGTTAACACTGGCCGACATTTTGTGAATACTAATTTGCGCAATCCTTTGAATGTTTCAGAATCATATTCTTCCATAAATGACAATGTTCTTAACAAAACAAATATTTAATGACTGTAGACAGATTGTCTTCAATCGATATGATTGATATATGCCAAAGGAGTCATTAATCTCTTAATACCCATCTTGCCAAAAACAACTTGCAATGTTTTAAAAATACAACACAACAGCTGTGACTTGAATACTAAAGTATTTTCTTTCAACCTGAAAATGTAAACAAAACATTGTTGAAACACATTTTACAACAAATTTTGCATATAACATTTTTTCTAAAATGTATATGAGCAACATTTTATTTTTTATGAATACCGGTGTTAATGTTGGTTTGGCAATTCTTATTGCCTACTTTAGGGATTTGTTATAAACTACTTTTACAGTTGCGGCCATAAAAACTATTTCCACTAGACATAATTTTCTTGTTATCTATACCACAAACTGATTGTTTTTCAGGGTCAATTTTTTTCCATCGTTTTATGTTCAATTTTATTTATTACATTTTAAGATTTAATTTCGGAGGTTATAATTGTTTTGGTGTTTTTTTCACCAACATAAAACCGGTGTATTTTTATTCAAAATGTAATTAAAAAGTTCAATAAGTCAATAAACTTTTCTAGGCCACTTGAGAAGTAAGCGAGTCTTAATTTTAATTGCAATGACTGGATTTTTGTTTAGAGTTTTTTGAACAGAATATTGACTCTTTTTTGATACTACAATACCAATGTAGATGTTACTCGTAGTTGGCACAGAAACATTTATATAAACAATGTTAATATTCTTTTCATAGCAAATATGTCAGGGAACTGTGGCAAAGATATCATATTGCCATATGGTCCAGTAAGCAAATTGTATTACATGATCCTTGTACTTGAAATTACACTACATACTAAATAGAACTTTGTTGATGAGCCTAACATTTTCCAAGCTTTCCATTTGAATCAGTGAAGGTTAGATAGAGAGCCAGCTATTATGGTGAATACATATGTAAATACAACAACAAAAATATAAAAACAAATATCCATAACACTACTGATTTGTGGAAATCTAGTCAACTACTGAGACGAGGTTTTTTTATCTTTAGTTTTTTTATTTAGGGCTGCCGTTGTTGCGACGATATGCTGTTTTTGTGGGCAGTAGTAAATGAGTGAAATTACAATCACATAGAAAAATATATACATGTGGTATATAGCAGTTTTATTAAAATTTTATATTTTAATGTAAAGTACTTGCTTTTTATGGTATTTTTTTTTTATTAATTTATTGATCAATTCATATATATTTTCTTAGGTTAAAAAGTAGTTTAATAAAATAAGTGTGCGAAATGCTTATGAACATTCTCGTAGTACTCTGTCACTTTTAGTGGATGCAAATGAGGGCTGATGAATAATTTAAGTGTTTTCCATTACCCAGAACCGACTATTCTGTTAATTCAGATATCCATTTAAATGAAAATGTACCTCGCCAATCATTATGATTTTTTCATGAAAATCAGGGTTGTCATGCGAGAGCTGTAACATCCTGTTGGCATATGTGGGGCGGCGTAAATGGTATTCTGGAAGATTCTCTAGTGTCAACTGAATCTTAGGTGAAAACAAATGAAAATCTTTGTGCAAAATTGTGGCCAAAGTTGTTCGTTGAAGACCAAGATCCTGAGCACGGCGTTGAATTGGGATTAATGGATTGTTTTGAGCACTTTCTTGAGCAGCACTAATGTTTTCAGCTAATCTTGTAGTCTGTTGTGGTGAAGAGAGAGGTTTCGCAATCAGTTAGTACACAATCAATAGTGCTTCTGGCTGGCATGTTGTTTGTCACGGTAATCGATTTTCGATTTTGATAAAATATTTCAAGGATTAACAAGCGTTGGCTTACCGAATATTTTTCTTTAATAAATTTGCCACGTCTCTATTTCACGACTGTCAAATATGAACTGTCAAAACTTATGTTTACCAAAATGGCAGTAAAACAAACCCGCTGGAAACCCTGTATATGCATACATGAAACATACGTATTTATCTGAAATATGTTTGTATATCAAAAATTATTTTTTTTTTAATAAAATAATTACTATTTGCTATCACTATCATCTTCTTTATCAATATTGATCAGAATTGATTTTTATATAGAATCGTCTTTCATTTCATTTTCCAGTTTCTTGGATGCTTAATATCCTTAATATATTAAGCATCGAAGAAACTGGCAAGTACTCAGTACTCGGTACCCTTATACACAATACTTCACCAGCCCTAACTATCAGACATAAACACGGATATTTTTGTAAGCATTTGTATTATTTGAGCTTAATTATTTTTTAATAATAAATTAAATTTTAAGGCTTAAGATCTTTTTTATAAAAAATGTTTGCAACAAAACGTTAATATTTATTTATTTCAATATTTCTCCCACAATTTGGAATATTTTTTAATATTATGTTAAAAACAATAACAATGAAAAAATTTGAGTTATAAAAATTCAAAAAATTTTTTAAGCTCAAAGAAAAATTTTTTCAAAAATATTTACCCATTAATGAAAAACTCATACATATTCAAACCAACAAATAATAATTCTACGACTTACATTTATTTGTTTTGTTAGTATCTCAAACATGTTGTGTCTTAACTTAAATTTTTTATAAAAAAAGCATAAGCCTTAAAATTTAATTTATTATTAAAACAAGAAAAGATCAAATAAACTATAAGTTGATTATTTTTTATTATTTACTATTCATATATGTGTATTTTATTAATTAAAATCCTTAAGGTTTTCATACTCCCGTTTTTTATTTATTTGTTATAAATGAAAATTATTTAGTATTTGCAGAATCCATTCCATGGATGTTCTCTGAGCCAAACGCTTTATTTTTAGTTTTTAACATTCAAAAAATTATCAGAACTTTATTAAGGCTAAACAAAAAAAAAAAGTGGTTTTTAATTTTTTTTTATTGAAAATTATTTTACAAATTAAATTACATAAAAAAGTTGTCGAATTATTAAACAACAAGCTTTGCTTTTAAAAAGTTTTTTTCCCTGTGCCTGACTTTAATTTAACCACAGTTTTTTTTAAGTCTTTTTATGTTTTTATTAAAACGTAAACAAACTCCACGGATTTAAATCGGAATACAAACAAATTGTGCATCAAAATCTGTACTAAGAACTACATTTTGTTTTTATGCGTATTTCCTTATTATACAATTACTTTAGTTTTATAAGAAACTAGTTTTTTTCTACCATTAATAAAACTTATTAAGTACAAAAATGATTATAAATGTGACTTTGCAGGCAATATGCATGATATTTAATTTTATTTTGAATGTCATTTATCGTAACTGCGACAAAAAAAAAAATATACGAATGTTTAAATTTGTTGTACAATCAACAATTTGTCAGAATACTTCTAAAAAAAAAACTTATTATTAATTAAGTTTGTAAAAAAAAAAAAAAAAACTTACAAGCGAATTAGGTAATTCTCTGGAATAAAAACAATCATAACAATAAAAAATAAAGGCCTCGTATAATAAATCCTATACAATTGTCCAATTCACAAGCTCTCATCGTATCGTATTGAAATACACTATAAACAAAATATAGACTTACCGTCTAATTCATAAAAATTATAACAGGTTTATAAAGCTATTATTTGACAGATTTTCCATACAAATATGTCAAATAGCAGTTTTATAAGCCTGTTATAATTTTTATGAATTAGGGGGTTAGGGTCTTATTCATAATAAATATTTTGGGTTTATTAAACTCTTATTTGACAAATTTTCCATACAAATATGTCACATAAGAGCCTTATAAGCCTGAAATAATTTTTATAAATTAGGAGGTTAATTAAAACTGTCTGTCTCTGAACAGGGTATTTGAGCATGTAAACATTGCAAATAAAGTAGTTTTTGTAGAAAACTCTTTGCTTTCCGTTCTCGTTTAGGTACGGCTGTTAGTTTTAATATGTTTTTTTTTTTTGAGGGGCTTACAAGTTAAAAATTATGGCTTTTGGTCTAATGGTGAATGGTTCTGAGCCACTGTGTTTATATGTTTAAAAGTTTGAGTTTTGTAAACTGTTGTAATTAGTGAGTCATACTTGTGCTAAAATTTATTTACTTCAAATGTGTTACTAATATCGACCTTTTTAGATTAGATAAATTGATTCCTTTTATGGTGTCCAACCAAAATGAGCTTTCAAGGTCATTAGTTTATCTTTACATTTAAAAGAAAAAACTACATCTTTTCATTTAAATCGTTCCCGACGTTTCGTTGGTTTATTTCCAACTTCTTCAGGGGTAAATTTTTATTTAGTGCAATTTTTCTTCAAATTAATGATCCTACATTATTTAAATTGTACATGCATGTAAATATATCACAGTTTTGCATTGTAAACTGGACAATCACAAACACAAAAATAAATAATTGGTAAAAACTAATTATCACAAGAAAATATCACAGGTAACCAATCTCACTAATGTCAACTAACTTAGAACTAACTTAGAACTAATGACCTTGAAAGCCCATTTTGGTTGAACACCATAAAAGGAATCAATTTATTTACTTCAATTTAAATATAAATTGCTAAAGTGAGCAATAAAAACCCATAAACAAAACAACAGCTTTATTGACAGAGACCTTTTCGCAGAAGTTTGTTTTTTTCGCTTTTACTACAAAGTAATTGAAAACAAAACTTTTATAGATTTGAAGCCACGTTTATCTTAACATATTTTTGGTTGGATGGCTAATCTTCGATATTTTTGTTTACAAACACATCACTTTAGTTTAATTAAATTGCCAAAAGGCAAATTATTGTGGTGACTAGAAATGAATAGAGGAAAGTTCAAAAGCTCCGCTTACATTTGTGATAGTATAAATGAATAAATTTTAGCGTTTACCGAGATACAACGTAGATTGATTAATATACGCAAGTAATAGGAATAGAATTTAATAACAAGAATCTTGGCAAATGTTAACCTAAAACTTTATTGTTCGCTATTTATTTAAAAGATAAAATGACTTTATTTCTAAAAGGTTTTTTAATTGAATTTTTATCGTCATCGCTGGTTTATTGATGCGGTAAGAACACAATCAATTGCAAATTGTAAAGGAGCGGAAATATTGTTTACAAATTTTCGAAAACAAAGTGTTCACAATTAATCAAACAATATAGAGTAGGAACAATTGTGTGCGTGTGTGTGTGTGTATACTGGCTTCAGTTAATTGCTATTCTTAGAAATAGTTATATACATATGTATCTGTTAATCGATATTACAATGAAAACAAACAAATCATTCAACGAAATAACTGACTTTTGTTTGGCCAGGCAGAAGTCATCAAGTTAATCAATGAGCTTTTGTCAATACGTTTTCAATTTCAAATCATTTTTGTGGTCATTAAGTGTCAGTTAGAATATGCGCAAAAAGTTGTTTAAACTTGTATAAGAATAATTTCTTTATTATGTTTTTTTTTCACAGACGTAATTTAATGTTCATAAATTTATTTGGCTGCGCATTTATTACATTTAGTTTATTGCTGTTAAAAAAAAATTATTGAAATGTATAAAGATGATTTGTCATTTTAACAAACTGCTACACATAAATCTATACAATTATTTTGCCTTGTAGAGATAATTGTTACTTGCTGAACGTAAATTTCCTTAAGACCAACTTAAGGTTTCTCAAAATTTTTTCGGATGGGTCCAAAGGTCACTGATGAATAATTTGAAGATTTTCCATGGTCCAGAACCGACTCAACTCTTCTGTTGAGGTACATATCCATTCAAATGAAATTGTCTCATTATGATTTTTTCGTGAAAATCGGGGTTATCATGGGCGAGCTGTAACATCCTATTGGCATATGTGGGGCGGCATAAATGGCCTACGGAGGTGTGGGACGTATTTAACTCACGAATTTATCTTCACACTCACGAATTTATCTTCACACCCTTCATTGTTTTTCCTTTGAATTTAAATACAAATACACAAAGTTTTATTACTTGATATCTTGGACTGTTTCTTGTAATATTCCACTTCGTATTGCAAATACTGTCAGTGTAATTTTGCGCACAATTATAAAGAAGCTGTAATATGTAAAATTTTCCATCCTCTGAAAGAAAATATGATCAAAATATTGTAAACGTCAACGTTGGTGCTTAAGTTTTATCATCATTAAGCTGATGTTGAAGTCGTTTGAGTGTTCGGGCGAATATTTAATTCTCTCTTGGCGATGCTTTTAACTGGTTTTTCTCTTGTGAAAGAAGACTACTGTTGCTTATAAAAATACACAAAGCTTTATTAGTGCCACTTTGTGCTTTGGCTTTAAAAGCTTTGAAATTATTACCAACGTTGATGTTGTTGGTACAGGCAAATAAATTGAACTCCTCAGTTTAGTTGGAAGTTTTTTTGTGTTGTTTTTTTTATAAATATTTCAACGATGTTGAAACTCGAAGACAGATTTAATTCTGCACTCAAAGCAAACGGTTACTAAGAAATAAATTAAAGACATTAAAACAGTATTCGCTGATCAGCCATAAAATAATTGTACAACGCCAGAAAAGGATATTACCCCTGCGATCTAAATTAAGAAAATAATAATAAAATTTGAGCCCATAAATTTAAAATGTGGAAATTTATATTCTGTCTTGCTATTTTACAACTGATTCTTGCTCAACAAATACGTAAGTTGAGTTCAATTAAAAAAAAAAAAAACACTGAAATGTAAAATGTTTGACTTGCAAGAAAAATTAAATATAAAAAATTTAAAAAAAGAGTGTTCTAAGCAAACTCAAACAGCTTGCCAATAATTAACTCCTATATTGTGAAAACTACAGAAATTCTGAAGCTCTAAGTTGGAATTTTAAACCAAAAAATCGTTTCGACCCTTTTTTTCGTCAGCTTACTGTGTTTAATAATTGCAAATATTGTTGTTCATAATCAAAGAAATTAACGTGCAATAAAGTCTGCAACGAGATCTTACGGAAATCCAAATTTGTAAAATAACATTTATTTCTACACGCAAAAATATTTGTGTAGATTTGCGTAGAGAAAATTGTTTGCAAGCAGCAAATTACTATTGTGCTAATTTCTTTAATTATTATTAATAATATTTACGATTATTAAACAGCCATAAACAGATGTGTCAAAAATTCCGCCACCAAATAAATTTATGAACGCGAAGAAAAAAATTAACATGACAAAATGTTGATTAAAAATTATGTTAAATTTGCATAAAAAAAAAGTAATAGCTTGAAGCATTAATTTAATTTTATAGTGAACTACCCTGCAAGAAATAGCTGATGGAAACTAACATATTAACAACTTAATTACTAACACATGCAAAGCAATTTTATAGCTTTCAGCGCTGCCATTACAATGCTTTTTTTTGTATTTTGATTTTCCCATATTAATTTGCTAATATCATTTGTGCTTTTTTCATTTTTCTTTTTGCTGAGGTGGTAACGCTGGTGTAAACAAGAAATCACACGTACACGAATGTTTACATCATTTTCTTTTTCATTTTTCCCTCTAGAAAATGAAATATGAACCCATCAGCAGTGTCGGTCAGATGACGCATCAAATTACCGACACTGTTCTTGCAGGGTATATAATTTACAGTTCGATCTGTACTTCCTCAAATTTGAGAAAAAAATTTTTATGGTAAAATTGGAGTGATCAACATTTTTAAAGAAGACAAGAAAAATAAAGTTGAAGACTTACTGGCTGGAGTACATACTATCATGGCTGTTTCACGACCACCACGTCACGTGAATAATTATATACTGTTTTTAAGCAGCAGCGCATACCACCTGAGCTCTTCATTACTGACTGTCTATATTTAATTGTATTGATCAACTTTCTACTTTATCACTGTATTTTTATGCTGATTGGAATATATTTTATGTTCTCTCACCAACATCCAATTAAATTTTCCCAATTGAAATATTCTTAAAAGATGTTTTTGAGTCTACTGATGGGTTGATTAGCATCAAAGAAATGTCGGCGGCATATAGACGGCTGAAAAAGACACAAAGGTTAATAAGGTCTATTTTTAGACCCAAAATAATACAGCAAATAAATAATTATTTTTTAAAAATGAAAATATTTTGATAAAAGTTTTGAAAACACTGTTCTTTTTTTCGCTCCAAAGCCAATAGCATTATTTCCAATATCGGTTCAAATATAGCCGACATATAGTCTAAGTCGATTTTAATGAAATTTGAATTGCAAGCGCTGCTAAAAATTTGACTTGGTAATAAAATAAATACTGAAATAACCTTTAAGATCAAAAGCGAAAAAAGCCAGTATCACCATTATACCCATAAAAAATATTGTCAGATAATCCAGCTTGCCGCAAAGCAAAACAGTTTTTTTTCGTAGCCTAGCCATAAATATTGCACAATAATAATTGTTTTTTTTTTGTTATTTATTTTTTTCACTTCTTTCTATTGGTTAGATTTACTTTTTTTATTGGCTGATGGAATTGCAACGAAAAAAAAAAATTGATCAGAATTACGTACAGATTTTTTTGGGTGTACATACATAGCCGATATATATGTATAATAGGCCACTATTTTAATGAATGTACCTGTGTCATGTTCGAGTTCAAATCGAGTTCAATTCAAATATTTGTTTATTGTTTCAATTGTTTTCTTTCTCTTAACCTAACTTACTTACTAACTATCCCAGCAAACATTTGGGTTAGAATATGTAATATCACTACACCTGCGAGGTTATTATGTAATTCGATTCGCAAGCAAAACTATTCGAGTTTGAATGCTTTTAACAGAGCACTTTGAAAGCTTTTCCTTTCGTATTGACAAATGGAACTAAAAAATTTCAGTGACAAGCCAAAAAACGTCATGTATACATATATGAATGTGGCTACTATGAAGGCTACGGTATTTAAGATTTGACTCATTCGCATATAGAGCTCTGATCTTTACACTTTATGACAATAATATTTTATTAGTATAAAATATGTTGTGTTGACATGCGTCCAAGCGCAACGTAGTAAAAATTTAAATGCCATATTTTATTTTAGTTATGCTTTTAATTACATATTTGGTTATTATTTCTACAACACTGTTATTTATTACACACAAAAAATCTTCGACATCCACCTCTTTTTATACCAAACAAATATGCGGAAGCAAAATTTCAGCTCAGTTTTAATTACTTCGATGAAAACCTTTGACATACTAAACTGTATGTAGCACATGTGATGTTTTGTTGACTGCTTTGGAGTGTGCTGAACAAAAAAAAAAAAAAAAACAAGAAAAAAAACTTGAAAAATTTTAACTGCTTAATTATTGATTGATTTGTATTTGTTTTATTTTAAAACGATTGTATAACAAACAACGGCCGGCAAAATTGAAATTAACAAATTGAGAAAAGCAAATAAAATGAAGTTCAAAGTCATTGAAATAAAGTACAAAGTCAAGGTCAAGGTAAAAATGTAGTATGTATAACAAAAGTGATGATTTCGTTTTCTTCTTGTGCGTTTTTTGTACGTACATACATACATACATAATTAATGAAGAGAGAAACATTAAACGGTAGTAGTAAATTGGCTGTTGATTAAAGAAGATACGTTTACATGAACATTTGTTTGTAAATTAGGGCGGTCGCCATTCTTATGTCTGGCAATGCATGGCAAATGACTCTAACTAATACATAGGGCTATAGAAAATGATAAGAGAAAGGGAAAATGTTTCTGAAATTCATAGTTCTCAAATTATGCTCAGAGCTCCATGTTCATATATTTAAGGAACAAAAAATATACTAATACTCACTGTATTATGAATATGAATTTCTGCAAGAATAATAGATAGTAAAAGAAATAACTGGCTATTTCGTGTCCTTGGTGGATACATCCATCAGCACCTAAACGGGTTTCGAACTCAGCTCGTGGCAAACATATACTGTTCTATTCTTTAGCACCAGGGGACCAATAAGGACCCCAGTGAACTGGTCTTAATGACTGGCAGCCCCATAAACATAACATATACTGTTCTATTGAAGCATGTGTGATTCATGAATGAATTAATTTAACTGAATGATTCCTTCAAGTGAGTGCATAAAATATTTGTGTGCTTGTTTACTATACCCTTCACCTTTCTTTTTTGTTTACTTTCTTCTTGCTTCCATACATATCTGCAATACTTTTAAGTTTAATTTGATATTTTTAAGTTTATTATGTGCCAGAGAGTTCGTTCGCTTGAATAATAACTCTGAAAACAACAACAAAATGTTAAAATTTTTTATTGTTTTGCAGGTAACTCAGCGACCGAACGATGCCGAGCAGCACAGTGAATCTGGCGGCAAATTTTATTTATTTCTCAATTTTATATGTTAAATATTTGAAATACCTCTTCAATCGTGGCTTAAATGTAGTTGGTTTCTCTGATAATGATTGAAAGCTTTGAAAGCATTAAAATTTCTTCAATTATAATCGTAATCGATTATTTTAAAAACAGAAAAAATCCAATAACAAATCTAGCAACAAAAATTAGCCCCACCCTAATTCACATGCGCAAGAGAACGACAAGTGTCAAATGTTAATTTACTTTTGTTTTATTCATTAAGTGAAACGAATGAAGCAAAATATAGGCATTGTAATTATCATGTACTCACATGTATCTGGTTTATTTTAATTGCCGGTATCTGGTCTTAGTCATGGTACCAGGAAACAGGCTCGAGCGTGTGACCTAAGAAGATTTACATATTTACAACTTTATTAATTCCTATAGAACTTTGTACGTTTACTTTATTTAGAATAAATAAATAGTAAAAGTAAGGGGCAGTATATAAAATTAACATTGTTTTAATACCCAATAAGTTTTTGTGTGTTTTTATTAATCAATGCAAAAGACCTCTTTTCAGGCAACGATATTCACGTTTAAGATCATAATTAAATGAAGCAATAAACCTCGACAGGAAAATAACAGCTCTTAATTTTAATAAAAAGCGATCTGCAAGAAGAAGAAAAAACTACCAAACGTGAATAATAAAAAATCAATAACATTCAATAATGGTGTTGTTGGTAAAATCGTTTTGAAGAGTATATTTCGCATCTTTGAGCAGACATTTGCGGAAGCTGAATACATATTGTGTGTGTAAGACTTGTGGAATGGTCGAGTTTTGAACATTTCAATAACAAATAAATATTAAGACTGATTTTGCTTGAAATTGGCCAGCATTAAAATCTGTTAAGATCAATGGCAATTCGTGTGCCTTGATGTGGTATTTTAAATTATCAATATGTGCGTATGTATGTATGCATGCATGCTCGTTTTCCGCATAACGTAACGTTATTTGTGATACACATAAATCGTTCCGTAACCGCAATAGCAGCGTAAGAAAAAGAAGAATAAATTTTTCTAGATTTGGTTTTCTTCATTGTAGTTTTTTTTTTGGACAAAAATGGCGTTGAATTGGATTAATATTCGAGCATTTTTGCCCAAAAAAAAAAAAAAAATACGTGACCACTACTTTTTTGTTGGCTAAAATTTACATACATCTACAAATGCACAACAAAAAATAACAACAAAAAATAAAAAATATTCAAAACACTTAGAAACATTAAATTTCACACGAGCATATTTTTAGGTTATGTTTGCTCTTTCGGCAAATTCATTGCTTAGAGCAGATTTATATTTGTTCTAGCATAGCTTTGCTAAAATCAAATAATTATTCGCTAGAAATTTTGTATTTGCTCATTGAGCAAACATAACCTAAAAATTTAGTCTTGTAAAATTTTAAGTTTTTCTCAGTTTCTTCTTTTGATGAGTGTCTGTTTATATATCCTTACACAATTTTCAGTGTTCGTCTCCATGGACTTGTGCAAAAAACTGTCCGCAAGAGACTAGGGGTCACGTTATTTGTGGTCTAATATTTATCAATTCGATTGTGTCTTAAGAAAATATATTTTAAAATTTTTAATATGAACCAATGATCGAGTCTTATAAAAATATATTCTTAAACAAATTCTGTTATACTCTTTCATTTCAGCTGAATACGTCAAACAGTGTAGACGAGATGATCCTGATTTAGTTCAATGTTTTATGGGCTCTTTAGAGCACTTAAAACCTTATTTAGCAAGTGGCATACCAGAGATTGAGGTAAGTGAAAAACTGCATTTTTGCTTAAGTTTTCATTTCGCTTGAAACTTTTAACACATCAAAGCTGGAAAACAGAATTATTGCAACATTATCATTTAAAATTTCATGAAATAACGTAAGATCATGAACTTGTATATAACATGCATGGCATAATATGAGCACAATATGTGTTCAGGACTATTCTAAAAATCACTTTGCTTGAAATTACCAAGAACAAATTGCACCAGAAAGCTGCTCTTTTGTGGTTTTTCTTACTCAAGACTCAATTTGTAATACAGGGGTTCGTCTTGTTCACTTGGGTTTTAGAAATCTTACGATTTAAAAACAGGCCCGACATGTCTACACCATTTCGCTGTTGATCAGAATTGTTGTAAACTTCAAATTGTAGCATACAAGCTATTCGTGTTTGACATATTTTTTAGTTTCTTTTGTGTTGACTTAACGAAAATATTAAACGGCAGTTTATTTTAGCAAATATACAATTCTTTGTTCGCATATTAGCACCTCAATACTGCACAGAAAAAAATAGTTTGTAAATACAAACACCGTTTTTGTAAATACAAACAAAAATTTGCTTAAAACAGCACCTACAACGGTTATTGTAAATACAAACATGAAAGGTTTGTAATGTTGTTAAAAAGAAACTGAATTTTATTTAACAAAACTTTTTGACATTTTTAATAATTTTTTTGTCAGACACCGGAAATATTTTTAGCAATTTTTGTTGTTAAAATATTTTTTTTTTTTGTAACTAACTTCGTTGTCAATAAGGAATGTTAATTTTCTTCTTATGATTGACAAAATTCGTTGTTAATCATTATTAAAAAAGCAACAATGCATGATTGTTATATTAACTAAATTTTTTGTTTTATTTTAATAAAAAATTTGACAAAAAGTTTTGTCATTCACAATTTGAAATGTGACAAAACTAATTGTTACTTTCCATTTACATACATACATATATATGTACATACATAGACATGTATTCCCTTATTGGAAAAAAGTCGTTTGTGTAGTATTTTAATGTTTTTATTTAGAGAGAAAATAAATCAAATACAACATTTTCATAAATTTAATAAAATTTTTAAATTTGTTTTTTTGTCTCCTTTTAAAAGAAGAAAATAGTAGTTATTATTTATATTTTTGAGGAAGTCGTTAAATTGAAAAATCAATAAATTTTAAAAACTTTTCATATAATTATTTATTTGAAAAATAAAGAATACATAAAACGAACCCAATTATTTATTTGCTTTAAGAGCCAATTGAAATGTATTAATTCAGGTCCAAAAATGAACCTTTTCAGAAAATATTTGCTGCATTTCTCAGCCGTCTATATGCCGACGACATTTTGTTGGTGCTAATCAACTCATCAGTAGACTTGAAAAATTCTTAAAAGTTTGTTTGAAACTTAACCACTTATTCCATAATTCCCATGAACAAAATGAGAATCAGAAATGTTCAAACAAACGTTTAACACAGCAAAGAAAAGTAGAAGTGTTGCAAAACAAAAAAAGAAATGTTTGCTGTTAAAGGTTTGTTTGAACATTTCTGATTCTCATTCTGTAATTTAAGTTATGAAATTAATACTGAAAACTTCAATTTATCGACAGTTAATGAAATTATGCTATGGGAAAAATCTTATCAGATGAGTTGACCATATTTTTAATAAGTAAAAACTATTTTATTTATTGAACAAATAGTAAAAAGGAATATTTTTACAAAACAAAATAAATTTTGGATACTGTGCATTAAAAAAAGATATAAATCAACTTTTCATGATTGCTTTACACATTTTCAAAATTTACCGTTTGAACTAGACATTAACAACAACATCAAACATAATTGTATGCTGTTTGGTGGCATACGAATATGTGTACAAGAAAATGCCTAATATTTTCAACAATATATTTTGTTGAAATGTTTAATTAAAGCAAAAATATGTTGTTTCAAATATTAACAATGTTCATTGTTGAACTGACTATAAATTCAGCAAAAAGTTTAATTGTAAAAGTTTGTCAATATTATTTTTATAACATTAAAAGAATTTTTAATCATATTGAAAAATTTTTTGTTGAAACTTCTGAAAATTCTGGTCAACAATTCAGTTAATTAAAAAAAAAATGTGAAAAATCTGACAAAATGTGCTGTTAAGTGATTTTATTAAAAAAAAAAGAATTCAATTTGTCATATTAAAGAAAATCGTTGTCATATTTAATATTTTGTTTGTTGTATTTGTTTTTTAAATTAACAACTAGCTTTGTCACTCCGAATTTGGTGTTATTTTTTTCTGTGTGATTTTGCGTATTTATTTTATTTTGTTTACATGTAGTTGTTTTTTTCTCATCTCTAGAGGTCAATGAAAAAATGTATTTAATTTTTATTTGTGCTTATGTTTACAATTCGTTACCTGAACTTAAAAAGGCAGTTTTATTTTGAAATTTCAATTTTGTGTTTAAATACGCAAAATCAATCTGATTTGAGAAAAAAAAATTAGTCTGGTTGCAATTAGAAAATATCCGCATACTTTCGAACCAATATTTTAGAGCTGCATATTTGCAATATTTTTCTCTCGAGTTGAAATGCAAGGACTGAATTAAGGTATTCGTGATGGAATGAATTCCGTCACGTAAGTTGTCTGTTAGCTGGTTATATTATTTTTATTATTTTTACTCTATAGTTCATTCGATCAAGAATGCCATAAATCGGCCGCAGACTACTCCAAATGTTTGCTAAGAATCAATTGAAATCTCTTCACAAAAAAGAAATTCTTTTTCAAATAATTTATCTGTTAAAATGATCTTCATTTGCACTTGAACTTCTTAAATTTTTATTATCCTAATAATTTATAAACTTATAAGAAACGTCTTAACAATCTTTCGTATGGTGGAAATGGGCATGAAATCTGTTACAAAACTTGTAGAAAGGAAAATTTTCGGAAAGACAAAAAAAAGCTGAATGCACATGAAAACATAAACTTGTTTCTACCAACAGGCATACAAACAGAGTTATTCAGTCAGTGAGTCAGTAGTCGTCAGTGAGTGGATGAAAACGCAGAAATGCCGAAATAATTATTCGTTCGATACATTCACAGATGCAAAAGTTGTTCATTGGGGGAAAAAAATGAAAAGGAAATGAAAACAAAGACAGACATCTCTCTCTCTCTCTCTCTCTCTTTCTCCTTCTCTGTTTGCTAGTGTTATAATCTTCGTTTTCATAAGGAAAAGCTGTAAATTCCAAGAAAACATAATCATGCTTGATTGATAACTACACAGATATACATACATACATCATTTTATGTAACAGTCCAATTGCGCTTCGCTGCGAAATAAAAGATGACAAATTTACACATATGAACGCTATTGGGCGGGCAGGCGCTGCACACTTAGTGGCAGGTGGTTTTGAAAAATAAAATTGGAAATAAATCTACTTTTTTTGAAATCTCGGAAATCTCACGTGCAACCCGTAAAATGTATACGATTATTTCTTATTCTCGAAACCTTAATATCATTTGCCAGATATCCGCTATTGTAGTACAGTGACTTCTTTTCAAGGAAAGTGTTTTAATTATTTTACAATCATATTTTGTGCTCTTTTCATATACGAAATCTTTTCTTATTGCATACAAAATATTTTATTACAACTCAAATACAGCAAAGGGCAACATTTTTAATTTATTCTGAAGGGCATTAAATTTTTTTTAGAATGAATTATGGCTAATGGTGACATTTTCTTTCGATCTTAGTTTCAATAAAATCCTAAAAAAGTTACATTTTAGGAAAAAAAAAGTGCGAAATAAATCTGTAGTTTTGGGTAGAAAAGAAAACGTCATTAATTGTGGCCTGATTTTGAAGCAATTTGGTGCTGATGATCGTTGTAGCGAACGTGAAACAGCCGTATGTCTTAAGAAGAAATCACATAAGAAAAACAGTAACATAATTCATGAATTCATGTTCAAGGTTCAAGGGCAATCAATTAACTGGTGGAAAACAATGAGAATTTGCAAAAGACAAAACATATTTTTAAAATGATGTATAAAATGGCAAGAAAACTGTACTGTGGCCCCAGTACAAAAACTCACAAAAAATATAATTGGAGAAAAAGTTCCAAACATTTGCAAGCGGCAAGAAATGTTTTTTAAATTATGCACTAAATAATTAAACAGTTCGAAAGAATAATGATCTCGTACAAAAAAAAAAAAAATAATAATATTGTCTATTTGAAGTGCACTTTTATAACTTATTTTGAATCAATTTTAGAATTATTCCAAATTTTTTACACTTTTGCGTAGGTTGAGCGGTTTGCAGATTTCAAATGGCTTGTTTCGATTTCAAGCTTAGTCTATGTATATATGTATGTATGTGTGTATGTGCATTATAGTGGATCTATGTAGCAACTGATATTATGCCATAGCTTTTTCAATAGCTTTTGCATTGAGAAAAAAGTCCCACTATGATATATTAAAAAAATAATTTTCGAAGAGTCCAGTTTTAAATCTTTTTTTGTATTTTTTTATAAGTGCCTCCCTTGGAGGCATAGTACAGCTCCGGTGTAGTCGAAAAGAATATTAGAAAATAGATTATTAGGGATGGGATTGATTAGTATTAAGGGTCCTTATTTGGATGACTCGAAAAAGAGATTTTCCCTCCTTCACACTAACTTGCTCCTGGGTACCCGTAGAGGAATCAACTGTATGACCAGCCTCCAATAATTTGTGAGTGAGACCAATATTTTTTAGAACCTAGTTATTTTTTCCACATAAATTCTGGCGTTGTGTATTATAATTAATTGTAAAAAGTATACTTATGACTTTAGCAACAACTTGAGAACAACTAACAGTTTCGAAGCCGTCACGCTTCCCATTAGCAGCCAGAAACAGAACGTAATAAATTAATGACCAAACTGGGGTGTACTCAGCTACTTTTTATTTTGTACTATTACTATTTTATTATTATTTTTATTGCTTACCATTGGAACTAGCAGCTTGTCTACAAATGCAGTATAACCAAATATTTATTTATTACATATTAAGAGGCCATAAGTTTGGTTTTACTTTCTCAGACGTGAGAAAGATTTTTCGTGATAAATTAAAGTGATCAAGATTTTTGAAGAAGACTAGAAATGTAACTGCGAAAACTTGTTAGCTGGCGGTATCATACAATTGACTTTTTTTCTGATATTTAGAGGAGTATTCAAAACAGTTGATCACATGTATTTTAACCGGATCGTACAGACACTTAATAATGATATAAGATAAATATCAAATTCTATATGAAATAATCAAAAAAGAAGATGACAAAAACCAACTAAAGCTTTTCATAGAATTTTTTTTAAACAATTAAAAATTCAAAAAACACAAGAAAGACATTTATATGCGATGGAAATAAAGATTTTCCTGTCTCTGAATATTTTAGAGTTACTTACATTTTTCTAAAATTTCTTAAGAATTTGCAAAAAAAAATCAGAAGAACCAAATAGCTAAGTAATTAACAGTAAACATAAATGTTTTTTTTTTTTAACCACATAATTTAAGTTCAGTAAACTTTATTGCCGCAAATTTGTTTGTCATTCACAACTACAACTGGAAACCACAAAACCCAGTAAATGTGCATGTGTGAATGGAAATCTCATTATGCAATAATAAATGACTTCTAACATCCCAAATTATGAATAATAGCATGTGTATGAAGAAAAAAAAAATTACATTTCATATACCATATAATTTTCGTTGACTTCCCAAGCGAAGTAGCTGAACAAAATTGCAACTTGGCTTTTTAGCAGCAATTTACAAGAACTATCAAACCACACACACACACACACACACACACACACACACACACACACAAACAATTGGGGTTACTATAACTTAATTATTATAATTACACATTTCAGTTACCTTCAGTGGAACCTTTCAAAATGAACACATTGGCACTGCAGTTGACCGATGGACCACAAGGTTATAAAATCACCCTAAAGAATATGGAGGTTTTTGGTGCCAGTAATTTTCAGGTAAAATCCCTGAAACTCAGTGAGAACGGAGCACCTTTTGAGGCAAAGATTGTGATGCCGAAATTGAAAATTGAAGCCAAATATACCAGCTCTGGTGTTTTGTTGATTATTCCAGCCTCGGGTGGTGGTGACTTCCACGCCGTATTTGGTGTGTTATATTTTTTTGTTTGTTTCGTTTTCAAATTAAAAGGATTTCTATTTTAACAAATAACTGCTATACTCCATGGTATTTTGAATAGATGGCTGCTCTGCCGATTTGACTGGCAAAGTGTCAACGAATGAGAAAAACGGTGCCACCTACTTGCATGTGGACTCCTTAAGTATTGTCCTCAATATAGACAAAGTCAATATGAAAATTTCAAATGCCTTCAACAATAATCGTATATTACGTAAGTGTTTTTACTGGCTTCAAATGCCACAAAGTTAAATCAATCACTGAATATCTTTATTCTCCCCGCAAAGTGGAAGCCACCAATTTGTTTTTGCGTGATAATGGCCGTATTGTCTTGGAAGCCATGCAGGTGCAACTACAAAAGAAATTGGCTGCAGAATTTGGTAAGCTGGCCAATCAATTGCTGAAAAATGTTCCTAGAGATTGGTTTTATGTTTGAATGCAAAGTTTCTTAAAGTTTCTTGTATATAGTAATTGTTAAAAATTTTTTAAAAACTATTTTTAAGGTTTAATAAAAATATGTGTATGTATATAAAAAAAAAATATGTTTTAGCAAATTATTTTCACTTCAATCATTGTGGGGGACAACATGTGTGGAAGTATTTCACTGATAGCAGTGAACGTCAAAAAAGGGTTTCACGTTTATGTAACACTGATTTGTAGCATATTCTATGGTCCATCCACTTATGCAAACACTTTTAAATTCATTTCGCTTTACTGCGTGTCACTCTTAAATGTACGTATGTACATTTTTAACTTTCGATGCTATAAGCATCATGGGCTTCAAGCCTCAACAACTGAGTTCCATTCTGTTTTATCTGCTGCGAGTGGCAGGAAAGGGTTATTGCATTAATTTAACTCTGCATGTGTGAACAAAAAAAAAAATGTTTTGTCAATAAATAAAATAACGACTCAATTAAAATATTCTACCTAAATAAGGTGTTCAATATCTGTGATTGTTTGACACACATTCTTAACGTGTGCGGTTTTATTGTAAAACTCGTGCCCTGCTTTTTTTTACCTTCAACTTTGTTATAAAATTGCAGTGCATACTTTGACACGTTCGTTCAATTTTTTCATACGGTTGTGTTCCTTACTAAACCTTTACTTATGAAAAGTTATGGTAAAAAGCATTGCCAACCAAAATAAAAAGAATACTAGCATGCTTTTTCCTGCACAAATGTTAGATATTAAAGTAGTAGGCCACAAAACAGATATGGTAAATTTACCACAGTTTGCTTTTTACAATACCTTTTCAAAACAATTCTTCGAAGAGACAATTACAGCCGTAAAAATTTAAAACCTGTTTCAAACAAGTCTTAATAAAATGTTGCTACTGGTGTATTCATTGATTTTTTTAAAATTAAAATGGTGCTTTTAAATCTGCCCAAGTTTACAACTGCTTCGCCGTAATTTTAAGCTCATCTCTCATTAAATTTTTCTTTTACATTTTGAGAATTATTAAATTTAAATGTACTACCTCATAAAAAAATAGTAATGTAATTCTTAAAGCATATACATATTGAAGCAGAAATATGTCTCAATAATGAATTTTTTCAAAATTAGCAAGAAAAATTCAGGGGCCGGGCCGTAAATAACAATTGTCCAGAAAATGAAAACTCAAAAACTCCCGATAGATAGAGTCAATGGAGACCTGTCATATACCATCAGATTTGTATTGCCGTGTTCTTTAAGAATCTGGAGTGATTTTAAGAAAATCATTTCAACTTCACACTTGAGAGCACCGTCGCCAGATGTATCCGAATTTCATATTCGTCCACATGTGGAAAAACCTTAAAGTCGCTTTCGAAATTGAAACTTCAGCCAGGGATGTGTATAATTATTTATTATTTGTAATATAGTGACAGATGTCAGAAAGCAATTAGATTTTGTTCCAATTCCAAGTTTAGCATTTAAGGCCCAGTATCTTTTATAATTAAAACAAAGTTACGAATCATTAAAGGTTTTTTCCATTGTGGTAAACATAGCCCAAAGTGATAGTCCTAGTTTGGAACTACTTAAATTATACAAACAAAATTTACATCTACTCAGCCAATAAAATTTAAACTTTTCTTTTCTTGTCTTCCTTAAAAATGTTGATCACTATAATTTTACCACAAAAAAAAAAAAAAAAAAAAAATACATGTATTATTGGCCATGAGGCTTTCTTTGTATTGAAATCAAATAAATAAATAAAATAAAAAAAATTAATCAATTCTGACCAATAGAGCCGAACTAGATCCCGATAAAGTATTTAACAATTTATGTATAATACCGTGTTCAGACAGATCACGTTATCGCAATTATCGAGCTCAATACTCAATTCAAAAAGTCAATAAGTTTGCTTAGATCGCTCAATACCAGTTTAAATGATCATCTCTCCATGATCTCTCAGGAATACTCTGTAAATATCTTTGAAAATTTTTTTTCTCTACTCCCAACTCTGTTAGTCTGAATAAAATGTATCCGGAAAATTTCACTCTTTCTGTGCTGATAAAATCAATTGGCATCGCCCAATCATCACTACAGAGAGATATATTTCTTTGGCCGTACGGTACGTTTATAGAATAAACTACGTTGAGATATATTTTCCTTTGTTAAGAAAAGTAAAAGTGTTGTAAGGCGAAAAAGTTTATTTGAATATTTGTGATTGTCATTTTGTTCATGGAAATTTTGGAATAAAAGTAATTGAGTTTCAAACATTCTTTTAAAAATGTTTCGAGTCCACTGATAAGTTGATTAGCATCAAGGAAATGTCGATGGCATATAGATGGCTGAAAAATAGAGAAATCTTAATAAGATCTACTTTTAGACCTAAAATAATACTAGATTTTTAGCTGTAGTTGATTTTTTTGGATTTTACAATATGGTAAAAGTCCACAATCACTACTTCCTCTTTTCCCTTTTCCATAAACTAATTTCGTAAATACTGTGCAATGCACTGGATATGTTAAGGTCGGTCTCTGAGTTTTGGATCCTGGACATTATTGAGGCCTTCAAAAATGTCCTACCATCCAATTTAAAAAAAAAAAAAAAAAATAGATTCAATTGATTATCCACAGTTTAGTTAAAAAACTATAGTATAATTTTGTATTCATAAACGCTTAATAGCATATCATTGAAACTGTGGGTATTTCCTTTTTCCTTCTGGCAATATCCACACATTTTTCAGCTTGTTTTGTAAAAATATCGAATAGAAATTCATTCGAGTAGTCATGAAAATTAAAACATTTTATTAATTGTAATATCATCGTTTTTGAAAAATAATATTTGTTGTTGTTATTTTACCTTTTAAGCCAAAGGCCACTAAAAAAGTGTTTTTTTACGGCATTTAGCAGCAGAAAATAATTGATTTTGCTGAGAACAACGAATAATTTAATTTAAACGAACACTGGATGCATTTTATTCATTTGGGTTGGCTGCAAAATCCCTAAGACAATTGATTAATTTATTTCGTTTTTTTTTCGATATTTTTTCCTACATTTTCCCTGAATTTTCGATTCTGTTGCATTTTTTCACTATGTGAAATGAAATTTCATATGTAAAAGTTGAGCAGCAATCAGCCTTGTTATGCTATAATTTTCCTAGCTAAATGTCGATCACTAAAATGCTATGAAAAAGTTGAGGAAAAAACTTTCGTAATGTATCAGTATTCTTCTATAAATGCGATCACTTATATAATGAACGGCCTGCATTACAAACTAGTGCTAAATTAAACCTGTCGGACATCGAGTAGTCGACTACTGTACATTTTTTATGGACACATTAAGTCTGTGGAAAAGTAATGAAGCATCGGATAATTGACTACTTCCCAGGACATCGCATTGTCAAAATAGTAGTTTGTTGTTTGCATTGAAAAGTAATCAAAGCGTCAACCAGTGCGTGTTTGTGAAATAGTTAGCTTTAAGTTAATTTAAAGTTGACTTCGTTTCCGACAGGGAGCTTATAGAATTTTAGCAAGTTACAGAATAAGCCTGCAGTCTTCAATTTAATGTGCAGCATTCACTCCTAAGTCTCAAATTTATAGAGAATTTTTAGTTAGAAAATGTTGGTTTAGTAAGTGTTTATTAAGATCTAGGATTTTTTGTGCTTTTTGAAAGGCATTTTTCTTATTAAAATGTTATTTAATGCTCATGAATTAGACCGTTAATGTTCTATGGGTCAAGCCAAAGAGCGCCACCAGATCATCTGACAATGTTTTTTTTAATTGAAACACATTTTTTTTTGCTACATAATAAATCTGTTTTTTATTTGTTTTTCTTTATTTCATCATTTTTAATGCAATCTTTTTTTATTATTGTATTAATTATAATTAATAATAATAATGAGAAACATAATTGTAAATTTCTAAGTTTATTTTGTTTTTAATCATATTTGTTGTTGTTGGTAGTAAAATGCAAAGGAAAAGAAGATAATTATTTCTAAAAATCAAACACTGATTTCATTTAATTTAAAATTATGTATAAAACTTTATAAACAAATTGTTTTTTTTTTTTGTTAAATAATTTTCGATTAATTAGGACTACAAACAAATTAAAGCAACTTACAAGTGTTTAATTTATGTTCAATTTTCAAAAAATCTCAATTGTTTCGCAAACTATTTTCATTGTTGAGTAAAAACTTGCTTAAAAATTAATAACTTGAGTTAGAAACTAAAAATTTTTTTTTTTTTTTTACATATATATGTATAAAAAAATTACATAAATTGTTTATTGAGTTTTCGAAGTGAAAGTAAAAAAGAATACAGAAAAAATTGTTGTTGCAGTTAAAGCAATTTTATAGGGTGACTGTAAATCAGGACTAAACTATTAAAATACAGTGAGGGAGTGAGAGAGCGAGTAAAAGAGGGAGTGAGAGTTAAAGGGGGTGGTGTGTCAAAGATTTTTTAGGTGTTACTTCATTTTCATAATTTATTTGGTTTTGCAAAATTTTTAAAATCTCTAGCAATTATTCAAAGGTGATTTGTTTGTGTGTGTGTGTGTGTAGCTGTGTAAAAGTCTGTTGGTGAGGGAGGAGTTTCATTAATATTTGCATTTTGTTAAAAAAGTTTCTTGTGTGATTTTCTTTTGGGTTTTTACAAAAAAACAAAAATTAATAAGGGCTTCATTTTCTTTTCAAGATTTAAACGTTTATTCTTGTTTATGTTATAAATGTTTTCATTTTATTTTTGTATATGTATATATGTATGTAGGTATTTATAATATTGTTTTCTTATCAATGAATATTTATAAATTGTTTTAAATTTTTTACATTATTTTGAAGTTTATTCTTAAAAAAATTTACATTTTTCCATCTGTTTTTTTTTTTTTTGGTTTTCTTATAAAAAGGTAGAGAAAAGAGTTCAGTTTTATTAATTTGGGGTGTTTTTTAATGTTTTGAAATGTTTATTTATTTTTTTTTTTTTTTATCAATTTCATCATCAAAATATTTATTTTGATTTATTCAGATTCTTTCTATTCAAGTTTTCGGATTAAACTTTATGAACTTGGTTTTCAAGTTTTAATCGATTTTACAGCAGCTGCGCCTTAAAGTGATCAGATTACTTAATTTTTATTATTCTCAACTTGCAAAAATGCAAGAATTTTAAATATATATTTACTTTTAATACTTTATAGAAATAATTTTATCACAAATATATTTTCTTTTTTGTGTTCCAAATTATTAGTACTGAAAAACCTCTTTATCGATATCCAACCTGTTTCTTCGCTGCATACATACATTTAAAATACAAACTTATAAAATTGTTTTTATTTCAAGCGTATTTATGTGAACGAACTAGCGCACGAAAGAACAGATTCGATATTGATAAACTGGCAGTTAACTGTCATTCATATAAAAATTTGTACCATGACAATTAACTGGGCCATTACAAAAATTTAGCTTCAGAAATAATCGGGGCTGTTATAGAATCCGTATCGGATTTGAAATCGAAAAAAAATGTCTTTAATGAAATGAAATCTAATGTGATAGGTTTTTTGTTCGAACCAGACAATAACTCCAGTTCATACGAAAAACAGACACCATTTAATTTCATAGCATTAAAGCAAATTGTTTTGTCGGCTTCAAAACTGATTCCAATAAGATCTACGATGCCTGCAATGAAGTAATGTTTAACAAGAAATTTACTTTACTTTCCATATGATGTCTGCTTTATAGACCCTTTGATCCACCACTGGATTAGACCACGTTGATATATTTCAAAGTACATATATCAATTCCACGCTTGTTCCGAGGGCAGTAGATCGTATTGTTAGATCTTTGTGTAATACTAATGCCACATTATTTCAGAAAAAGATTAACGAGAAGCTATCGCTTAATATATAATTGAATGAAACCTTGCTTTAAATCCTTTCTTCCAACAATTTTATTCAACAAAAGAATTATATATGAGAGACTAGGAGCCCCAGAATCCAGTTATACTTTAAAATAGTGCTAAAATTTAGAGTACCTGAGAGCATAAACGGCCAAACTGAAGTTTTGATATGCGAGAGATATAAATATAACAATTATAGCACTCCTCATTCAGGAATGCAGTGGTTGTTATACCAGGCTTAAACTAAATTTTTTGAAGGAGGCTCTAGAATAGTGCTGCCTTTCATTACCCAATGATACTCATTGATGGATGAATCGCTAGAGTGGCCTACTAAGAATCATAGAGGTCGCAGGTTCTATTTGTACCGAAAGCTCTAACTATTTCTGTAGACAAGCAAAAAGCTTCGCAGTTTTGTGTTTGTTAAAAAATTGATTTTCATTTGGGTACTTAATACTACTCAATACTTTTAATGGTTTTCTTAGTATTTAAACAACAGGTAATATTTTTCTTATGTGTAAATGAAAATTACTTTTTCAATTTGACAAGAATGAAAAATGAAATCATGTTAAATCATGAAAAATGAAATCATGTTATTTTCTTTGATTATCAATTTTAATTTTTTTGATTTAAAATTCTAAATTTGGTTCACTCTCGTTTCTTTCAAAAGCAATTCAACACATCAACACTTGTGCAGACTTTCAACGAAGGATGTATTCAAACATCTACTCATGTTTCATTCTACACTGCTGATGTTTAAGCAGTGTGTCAACTGTGATGGTTTTCAAATAAAATTGTATTTTATTGAGTTTGGCTAAAAAGTGCAGCTCTGAAAGTATTGAAGCAAGTTGAACCCAAAAACAAGTACAAATGCTTGGTACCCTAATACTCAATACTTTTCCAGTACTACTCTGGAAGAACTTGTGTTCTATGCGGGCCTAGTATATATGTAAGCTAAAAAATCTGAAACCTTAATTCGATTTCACATAATTAATTCCCTTGAGCGATCAAAACTAAAATTACTATTTGGGTCTTATAATTATAAATCCTAAAAATGTGGGGCCAATGCAAGTTTTGCTAGAATCTTTAAATGAGCAGGTTTATTTTGTTTTCAATAATTTCGGTAATCTGGCATCCCCATATGGGCGCCAAGTACTTGCCGATTTTCGTCGCGGCACTGTAATGAGCTTCTAGTTAGCAATACGCCTTGTTTACCAGATAATTTCAGAAAAGCTTCGTTATCACTGCGGTGGAGTAATCAAGCTGTACCCAGTTTTACAGCTCAGTACTGATAGAGTGAATCTGTTACAGTGGGGTGCACCGTTAACGGGGAATCACTATATTATAGTTTGTGAACTCAAATAATAGAAAACTAATACTGATAAAATTATCAAAGAAATAAACTCAATAATCTGATAACTTCAATGCACGCTTTTAAGTATTAGTTTTGGTTGTTAAAAAATTTGTTTTTTTTTTGTTCTCTCTTTAAAATACTTTATTTCATTTTATTAGTTGTTTTATTTAACATGATTTTGGCTACAAAAAGTTACTACTAAATCAATATTTTCCTTTTATTTGGGGTACTCCCTTTCAATGTTGCTTTTATGTTTTAATATATTATTTTTTTTTTTTTATAAATGTTCAATGTTCTTTTTTTATTACAAATATTGTTGTGCTTAATAAATAATATGTTTGCTGCAAACAATTTATTTTACTTGAAACTTTTCAATTTTATTTGTTTTGTAAGAAATTTCACTTGTTTAATTTTATGCTGTTTCTTTCGGGTGAAAACATTTTAGATTTAAGTATTTTTTTTTTTTATTTATTTATACATATGTATATGTATATCTAAATATGTATGTAGGTATGTATGTTTGTATATTTATTTATTTATTTATTTAATTTAATACATACTAATTTGAATACAATACAAATACAAAATTTTTAAGCCATTTTTAATAATGATCTTAAAAAGTATTTTAAAATTTTTTTCCATACCTTAAGTGGTTTATGTATATATAATTGTCTGTATATATGTATGTATGTATATAATGCGTATGTATATTATTTATAAATTAATCAATTAGTTAAATATATATGTATATAAGTATATACTACATTAAATACAAGTAAATATTTATAAGTGTTTTGTATCGATTAAGACCAGTATTTGGTTTTTGTTTATTTCATTCCCTTCCTTTCATTACCAAGAAATGCACCCCTTTTGTAAAAAAAACAACAAGTTGAATGAAATGAGGATTTATAGTTTAATAATAAAACACATTTGAGATTTAATTTGCAAAACTTAGGCCTGTTGGGTTTTTAATGTTTTCAGACAAGTCACAGATTTCGTGCTCAACAAATTTGCTTTTGGTAGCATAATCAAGCGATTAGCATAATGTTGCATACTTTTGGGCGTATGAGAGGCATTTTCAAAAAAATATATTCTGTGCAGTTGTTGCCTATGAAATACATTTACCCCCTAATTCATAAAAATTATTACAGGCTTATAAGACTGTTATTTGACATATTTGTATGGAGCTTTATAAACCTGTTATAATTTTTATGAATCAGGAGGTTATTATTTGCTATTTTACCATACAAATTCCCGCTAAAATATTCAGACTGTTTTTTATTTTCTCTGAAATGTCGACACATACGACAGGTGGAAAGCAAACACAGAAAGCGGCCTTAGTATTTTTATTATCATTATGGGCACTTCCTTAGCGATATTAAACATAATGCAGTTCCGAAAACCAATTAGTTTAATAGTAAACATAAAATACGCATCGAATATCAATTTTTCTTGGAAGGTTATTCTGTGTTAAGTGTTGCATATTTTCAGACTTGTCATAGCAATTGAGCAGTTTCTTTGGTTTTAAATGTTATAAACTATAAATCCCTTGAATGCAAAGAAGTTACGTGGGCAAGTGCAGCGTGGTGGTTTTTTCGTAAATATTGCCTAGGAAGTGAGTACTTTCAGAATGTCGGCTCCAGCTCAATAAAACTCCACTGTTCTAAACAAATGATGGCATGGTATTGAGAAAAGTTTGTCAAACCTCGGTTATGAACACTGATAAAAAAAAATCAAATTAAAGCATGTTCAGCGGAGGGACAGGTATTTATTTTTATAGGCTTGTGATGGTGATCGTCGTCGAGATTTTGTACTTACTGCTGTGCTGTGTTAAAAGAACACTAGAAAAGTAAGGCTTTAGTTTTAGAAATCACAACCTCACGCTGGAATTTGTATGAAAAACAATAATAAATGTGAAGGTATTTTAAGAGTTGTTATGGATGGGTACACAAATATATGAACGCGTAATTTTTTATAGCATAGAACATTTTTAAATGTTCTGGATACTCGTTCTTCGACCTTTTTATTTAGCTTTGTTAGATTTTATAAATGAGCTTAAGGTCACTCAATTCTCAATAAATATATTTTCTATTTATTGATAAATTTTTTCGATATTTCGATACGCCTTTGTGTATCTTCTTCAGGAAAATGTGTTTTCTATTATTTTATAAATTTTCAAATTTCAAAACAAATCTTAATGACAAACTAAATGAAAAAAAAAATAAAAAGGGTTTTACATTCAGAAATAGGCTTTACATACATACTTATTATCTATATAATTATGTATGTTATGTTAAAAAAGTTATTATGTATAAAATAATTATTAACCTTAGTATAGATATATATAATTATATAGATAATAAGTATGTATGTAAAGCCTATTTATGAATGTAAAACCCTTTTTATTTTTTTTTTTTCATTTAGTTTGTCATTAAGATTTGTTTTGAAATTTGAAAATTTATAAAATAATAGAAAACACATTTTCCTGAAGAAGATACACAAAAGGCGTATCGAAATATCGAAAAAATTTATCAATAAATAGAAAATATATTTATTGAGAATTGAGTGACCTTAAGCTCATTTATAAAATCTAACAATAGAACATTTTTAAATTTATATAAAAAGCAACCAAAAATTTAAAATCTATTATTACTTGCCTTACAAGTTTGGGCGTGGCGTTGTGAATTACAAAATTCTTTAACTGAAAAACAAGTAGTTGTGATTTTTAGCAGCCCACAATTTGGTGCCGAATGCAGGAAATGCTTGGTAAACATATCATGTACTATTTTTTGCACATTCTATTACTCAGCCAACTGAGATTTAGATTTAGTTGCAACTATTTATTTTATGAAGCGCTTTTAATGTAACAGCACACTGGGTTTTCTTTTCTTCCTGTAGCATCATTCTTAATTGATGTTTTATATAAAGAATTAAAAAAAAAAAAAAAACAGAGACATTTTTTCTAACAACACTGCACTCACACACGCTCACATAGGCTTACAAACACTTACATACACCCTTATTTATAAAAAATATTTTTTCAGCCTTATAAAGCTCTTACTTGATAAATTTGCGTGGCATATTGCTAAAATAAGAGTCTAACAAGCCCAAAAACTATTTCTAATGAATAAGACCCCATGAGTTTCAAACCTTCACAATAAATGATTAAATAAAAGATTAAGAAAATGATGGTGTTAGTTATTAAAATTATCAGTTCATGTTTGCGGTCACTCTTAAAGTGGCTGGCTTATACATGTTTCCCTTCCATATTTTAAACATAAATTTATTGTTGCACCTCTCAAACCTCACAGAATTGAACAGAATTCAGTTTTCGCATTCAGTTTTCGTTTAACAAACATGCAAATAGAAAAACTGCTAATAAGTTTCGTTTTTTACAATTTCACAGCTGTTATATTTTGTGTTTACTTAAATTGCTTTAATTTGCATTAGAAACATGTGTTGTGTATTTTTATCTAAATTCCAACTAAACATTTTTCTTTCTAAAATATGCATGCCACTTTAAATTCGTTTTCATTTTTGTTGTTTGATATTAAGGCCAAATTTTTGTTTGATTTCATAAATAATTCAATTAAATTAATAAATTATCCAATAGGAAAAAAAAAAAAGAAACAGATATCAGAGAGAAGATTAAAAGAGTCACGACACTTACTATTTCATAAGAATGTACAGGAAAATTTACACAAAAATTTCTATAGAAATTCCTTAAGAAACTTTGAAAAATGTACAAATTTGTCTTTGTGTGTGTGTGTGTGTGTGTGTGTGTATGTATGAGTGTTTTTTCTTGCGTTTGATTTTGTACAAAAAATTGTTTCAGCATATTTTACAAAAAAAAGCATCAGTTTTTCACCAGGTTTTTGATTTTAATTTCCGTTTTTTTTTTATACAAATATTTACTATTTTTACAATAACTTGTTTTTTGTTTTTCTTGTTTAAATAGAGAAAATTTTCATTTAACGCAAAACAGTCTGTTTTTTTTTTTCTTCTTTTTTTCATATTTTTCAAAGCATAACTATTTGGTCTATTTATTTAAATGTTGTTTTTTTTTGTTTTTATTTTTACAAAAATTATACAGAAATAATGTACACAATTTTAAGATAATTTCCTTTTTTTTTATACAAATTTTTATAACATTTTAAAATTATTTAAATTAAAAACAGTTTGTTTTTCTCTTGCATGTCTTGTGTGGGAGGTTTGACAAATGCAACAGCAACAATAAAAATGTATCTTAAATAAAATAAGTTAATATTGCTAAATAAAAAGGTGGGCTAAAAATGACTTAAGTAATCGTTTATTCAATGAAAATAACATTTGAAAGCGATCGAAATACATACATTAATAATAATTTTATTTTTATTTTTCCACATTCTTCTGGATACTTGTTTTTTGATTTTTGTTATATGATTTTTCCACAAGTATAAGCTGCGCCTGAGCTCACTTTGGTTTAACAAAAATTTGTTTGCTTTATTTCGTCACTCCATTGTGTATCTCCTAACGAAATAAAACCATCTGATTTTCGCAAACAAGTGGCCTCAAGCTTAATTTCTAAATTGTTTGATGTTTTCCAAAGTTTTTTCTTACTTGTTACATTGAAATAATTTTTATATTCTGTCAACTCGTTTGAAAAAATACTTTTGGTTCGGTTGTGTGAATGTTTTCTGCTTGAAAATCCATTACAGGCACTAATTTTATTTCGAATTTTTGCCACATTTTTTATGTAGCACTCCTGTGCTCACGAATTTTTTCGCATTGAAAACTGTGAAACCAAAAAATATTTCAACGTTTTTCGACTAGAGTATTTCAAAAGGAAAACAGGCGATATCAGCTATGTTTACATAAGAATGTCAGCTGTCAAAGACCAATAATAAATTAATAAGAATTTAGAAAAAAGTTTCAAAGAAAAATTATCATGTTTGCTCTGTAAATTTCTCGAAATTTAGTTTTTGGCTCTCCACAAACCGAAATCGAATAGTTTTACATTGCGTTCAGATAGACCCCTCTATTGAGGTCAATATTCTTTAAGAAAAAGGCAATTAGTGCAAAATTGTTTCAAATATGGCCTAATACTAAAATGCAACACTGTAAAAAGTGAGCTTTTAGATGCCTTAGCATACTTTAGGGAGTTGCTGTGATGATTCTCCAGTTTTTTTTTTATTTTCTTTTTTTGACACAAAGACTTTTTGAAATGTTGACAGCTAAGGTAATGGCAAATTTTTTTCTCCACTGGTCATTATTGCTTTAATTAAATATAGACTGCATTAAAAATGCCTATCTGCACAGGTTGTTACTGGTTCTCACATCAAGACTAAAAAACTGCCCAATCTTCTAAGAAAATACTGCGGAAATATAAGAGAAATAAAATCAAAGTTTTATTTAAAACTTATGCGATGTTTCCACTACACACAGCAAGCGGCTTGTCAGGTAAATTTCTGTGAAAGGCACTCAAGGTTTTGAGAGATTTCTGCATTAATTTGTCACACAACCTGCTTGCTGCTGCATTCTGGAGAATTCTTGTTAATGAAAAATTTTTTTTTTTATAGTTTTTCGAAAAAATACTTTTAGTTTAATTAATTAATCGATTCAATTTGTATGAGTTCGATATGGAATATATTCTCTTCATGGCTTTTCAAAGTGAGCTGCGTTAATGTTTTCATCATTTATTTTAATTTGTAATGATTTGAAAAACATTCTTAGTTTCCATTCTCCCTAATTTCTTTTTACAAAAATTTCTTATTTTTAATAAATATTTTGAAAATTCTAAAGGCCATATTCATAATAATTTTTGTAAGTTTATTAAGCTCTTATTTGACGTATTGCTACGGAATATTTTTCAAATAAACGTGTAATAATCCTTCAATAGTTTTTATGAATATGGATATAAATAATTATATTTTAACACATTTATTCATAAAAAGTATTTCAGGCTTAAAAGGCTCTTATTTGACAAATATTCCATAAAAATTTGTCAAATGAGAGTTTAATATACCTAAAATATTTATTATGAATAAGGCCCTAATTTTATATCTTTCTTTTTAAATTTATTGTATTCAAGCTGACTTTAAGCGGGTTTAAAAATTGTCAAAAACTAAACACAGCAAATGAGTGTTTTTAAAAATTTCGAAAAATCCTCAGTTTACAGAACAAACCCGAATACTTTCAATAAAAATAAATTTACAGTTTAATACATTTAAGCATAGAATGATAAATTTGCAAAACAATCTAAGTTTGAAATGAAAAAATGATGCAGATGAATCTAAAGTATATTCAAACAAGAACATGCAACTCAACTTTCTGAATGTGTATGTACATTGAGAAAGTCGGACAGCCAAACTGTCAGAACATAATAGACTACAAGTACAAAACAGAAGGGAAAAAAACAGAGTGGAAAATATGCTGGAATAATTTTCATTCTCAGGCAGGGGAAAACAATAACAAATGGGTATGACCCTTATTATGAACAACATACAATTGTCGATATTCCCTGATTAGCGAAGATCGATCAGAGATATTTCAATTGGTATTGTGAGTTGGCAGCTCTGTCGAAAATTTTGTTGCTCAACGAATTTTTTTTTATCGAATGCAATTCTACTTTCGATAGAATAGTAGTGTAGAGAAATATAAGTGTTTTCTATTTTGTTTAATCTTAAACTAAAGTCATTATTTTATGCAAATGAAGAAGCTTGTTTCCTTAGTGTAGGAAAAGCCTTTTGCTCTTTGTTTGTTTTTATACAAACCGATATGACCCAAACACATTTGTTTTATGAATGTGTTGAAATCCATTTCCAAAGGGTTAGAAGCATCTTTCAATATTTTTTATTTCTAGCTAATTCCTTTAAACGTTTAGCGTGAATTTATTATAAATAAACTTTCAAATAATATAATGACATTTTCCTGAGTTAAAGGACCTTCTATTTTGCTATTTTTTGCATTTCTTCTTTTATATTTTTTTAACATTATTGTCATAAAGAAACTATTCGAAGGAGATCCAGTATCTACCGAAATATTCGAAAAAATATAAAAAGTATATATAAGACAGAGTTTTTTGGCTGCAGAAAAAAACTAATTTAAAAAGAGGTGTCGAATAAGTGGTTGAAAAATATTACAGCTCCCAAGAATCAATTAGACTAAGTTGATGGAATGTAACTTTTGGGAGTAACATATATCAATGGAGTTTGTTTACCGAATGACCCTCGTACTACTAAATTGAAATTAGCTAGATAAACTTTTTCGTCGACTATTACAGATCGAAATGATGTACATAATAAGGGCCTTAAGTTTTCTGTGCCAAAGAGAATGGAAAGCATCAAGAATACAAAGTTAAATTATTTTCCGAATTTTATTTTTAAATACGGAAATACAGGTTGTAAAATAAACGAAAAAAAATAAAACTGAATTGTATGGTATGTACTCCAGCCAGTAAGTCTTCAACTTGTCTTGTCTTCTTTAAAAATGTTGATCTCTCCAATTTTATCACAAAAAAAAAAAAAAAAAAAAAAATCTCACTCAATTTTGAGGAAGTAAAAATTGAACTAGAAAGCCCAATAACGTTATTATCAAAAAACTTTAAAATAAAAATATATTATAAGAAAAAAAGACACTATTATTAAAAATTCAGTACTGAATAAAAAAAAATATAAAAATCAGATTTGATACTGAGTATTTGTCTCTTTTTTTTGTATACTCCATACCTAAAAAGTAGTCACTCAATAATTTTAGAGTTGCACCTTTTAACCAAATTTAATGGAAAATGCAAAGTATATTTTTGATGCTAATTTTTCGAACTTTGTTGTTTAGTATTTTAATTGTTCGAGCCTTAAAAAAAATGTTTTTTTTTGAAAAAAAAACATCAAAACATTCCTGAAGAAGATATCCATTGTGATATCGAATTCAATAAATACTTATAAAAAACAAATGACCTTAAGGCTCGAAAATTCAAAGTAAAATACAACTGTGTTTGAAAATCATTAGAGCTGCAGAACCAGTTTAAAAAGCATCAGTGAGAAATTTAAGGTGATCATAAAATAACAAAAAAATTTTCAGATATAACAGCCATAATCTCTTCATTTATACCATTCAAACAATAAAATTTGCCGAAAGTTTACTTTCTATGCACTGTAAAGAAATTTCCTTGTAAAGTATATTTTGTGCCCCATCTTCTGTATTTCAGTTTTTTTTTCGCCAGCTTAACGAAAAATTTATTGCAAAACTTTAATACAGAAACACACATTTGAAAATTGCTAATAACCTGCATTCGCCAAAAAAGCTATTTTGGTAGATACTATATATTTCTTGAATACTACAGATACAGAAACGTATGTGTTTGAAACTTCATGTTAGTTCACATAATTTTCCCGACATTGTAGGAAAAATCATTTTTAATTTAAATGTCTTCATGCAAGTAGTTACATACGTATACGTTATATGATTTCATGCACGGAAATAGACAGCAATATTAATCATACGCAGCACACCTTTTAAATAAGCTGTTATCATTCCTGGGGCCAAATCCTGGCACTCGTGATTGAACGATTTCATTATAGAATGCTGTGTGTTTGTTGCTCATTTTGTTTTTGCTCTACATTGATTTTATTATCGAGTATATTCGATCACGAATTCTAGAATCCGGCCCCTGAATGAGTTTGAATTTAACTTTAGCGAGTACCACAAAACCCAGGGCTTTGGAATGTTACATACGTATACGTAATATAATTCCATACACCTCCTTAGACAGAGATATTACTCATACGTAATACACCTGTTAAATAATCCTGAATGAGTTTCAATTTAACTGTATGAGTTTTTCAAGTTAATCAATAAAGGCTTGCATTTCAGCTTTTTCTCTTGTTGAAAAAATGGAAAAGGGAAAAATGTTGTTTTTGTTCGCAATAAACACATGGAAAGAAATAATTTCAAAATGAAATGTTTCATGTGTTGGTTGTCAGAAAACTAATTTTTATTTTTTTTACACTTTCCCAACAAAAAAAAAAAATAAAGCTGTCATGGATACCTAAATAACATAAATGTGCATTTATTATTAATTGCTTGCATATCTGCATATTAATTATTTAATATATTCGACTTTATATCGAAATTCTATACTTTGATATTTAATTTTGCTTTAGTTTTTCTGCTCTTGAGCTGATCAAAATGCGATATTTATATACTAGATAATTTTTCTTTAAACATTTTCAGCTTTATGGACATAAAGTTTTTGTTTTGGTTTTGATATTTTGCTGTTTACACAAATAGTTAGTGCTTAGTTAGTGCTGCAGAGACACCTCGTGTAAACACTTGAGTGTTATCGATTTTGAAAGATGTGTGATATTCAGAAAAATGAAAGCCAACAATTAATTCAGTTAATGTTTCTAAGGAAAGTGACCAATTCACTGGAATAAATGATACTATCCAATTTTAATGTTAAACATTTGCATTTTTTCTAGTTGTTTAAAGAAACACTTACCCAATTTTTGTCGAAAACATAAGTATTTATTTTCAGTTTCTTTAGAGCTGGTATTCTAAAGAAGCTTTCGGAAATAGAACGAAACGCAAGAAATCCAGTAAAGACAAGATCTTCCACCCGATTCTCGTTGGTATTTTATTTGTAGACTTGCCTTCTTGAATTAAACTTAAAACAAAGGAAGCCATTATTGCAAAGTAGTGTTACACTTATTTTTAAAATAAAAATTCATCAATAAAACGGAATGAGAAAATGCTGACTTTGCCGTCTCTGGAGCTAGAAATTGTGAATATTCTGCCTTTATATGTACATACATCTGTGCATTCTAATTGATTCGTTGATACATTTTCCTTTTAAATATAATAAAACTACCTTGCCAAAATCTCCAGCCTTCGTTTTAATTAATTTGAAAAATATGAACTTAATTATTTATTTGCTTTAAGAGCCAATTGAAATTTATTAATTCAGGTCCGAAAATAAACCCTTCAAATGTTTACTGTCTTTTTCAGCCGTCTTTATGCCGCCAGCATTCCGTTGATGCTACTAATCAACACATCATAAGTAGTTGGGCTTCAAACATTCTTCTAAGAATTTTTCGAGTCTACTGATGAGTTGATAAGCATCAACGAAATGTCGGCACCATATAGACGGCTTAAAAAGACAGAAAACATTTGAAAGGTCTATTTTTGGAATTGAATTAATTAATTTGAAAAATGTAAGTCTAGGAATAAAGCAACTTTTTAAAATTAAAACGACAACGAGAATATGGCCGAATATGAATTGCAAATAATCTCATTGAAATCACCTTTTCAAACAAGAGTGTTACAGACATTTCTATTTGCACTTTATTTGCAATTTTGCATGCGCGAAATTAACTATAAAATATGTTATTAATTTCGACCTTTTTAAATTCAATTAAATATTGTATCAAATCAATTCGGTCTTTTAAGGTAATTTGTTAAGTGAATTGTGTAAAAAACAGTAGAAAAATCTAGCATTTAAATGCATTTTTAAAATACTACACAGTTCTTACACAATGTGTAAGATGTGGTTGATGGAAACACAATAACTTTTTATACATTTTCTTTTGGACGTTTTTCTTGCCCATTTTCCTTTCATCTATAAGCCAATAATACAAAAATCATCTCAGGGTTAAGAAAATTTTGAAATAAGAAAAGCCAAAATTTGTGTAATTTTCTTTTTTCATTCTATTTAATTTTGTGTAAAATAATTTATATTTAATCAATTTGAATTTACAAACAGTATTTTCATTATAATAAAACGATGATTTACAAATATCTTTTTATTTTAAATTGTTACAGTTAATTAAAAAAAAAAAAAAATACAATATTTATATATTTATAGGTATGTAAGATTAATAATAAAATCATATGGAAAAAGCATAAAGCTTTTTCGTTTCAAATTTCCATGCAATGGTTCTCTTAATGTGGCTGACAAACTAAATATAAATGAGCCTCGATACCAGGTAGCCGCATAACTACAACAAACATTACATGTATTTTGTTGGTAGAAATACCGTAATTTCGTCACCCATTTGTTCACGTTTGTGTGGCACATTTTCACATTTCTACAGGCTAAAAGCAGTAGTAGCGGTATCGAAGTACCTTGAGCCTATTCATAAAAATGAGTTGTAGTTGAAAAAAATGTTAATAATAATTTTGTTTTATCATCTGCCGTTTTATGTAAAACACACAAATTTCCATTCTTGAATTTATATTCAAAACAATAACAAAATATGAAAATTTGTTTTTATGTAAGCTTTAGAAAACGTCGATAAAACTCATTTCATATACATTTACACCCATATGCATAAAAACTATTGAAGGTTTATTACACGTTTATATGACAAATATTCCGTAGAATTGACGTATTTCTTAATAAACTTACAATAATTATTATGAATATGGCCTTTAGTTTTTTATGAATATACTGCACAATGTTTGTACTAGATTTCAAAAATTTTGATTTATTTAAATTTATTCATCTTTCTTCGTTCAATTCGCCAATGACATTAAGAGATTTTACAAATTTCTTATGTTTCTTATTACAATTAATTAAAAAAAAAAAATTATCATTTTAAGCTTCTAGAACTTAAAACTAAAAGAACATTAAAACATGAGTGTTGGTAGTAGTAAATTTATTTTCCAAATTTGTTGGTTTCATTTAAAACTAAGTATGTATGTAGCAAAGTATTGAGGACTAAGAACTACGAGTAGTTTAATAAATTAACAGTGACTTATACATTTTTTGTTTTGTTTACAAATTATCATATATGTATGTATGTATGTAGGTATGTATAAAATAATTAAATAAAAGCGAGGATGTTTTTTACTTGTTAATAAAAAAAAAATAGCAGTAGCAGTAAGTAGTAGTGTAGTAGTAAAGATTAACAGGAGTTGTTTAAGGAATAGAGTACGAACAAAAAATATTTATATATAAAACAAAATTACAATTTTACAAAACAGACTTGTGGCTCTTTTTTTTCTAAAAAAAATTTATGATGGGTCTATATCATTTTTACAAAAAATATTACATGAACAAAATATTAACATTCGTTTGTGTGTGTGTGTGTGTATGTTTTTTTTTACAGATTTACAAAGGTGTTTACAGAGTTTTTTTTTTACAATAACAAATAAAATGTACAACAGTTTTGTTTTCCTTTTTTTTTTTTTTGGTAGAATTAAACTTATTTAAAATAAACACTTGAAGGAGTTTCTCTTAATCTGATTTTCTTAAATTTAAACAAAGATTGAAGTGTGAGTTTTGCAGTTACGGGGGGTGAGGGGGACAGACATATGATGGTGATATTTAAAACAAGTAGTGTTTAGGAAAATTTGAATCTTTGTTTGAAAACAGAGGAATTTCTTTCTACTATTAAAAAAAAAAAGAAAAGAAATTAAATCTAACAGAAGCTTAACTTTGCTGCTTAATTATCATTTAATGAAATGCAATATTTCAAAAATTTTTTGTAATGAATTGAAAGTTTTTGTTTTTTTCTTTAATTTGATTTGCTTTGTGAAGAAACATTTTACACGAAATGTGATAATACCGAGTGCTTAAGCGAATCGCTTGCAACGATTTAAGCAGTTTATTTAAGGCTTTAAACTTTTAGTTTCATTTCCAGCAAGAGTTCTTCAATTTTAGCTTTAATTTACCTGAAAAAATACAGAAACACCACCATGTGTGTATAAGCAAACCGGTTTTCATGTAACGTAAAGGACTTAAAATTTTCAAACGCTCTTGTGCATGTCACATAAAGTATGGAATAAAGATGAATTTGAAATCTTTTTAAAAATTCTTGTACAATCAAAACGAAAACTCACTGCGATAACAAGCGAACACTATCAAGTTGAACCAATAGCCTGAAAACAAACGCAAGCGATAATTAGGAAATTTTAGAGCAGCAGATTTTTAATGCAGCTGTTTTTTTTTTTTTATATAAAGGTTATTTGTATTATACACAAATAACGTGACCACTACTCTCTTGTTGATCTTTGTTTTTGTGAAGTACCTGAATACAAACAACTGAAAATGTAAACACATACACTTGGGTACATCAGCAAAAAGAATATAATAGAAGAAAAATAAAATTATTCTACAAAAGTACATTTTTGAAAAGGTTCATTTTTGGACCTGAATTATTTTATTCTACAAAAGTATATTTTTTTTAGGTTAGGTTTGCTCAACAAGCAAATACAAAAGTTATGGCGCACTATTACTAGATCTTGCAAAAGCTTTGCACCAGCAAATATAAATTTGTTTTTAATTTGATATTTGCTCGTGGAATATACTCTTGTGAAATTTAATGTTTTTTAACTTTTTCCTTCTTCATTTTCTCCGTTGTTGTATCGATGTCAGTGCATATTCATTTCTATTTGTTTTTATAGTTAAAGGCCAATAAAAAAGTATCTAGTGGTCAAGGCTGTTTTTAGAGAAATTTGTTTAATACTTTTTCACATGTAACCAGCTGCTCTTGTATAATATGCTTTTTCAGGTTAACCTTAAATTTTTTCACAATTTCGTTATAGATTTGTGAATAATATTACCAAACTGGCGTGGGAGTTTTCTTTTTTAGCGACTTAAAGCCACTTTATATAAAACATTAGCCCAAGTATTGCCATATACTAAAATCTGTTCCAAAGCAGAAAGTTTTACTTCTTTCGTATTTAATTTTTGCTTGTAAAAAGAAAGTTTAAAATTGGTTAAAACCTTTCTTAAAGGTTCTCTTTCTCTTGCCAGCGTTACAAATGTGCAAAGTCACATGCTCGATTTTAATTTCTTTTTCAAAAAGGGGAACCATTTCACTTTCACTTTCTTTTGCTTTTCAATTACTTAATTTCTACAATGAATTCTTATCTTTAGTTGCATTTTAATTGAAATTCACTTAAACGTTTCTGGTTTTTTGTTTTTTAACTAAATCTAAAGTTTTGTTTACTAAAATTTTATAAGATTATTTATAAGAGATTATATTTTTTTATAATAATATTTATATATTTATATAGAGTTATGATATCAATGTGTAATGTTTTTTTTTTCTCTCTGTTTGTTTTCATTTCAAACTTTAGTATGTGTAAATGAGCGTGTTGTTATTTGAATTTCTTTTATGGTTTATTTATGAAATATGAAAATATGTGTTTTGTGTATAATAAACTGGAAATTTTAAAACAGTTTGTTGTTTGTTATTTTACGACATTTTGTTTTGTTAAAAGTTTTGATAAAACTCAAGAAAATGAACATTTCTTTACTGCAAATCATCTGTTGGGGGGCAAACATTTTGTCCATGTGAAGCTAATGCTCTTTTGTTGCGTCAGTCACATTTGAACGTGAAATTTGCCAATACAGTGATGCCATCTAGCGGTAGAAATACGAATAATATTACAACATTTTCTTTGACTGCAGGATTTTATATTTCTTGTATTCTTGGAACACTTTTTCGCTGTCAAAGAAGAGGCAATTGAAAGTTATTATTTTAGCTCATATACATTTTCAGTTTCAATGAAACATCGCCAACATATAGACGGCTGAACAGGTGAATAGCAAACCATTAAACAGGACTCTGTGTTTAAACATTTACAAGGACATTGCAAGTGAAATAACATAAAAATTTTTTAAATATTCAAATATGAACTTATTTATTTATTTGCTTTAAGAGCCAATTGAAAAATTGCTGAAAAATACAGCAAATATTTTTTGAAAAAGGTTCATTTTTGGACCTGCATTAATTTTTTAAATATGTATTTTGCTTCAAATAATACAAATTAATTTCATAATTTTTCTTGAGTTTATTTACTGCCTCATATCCTTTGACAAATATTCGTGTGCAACAAAACTCGAGTATATTTTTCTTCTTTGGATGAACAGTATTAGCAATATTATTTTTTTCTTTTTCAGGAAATAATCACCGATATGCCAATTGCCGTCACATCAAGTCGTTATAAAAATTCTCGCGCTTGTACATCCTCCTCTTCGACATTAAAATTCGGCCTCTTTTTAGAGATTTCATACTTTCTAGTCCGAAGGGCAGGCTAAAGTATATTAATTGCCCTCAATTGTTGATGGCAGCGAGAAAACCAGTGCATAATTTTTTAAGTTGACGTCGATGACGATAATTATTTAATGTTTATTTTTCCCTTGATCAAAGAAATTAATTTCGGTAGAAAATTATTTCCTTGGATTAACATCATCTATTTTTATGACCGTTTTGTAAAATGTTTAATGTGACGGTACAAAGCCAGATTCAAGTAAATAAAGTCAGTTTTTACTTCATTTCGTTCTTTTAATTAACAACAATATGTGTGATTCACTCCCAACAATATGTTTGCAATTTTATAGTGAATACTATATGATTTACAATTGTTAATAAGATTTTTTTGTGTGCTAAAATTGAATATTTTTATCGCAAAAAAAATCTTTCTTAATTTTGAGGAAGTAAAAACCGAACCAGAAAGCCTGATAAAATAAACAATATGTTTATGTTTGTAGTATCTTCAGGCGTTTTTGAAAACTGGTGCCGAGATTTGCAAAAAATGCAACACTTTTCAAAATCTACTGCAGGAACGATATTAAACTTCAATCGTGATTGACTACAAAAAAATGTAAGATTGAAATTCGACAGCAACAACGACAGCCAAACACAATGAGTGCGAATACACCACATTTAACTTAAACATAGCTGATTTAAAACTTGTCGCAATGAAGTAAATCATTTAACCTCTGAAGAAGATGACACAAAATCGATCAAATGAAAAATTGACAATCAAAATCATACTGAAAAATTTCAGTAACAGGAAATAGTTTTGCGGCATAAAGCGAAATATTGAGATAATAAATTTTAGTACACCACACAAGAGTTTTGTTAAACATGGATATTTAGAAAAAGAGATTTATGTGCTTGTTTTTCAGCCCTTTATGTGTAGACACTTTTTAAATAGCCCTGAAAACTTTTGAAATAATCGACTAAAATTTTGAGCAAAGCAACCACCAAAGGGTAGAAATCAAGTGGGCTGATTCCATGACCGGCAGTCTATTAAACCTAAACATGCAGGTCTATTCACAAATTCACTTTGCTGCTTCAAATCACGTGATTTATAAAAACAAATTGCACTTTATGCAATTTATGGTTATGTTTGTTTTTGAAAAAACCAATCAAAACATGTTTCATTATTATTGTGCTGAAGAAGCAAGCTATCCGAAGGAGAGCGAAATATTGACAAAAATAATTACTCAAATTCTAAAAGACCTTAAGCTTTATGCATATCTTTACACCCTTATTCATAACAAATATTTCACGTTTATAAAGCTCTCATTTAACAATTTTCTATCGAAAATTAGTCAAACAGGGCTTTAATAAACCCACAACATTTATTATGAACAAGGTTTTCAAATAGTTTTCCATTCTTAAGTTGTAAATATATGTATATAAAGATTTTACTTTGTATTAAACTGTTTTTTTTTTTGCAAATAAAGAGAATTTAAGTATTTGAGGCAAGCAGGTTGTTACATCCAACCTTCATTTTTTGCACATTAATTTCAACAAATAAATTGACTTTAAGGAGCAAATAAACTCAAGAGTGTCGAAACGAAAAGTATTACTTTGCTTTACATATTTATTTTAAACGAGATTTGCCACAACGAATTTCCTTTGCTAAGCGAATGTGTGTCTTTTCCTTAGAAATTTTATCAATAACTTTCAACAGAACGTTTCTGCATAAACTGTTTTAATTTTTTCATATCAAAATATATTCTTTCTGATGTTAAAATGAATTTTTTTGTTGATTTTTTTTTTTTTGTTTGTTTGTTTCTCATCACATCGTGTTTCCTTTTTTGCCTTTATAATTCTATCAAACTCTAGATTGTGTTTGATTTTATATAAATTAATTTACGTTAAAAAAGTTCTTTAACTCTAGATTAAAATGACTTTGTTAAATTTAATCTGTTTTCCTTACTTTTGCTTATAAAGTTGCATTGCCTTTTTTACAAAAAAAGTTTACATTTGGATGCATTTTGTTTTTCACATTTCTAAAAAACATTACAAATTTTACATTGAAAAAATAATTTAAGAATAGTTTTGGTTTTGTTTTACACTTACACATACAAATTAGTAGGGTGTCACAAAAATTAAAATTAAAAAAGAGAGTTACAAAAAAGCAAATTAAAAACTACATTTACACTAATAATTAAAAAAAAAAAAATGAAAATAAAATAAACGAAAAAAAAAAAAAATTAAAACACGTTTCATGAACGTTTTGTTTTAAAAAGCAAAAAACGTACATGGAGTTTCTAAAACAAGTCTCTTGACATTTAATTGAGGAGGAATACTTAAGCTTTTTTCCACAATTTATTGCGCAAAAACAAAAGGAAAAAGCTGGCCAAAGGAATTTGTTTAATACTTCCTTAAAAAGGCAGTTCCAAAAACCAAAAGCATACATTTTAGTGGTAAAAATTGAATTTTTTTCTAATGGAAATGTTTTCTTTTTCGCTGGCCCATGAATTTTCTTACAATTCAGTGGCTCTTCTGTGCGTTAAAAAGAATTAATTTAAAAAAGAAATATGAAATAAATATCAATAATAACTCTTGCCGATAACATGCTGGTTGTTTGCTTTTTGTTTTAGCTTAAAAAATATATTATAATAATTAATTACCACTAAACCTAAACAAATTGTGTGTGTTCTCTTGGGTTACTGTATCTTTTCTTCTTCTTTTTTGTTTGTTCTTCTACTAGTCATTATTGTTTGCCATAATTAAGTTAAGTTTACAAAAATTGTGTTGTAAAAACATTTGTGTTTTTTTTTTGTTTTTTTAAATACAATTTCATTATTTTAAAATCGTGATTTTTTTCTTCTTCCTGTTTCTTTTAAGCGTTACTTTTGAATTTTCTTGAAGTTTCAATTCAAAGTTAAAAAATTTCTTTCAAATGAGTTGTTTGTTTGTTTCTTTTTGATTTAATATTTTTATATAATGTGTTGTCTTCTTATATTCTACTATCAATTTATGAATAATTCTGTTAAACGAACGTACATGTGTGTAGCACTCATTACAAGGCTTAAAATGAACGCAAGAAAATCAGTTGCTGATGCGGCTGGTTTCAATTTTCAGCTGAAACCCAATTGGCTGATTTGCTGCTTACAAAACACCATTTGTAGTGGGTGGACCGATGGGTCCCAAATTTGGGTTGGCCACCACTGAGTTGACATTTGTCACACTTGTATCCATTGCTGTGGTCACACTAATACCATTTTCTAATGTTTGCTGCTGCTGCTGCTGCTGCTGATGTTGACTAATAGCTGTTGTTACAGCTGTAGCAGTGGCGGTGTTGGAGGCTGTTGTCATGGCAGCCGCTGTTGTGATGGCATTGCCGCCCATTGTCACAGTTATGCCACCGGCCGTGGTATTGGCTGCGGAGGCAGCGATACCCATACCCACACCCACTACACCGGGTGTACTGGTGGTGGCTGTGGTTGTAATGGGGTTCGAGGTCTTCATGAAGTATTTTTCCAATTTGGCATTAATATGTTTGCCGTAAGTGTATTTGCGCAGGGCCGCCATATGGGGGCGAATTTTATTCATGAGTTTCTTTAGTTGTGTTGGCTCTGAGACGTCAATCATTTTTTGTACCACATAGTTGGCGTACTGGTCTTTCATCATAACGTGTAAGGCACTGCAAACATGAATGTAATTTAAATGAAATAAAACAAACAAACAAACAAACAACATTTTCTCTACTCACTTGTCATTAAATGTGCAGACTTCATCAATCAATGCGGTACGTTCAGCTCGTGTGGCATGTGTTACACACTTCTCAACCACATTCGAAGCAAATTTATGCTGTGACAAGACCAAAACTTTTCCCCTAACACTATTGATTAAAATTGATTTGTCCTCCGGCTTGCCGTGCTCTGGAAAATTAGGAAACACAAAATCATTTTCACATCAACAATTGAATTATTTCAATTTATATGTATTATATGTATGTATATGTAGCTCATTTATCGCAATATATAAGACATGTCTGGAAAAAATTCAAACCAGGCAAAATGCGTTTAAAGTTTTTAATAAAATAGGTCTGTTTTTTTTTTCTGTTGCTGCTCTAAAAGAGCCTCCACACTTTATATTTATACAACAATCCCGCTCTGTCTTAGGGGTATATCGGAGGACGTGGGCTATTATACCCCTCCTATCAACCTAACTTAACCTTAAATTTGTGCACATGAGAGCGGGTTGGAGAATATAAAATTCTTCTTCTTGCTTTCTTGCAATCAACTGAGTAAAAAAAACTAACACTAACGAGCAAAAATCTTCAACTCAGTCAACCGATAAAAGTAATTTTGAGGGCTCTCAATTAATATCTACATATAGATACATATACATATGTATATAAAAATTAGATTTTCATTAGTCACGAAATCACTCCTGAATGGCTGAACCGATTTCGTCAATTTGTTTTTTTTGTTATTGCCTGGAGAACAATGACATGAAAGAAAAGGTTGAGAAAAATGCGAGAAATATAATTAAATATAATTAAATTAAAGAAAAGTATTGTACTGTCTAGCCAGGCGGGCAGTTGCATATAAAAATATCTGCAAATGACTTCGTCCAGAAATACATTAAATTTTCCCAAAATTTATGTTTCAATTTTCCTTGTTTGTTTGTCAAAAAGATTGTTCTTTTGATTTAACTTACAATATAAAGCTGCACGTTTGAACAGAACTACATACATATTTTTCTTTAGCAACTCAAAAATTTTGATTTGCCACGTAGTCGCAATAAATTAGCGACATATATATGTATGTATATGTATACCACAAACTAATTTTAACATTAGTATATTAAATTTCCAAATTACAGCTAGTGATTCGCATTCGTTGAATAAAGTTACGGGCACATTGGCAAATATTAGCCTAGAAACAACGGGACCACTACTCCTTGTTAACTTTCATTTGGCCAAGCACATGGTTACAATTAACTACACATTCATTCATATACATTTGCATGGATGCAAAACAACAAACACCAAAAAAAAAAGGGAAAAATATATAAAATTTCAAGGTTATCTTTGCTCAACGAGTAAATACAAGTAAGAATTTATTACATCTTACAAGAACTTTGCTAAGACAAATACAAATTTTGCTCGAGATGTTGCATTTAATCGTTGAGCAATCATAACCTTAAATATGCTCTTCTGAAATGTATAATTTTTTATGCTTTCTCATATATTTTCTTTTCATTGGTGTTTGTTGTTGTAACCACGCTAATATGTAGGAATTTGCAGTTGTCTTATGCATGTATGTATTTGCGCAAAAAAAAAGGCAACAAAAATAGTGGTCACGTTTTTTTTTTCTTCAAGTTTTGTATTTTTATATGTCGATGTCGACCTAAATTAAAGTACAACAACAATAGAGCTTGGTGATATAATGAGAGCGTTAATACAGTCCAAATTTTACTTTTATGTCTTATTGAAGAAATATTAGCCGCCAGCCGTCGTAGTTAAGAAATTGAACGGCACTTTTCCGTAAGCACCCTATTGGCTTTACCAACTTACCCAATACATGCTGTATAACATAATTGCCATATTGGTCCTGTATCAATTGCTCTGTATGCTCGTGCAACTCATCCAAAATGGGCTGTGTTTGTTCCGCAGTGCAATGCTCTAGTATACGCTGTATAACCCGGCAGCCATAAGGATGGGTACTCAATGAATACACCTGACTTTTGAAGGCATTTATAATGAACTGCAATGCTGATGGATCAACGCACTCAATACATTTCTGTACCACATGATTGCCATTTTGGTCTTTTACACATTTTAGCACATTGCCATCCAGTTCTCGCACGATTTCCTGTTGCTGTTCAGAAGAAATGCTTTCCAAAGCCTTTTGTATAACCCGGCAACCATACATTTGTAGAGCTAATTGCAACACATGCCCCTTAACCTGCATGCCCAACGTATTTTTCTGTTCCGGTGTGCCGAACTCGAAAAATTTCTGTATAACATAATTGCCAAAGACGTCGGTCATAAGACTGTAGGCAGCTCCAAGAATTTCATTAAACACCATTTGTTTTTCAGCAGCTGTAGCACGTTCCAGTTTCTGTTGAATAAAGCGCGAGCCATGTTGATCTTGGGAAAATTCTACAATATGGTTGGCCAAGTCACGCAATTGCAGATTGGGATAACGCTGATTGCGGAAATCCTCTAAGAGTCGTGAGCGACCTGGTTGAGGAGCACCACCTGCAGCTGCGGCTGCTGCAGCAGCTGCTGCGGCGGCTGCTCCAACACCTCCCACTCCTCCCACACTTTGCCTTGAAGCAACCGCAGCGGCGGCGGCGGCAGCAGCTGCTGCAGCCGCCGCGGCTGGTGTCGCACCCGGTATTGCCAAATGCTTGGAGAATAATGAACTATTCGAGCCAAACATGTTATTGGCAGCTGCTGCAACGGCCGCTGCCTGGGCAGCAGCTGCAGCCGGTGGCAAACCCACAGCCATTTGTTGACGATATTTTGTTTCTGCTCCTGGAGCGCGATTATTGATTAGGCACGATTGTGGTGGTGGAGGTGGTGTAATGGCAGCTCCGATGGGACTGGCTGAAGCTGTTGCTCCTAAAGCACCGTACGTATTTGTCACTGCTCCTGGCCATTTGCCGCGTGCAGCAGCAGCTGCTGCTGCAGCCGCGGCGGCTGCTTGAGCAACTGTTGTTGACACCGCATTGGTGGCGGCAGCATTGCTGTTGGTGTAATCCATTGCCGAGGGGCTAAAGGCAGATGTGGTGCGATCAAATGAATCTCGTCTACCGCTCAATGAAGACGTGTTCAAAGCAAGTCCTGTTTAGGGAAGAAAAAAGAATATTTGTTAATGGTGACAGGCATCTAAATATTTCATTTGCAAAATGTTGGCGACATTAACCATAAAATAGTCTACTATTTACTTGAGCAAATCGCCAGCATTTCTACTTATTTATACACATATTCAATTATTTCATTAATCAAAGTGATGCACATTTTTTATGAGTTGAGCTAAAGGTATTTTTTCTGATAACTAGTTTTGATTTCAATATATTTGCAGTCAGCTCAGCCAACCAATTGGGGCTCATTATTACAACTTACCGATAGCTAAAAGTAGCATTTTGTTGGCCTCACTCATTTCACATCAATATTATTACTAAGGGACACTTTTAAACATGAGAGTGATTCTTGAATAACCAACACCAAAGTTTCAAATTGTGCAAAAACTCATTGTGAAATGAGGCTCATAAAATCCTAGTGTTAGCTAACGGCAAGTGGTTTTAACGCGCCTTAAATTTTAAAACAGAAGAAATCGTCAAATGAACCAAATAATTGTTTTTTTTTTTAATGTTTAATTGTGGCAAGCAAACAACAGATTATTGCACACTTCTGCAGGCTTGTTTGCATATTCCCACAAGAAGAAGACCCGGGCTGACAAATCAGGCGACCGTGGAGGCCAATCAACATCACCATTTCGTTAAATAAGTTGTTGTGGAAACAGGGGCCAAATTCTGGCACTCGTGATTGAACGATTTCGTTATAGAATGCTGTGTGTTTGTTGCTCATTTTGTTTTTGTTCTACATTCTTTTTATTATCGAGTATATTCGATCACGAATGCCAGAATCCGGCCGCAGGTCTCCCAGTAATTTCATTGTAACCCTGAATGTAAGCGATGTGGTACTGTGATAATAAATTTGTCTGCCACGTCTGTAATTCACGGCTGCCAAATATGAACTGTGAAGGCTAATGTTTACCAAAAAGGGCGGCAAAACAAAGTAGTATATCTTTCTGCCGGATAAGGTGTACTACACATGGAAGAAAACAAATTTGAATTCAGGGTTTTTGATGGTGATTTTGCACCATAAGACTTTCATTTTAATTCATTCTGATTTTGTATTCAAGAATTAAAACGAAAATTAATATATTATTCCATTGTTTGTGGTTCACTTATTTTATTTATTGGATTTTATTTTCTTTGGAAAATCGTTTACCACTGACGGGATCGAACCGCAAACCTCACGTTTCTTATGCAGCCACCAATGCCTTCACTCAGCCAATGCAACAATTAGAACAACAACGCAACAACAAGCCATTGAAGTTGAGAGTTGATTTTAATTTAAAAATTTAACTTGATTCAAAATCAAGTTTTTTCCATGTTAATTTTACGTTTGTGGCTTTTCTTTTCCATTTATTATGCTGCATGACCCAAAATAATTTCTTTTTTTTCTTTGAGCATAAATTTAAAAGTATCAACTGCACCTGTGAACGGTCACGTTTTATGAGTTTTAATTTTTAGACAATTTGGTTTTAATACAGAAAAAAGAAGCAGAAATATGTAAACCAAACACACATCCCTGCTCTGCACGTACTCTTTCACGCTGTATGTGTAAATGCTTTTTTCGCATATATAAATTGAAATCCCTTTAATACCCAGCCCAACAACAAGCCGCTCTACAACTAAACTATAACTAATAGTAGAAAGAAAATGGTTTTTTTTTAGTGCAGTTATCGTAATGTAGATAAAGATGGCCTATTGGAGATGGAAATGCAAACAATGGAAAGAAAAACAAAATTCATTTAAGTAGTGTTAGCGTATAATTTGTTAAACAACCACGTATTATAATCAAAGAAAAGTAAAATATAATGTTCTTTTCATCCCTCGAACAGAACTGAACAGATGAAAAGTGAGTGCATTTACAAGGCAACTTTGAACATGGCAGTAACAAATTTTTAAGCCATTGTCCAAATGCAAACAATACTCATATGCATAAAAATTGCCATAAGTTTTACTTTTCATACCTTGTAACAGTACAATAAAATTACAAAAAATAACTTGCTGGGGGAGGGAAAAAAATGAAAGGAAAAATAGAAGCATAGAGACCGAGATAAGCCACTCAATTGACCAAAGTGGAGAGAGAGAGAGAGAGAGAGAAAAACTAAAAACAAAACAGGAACATCATAGAAAATAAAATTAATTTTGCCAAAAAATTGAATTAAGAAACTAACCGCTTAAGTGGTTAAGGAATAATTTATTTTAACATAAATTTTGCTCAAAATAGAAATTACTAATTTCAATTAAAAAAAAAACTTTACAAAATTTAAAATTTTTTTCAACGTAATGAAATGACTTTTATGTATGACAGTTAAAATTTGAGAGAACAAACTTAAATTGTCGGAATAATGAAAATGTTTTTCTACCCAACTCCTGTTTTACATTTTAACAATGCGAACAATTTTTAAATGCTGTAACCAACAATTACATTTAACAGCGCTTATATGGAATAAGTGACGCCCAAATGTATGCTTTCATTACTGCCGCCAGTTTTGTTCAATGTTAATGCATTAAGTAAATTGGTGATTATAATTCGTTTTATTTAAAACTAGAAACACAAAACTGTGTTATTGTTGAGGGAGCGCAAATGACAACAACAACTACACAACCCCATCATCGCACGCTGCACAAACAAAACAATTATCATTTAACAATTTCCCCAGCACGGTAAACAAAAAGCTAAAAATATGTTTAGTTTCAACAAATGATTTGCAACGAAAAATACATTAAAATATACATAATAAAAATTGCAACGAAACGAATGCAGGCCTGATAAAGTTTACATTGTTGCACTTTTATCGAATAAACAGTTTCAGATAAACAGTTTTAATTAAGTGAATATTTTGTTTATTGATTAAATTTTGTAAAGTTAACAGAAAACACATACAAAATTCCACTAACGACACAAGCATTTCGAGTTATGCAAAAATCCTGTCCACACTCTACTTGTTCAAATTTCAAAGACCTTTTATATAAAAATTAATAATAAAAAAGGACTTGGCAATTATAAGGGCTTCAGTGTGTCGTAAAAATTGCTCCTTAAAGTATACTATATATTGTGTAAAAATTTTGCGCCTTAAAGTATACTACATTATGTAAAAGTTCACTTTTTATAGTGTTGCATTGTACTAGTTGAGCAATAATTTATTGACTTTTCATAAAGAATATTGAGCTCAATATTGGCCATTTATCGCCACAGCACTACAACGGCTGCCAGCCATGTGCCGCTACTATCAAGACAGAGATGTTGCTAAGATTTGCAAAAGATGACTGAAGCTCCTTTCAGACAAAACTCATTGACAAAGCAGGTGCAACACAGGTCTATTCCTCGTGCTAATTTCTAAAAACCCAGCCATCCAACATGGCTCCCAAGGACTAAAACACATTGGTTTACCGAATATTTTTCCACAATAATTTTGCATATAAAACAAAGTCGTGCAAATACCTTTCTGCCGGACAACCTGCTTTCTAAGAAAAATTTAAGTTTGAAGAACATCTTTAAGCTCTATTTTTTATTGATCTGTTCTGTTCCCTGCGCTGTGATATGATGTGGTTCTGTGGTTTTTTTGGTTCCCTATCGATCTTTAAAAGAGGGGACCTGAACTGATTTACAGTGCGACCAAAGTTAAACCGCTAATAGAACGTGAGTGATTTTTAGAATCTATAGAAAAATGTCTTCTCCTCCAATTTAACTTAAATTAGAAAATGATTTAAATCTCACACTGATTATGCATAAAGTTAAAAATATGAGAATCAAACATTTGTCGCCACATTTTTAATTGAATGTGAAAGCAAAATGTGTAAACGGCACTCGATCACCAACAAACAGGCTCTGCCAGGATTAAATTCCATTGCTTTATTATTTTTTTCAACACGTGAAATAATGTTTTTTCCCCCTTTTTTTTTTTTGTTACTAAAGCTTCCATAATCACTTCAATGGCATACAAGCACGCAACGTGACGTTTAACACATGCAAATGCAGGCTCGTGCACGCAGATACCTGCAGCCGGCGAATGCAATTGTAAACAGTTTCATAAAATTATTTTTTAAATGTGTATGAATGAGCATGTAAAACAAATAAATTTTATTATATTGCATTTGAAATTTAACCATGTACTCAAATGTACATACAAAATAGTTGTATGTAGGAAGGTTTCTTTTTTTTTTTTCTTTTTTAAAGGAAACGTGTTATTTAATAAAAATTTAGTGCGCAACCAGTGTTGCCTATAATTTACTATGGAACTTTCGAGATATCTTCGTAAAATATTATCTCTTGTGTATGATCGTTTTTCAATCGTTTATGAACTCATTTAAGCTAAAGAAAATTTTTGCTTGATTATAAGTTTATAGTAAAGCAAAACAGATGGACCACTGGAGTAAGAAAATTTCTGAGATTCTTTTACTTTAGAAATTATTTTGCTTCCACTAAAAATTTATGTATAATTCAAATAATTTTGTACACATACTTTTCTGCCAGCGTTCCTTTGCATTTAAACTCCATTTACATAAAAGAAAGAGGCAGTTTTTGAAATCGCTGACTGTGCAAAGGATGGTTCCCCATCCTTGGGATGACATCGTAGGAGTTTGTGTGCAGTTTTCATTTCCTTTTAAGCAAATTTTTGGAAATAAATTGCATTAACGCCTTTGATAAATGACTTTTTATTTTACAAAGTCCATAAACTAAGAACAAATTTTTATTTAACATAGACCTCTTTTCTGTATGCTGTAGGTCTTTATGGAAAATGCAAATAAGGTCCTTTTTTTAGTTCAATCTTGTTCCAGAATAACTTATATTTTTAGTAATTTATATTTCAGGCATCCAATTATGTGCGGAAAAATTTATATCCAGTGCCTTAAGAAGAAGTTTTTGTTTGATAAAATACATATAGATAACCAGCATATCAACCAGCAGCAACATTTTTTCAAAGGAATTTTGTATAAATTACGAAACATGAAATTGTTGCAAGCAGGAATGCGGAATATCAGAGCTTAAATTCTTTATGAGTGGGAATGTGTTCAAATTTGCTCATGAAATAGTGGGGTAAATAAGTTTGAAAATTATAAACAAGTCTTAAGGTACACGGTTACAGACATCAAACAATAAGACCACTACACTCTTGTTGATTTTTTGAAAATGCGGATATATGTATATGGACTGAAATCGGGAAAAATTGGTCACTCTAAACAGTATTTTTTACCACCAGATTAAATTTTTCGTATCGAAAATTCATTTAGCTCATTTATAAATCAAATTTGCAAAAATTTAATTTATAAATGAGCTGCAAGCATACGCGCAACTTGAAAATGCTGGCATATATGGACCGATATCGGGGAGAAAATGTTCACTCTAAACAGTATTTTTACCGCCAGATTAAATTTTTGGCATAAAAAATTGATTTAGCTCATTTCTATGTGAAATTTGCAAAAAAAAAAACTACCGGTTTCGATATATATCGGGTATATATAGACCGATATCCGGACAAAAACCAACTTCACTGCATTTTCAAAACAAAACAGAGAACATGAAGAATCAATAATGTCCCAAATGAACAATTTTACCAAAAACAATAAAGATTTATTAAAAATTCCCCAGTTTCTTGCCCTCAAAAATCGGATGTTTAGTATATCTCGGACATTTGTGAGCCAATTTATGAAATCATGAAATACAAACAATTTGGAACTAAAAATTTTTTCCTACTCCGAGTAAATTTCTCAGAAATAGGATTTCAACAGGCCACAGACGGACATCGCTTAGACGACTTTTCTATAGGAAGCGATTCAGAATATATGTTTATACTTTATGAGGTCGGAAACTTAAGGAAGTTACATACGGAATGACAAACTTACATACATATATGTATATACTCTTAATACTTGTTGTGAAGGGCAGAAAAACAGGAAAAAAAACCTTAAAATCTTTTAATTGTTTGAGCCTTAAGGCCACTTGTTTTTTTTTATAAGTATTTATTAAATTCAATTTAATAAATACTTATAAAAAAAAAACAAGTGACCTTAAGGCTCGAACAATTAAAATACTAACGAACAAAGGTCGAAAAATTAGCATAAAAAATAAAGCTTAAAATTATTAAATTTAACAAGAGAACATTTTGGGGTTATGTCTGCTCAGCGAGAAAATATCAAATTTACAGCAAATAATTATTTGATCTTATACAAATTTTGCAAGAGCAACTAAAACTTTGCTATAAATGTTGTATTTGCTCATCGAACAAACATAACCTTAAAATATACTACTAAGGAATATTATATTTTCACGTTTTTAGCCTGTCTTGTCTTTTGCGGTTGTATTCATGCCAATGCATATGCGTTATGATCTGTTTATATGCATGTGTTTGCCAAAAATAAAGGTCTGGAAGAAAGTAGTGGTCACGTTTTTTTTTCAGGAAAAATGAACTGTGAAATAAAATATACATTTTTCTTACAATTCTTTATGAGTAATATTTTTATATTTAAGAAAAATTTAAAGGCCACCCATTTTTGCATTATTTAATTAATTTTGTTTTTACATTTTTAACAATAAATACTGCAGATTTTTAACTATAAATTATTTCAAATTTATATTGATTTTTCATTAATTTCATTGGATTTATGTATATATAATGAATATTAGCTGCTACAGGAGTCTACAGCAGCCCTGTAGCAGTCAGGAATTTTAAAATGTTTTTAGAAATGTTCTAGCCCTTACATCTTGGGTTTAGTGTACTTTAAAATTAAATATTTTCAAATTACAAGACACATTTAAAAGTGAATTTCTTATTTAAAATGTTAGGGAGAAAAATGTAATTGACAAGAACAATTATTGTATCAGTGTCGTTACAGCATGCTCCAGCCGTACGACCAACAATGCTGCCCAAAACAAACTTTTAATTTTTTTCTTCTTCCGTTTTTTGTTAATGTTTGGCAGTAGACAAAACATAAGGTTAGCAGCAGGTGGGATTTTAAACAAACAAACTTAAAAAAAATATTTACTACACCCACACACTAGCACTCGCACTCACACACATACAAATACATACGTTACAAAACAAACAATTATTTTGCCAAAAGGGATTTGTAGCAAACGACTAGACGTCTGTTTCGGCAAACGCAAAATTGCACACACAAACAAACAAAAAAACAAACAAGGAAAATTACTAACAACATGAACCAAGATTGAAGGAACGAACACAGACAGAGTGGTAAGGAAGTTGAATTGTATACAAGAGGATGCAACGAATAAAAAACATAAACGAAAATCATGCAGACATAAACAACAACAATATAAGCTTCATTTGTTACAACCAGCAAGCAGCATTAGAGTGCTTTACACTAAGTAAACTTAAACTCTCACACACACACACACATAAATGCACACAAAAAACAACAAATAGTAATTTGTCTATTACTTAAATAGATGGCTGTGTGTGTCAAAGCAATTCTCTGGCGAGATTGCAGGTAATCAAATGTAATATAATTTTACTCCCTTAAGCCACCCGAGAATACAAAAAATAAAACAATACAAACTCTGCACAGGTGCAAGGTTTAAAATCTTATGCGCTCGCCACACTCTCCCACACCCCACCACCCACACGCTTTTGGCTCAACTCGCTTTATTGTTTTATTTTTTTCTTTTTTTGTTGCAAAGGGATACAATGCACTTGCACACAACACTTATGTATGTAAAAACAAGTGAGCAGATGGTGGAGAGGGAGGGAGCAACCAAGTTTCTGCAGCGACAAACGAATTAGATGAGGAATAAACAAAAGCAAACAAATTCGGTTTTATTCATAATTTTCTTGCTTAATGTAATATGTAAGCAATTGCAGTTCAAATCTCATGTGTGTATTTAAAAAGACACAAAAGCCATTTTAATGCAGACTTAAAATTTGTACACTTCTTTTAAGGTTGGCAACTAACAGCTGCAAATGAACAAATCACTCTTGCTTTTCCTGCAAGTCAATCTACATATTTGAAAAAGATGTTATAGAAAATGCAAGAATCTCGCCAAAAGCTTTCATAAAAAAGTGAAATAATTTAAAGAAATGAGATTTTTTGAATATCATAATATCGAGTGTATTATATTGAAACATGTAAAACAGTGTTACCAGTTGCCGGATTTTCTCCCAATCTACAGTTTTCTTTTGCCAAATGGAACTAAAGTGACAGAAATCAAATTTTGAGGGGGAAGTTTTTTTTCTTAATATCTTTGGTCACAAACAATCCTACACGGTACCTACTCAGGCAAACGGTTCTTTTAGTTCGCATTCCGCCAAGACATGCAGAGTCGATTTGTCCCGATGTTTCGCGTTCATATTGGAAAGAGAGCTGTACAAGGACAGAGAAAATGCTTGACACTCTCTCTCTCTCTCTCTCTCTCTTCTCGTCTCTATCTTCGCAGTTGCTGCAGAAGTCACACGGAAGATTTATTCTTTTCGGTATCCTGTTAGAAAAGCCACTAGGGCGCGCAAAACTTTGTCGGCGAAATTCCCATAGAGCTAAAGTTTTCTCATAGCTATAACACTAAGTCATGCAAAGCTCTATATTTGACCGGTGATTTCTTTCTTTTTAGAACTTGTTTCAAATATTACCGAACTCTCAATGCCATCAATTTCGTGGCACCTTCTCCAAACTTTGATTTTCCACTTCATTTCGGCATGTTAGAGATACATATGTATTTATTAATTCAGGTCCAAAAATGAACCTTTTCAAAAAATATTTGCTGTATTTTTCAGCTGTCTATATTCCGACATTTCGTTGGTGCTAATCAACTCATCAGTAGACTTGAAAGATTCTTAAAAGTTTGTTTGAAACTTAACTACTTATTCCATAATTCCCATGAACAGAATGAGAATCAGAAATGTTCAAACAAACCTTTAACAGTAAACATTTCTTTTTTCGTTTTTCAACACTTCTACTTTTCTTTGCAACCTTCTATACAACGAGTCACCATTGGTTACTACCATTTGTATTTTTGAAAGTATCAAAAAGTAAAAGTTTTTGAATATTCAAGTATACTGATGAGTTGATTAGCACCAACGAAATGTCGTCGGCATATAGACAGCTGAAAAATACAGCAAATATTTTTTGAAAAGGTTCATTTTTGGACCTGAACTAATAAATTTCAATTGGCTCTTTAAGCAAATAAATAATTAAGTTCATATTTGGATACATATGTATGTTATTTTAAAATATTAAAGTGAAAATACTGGGTAAACTAAACTAGAAATGTGTGTGGTTATTAAAAAAGGAAACAAATATAGTAGGAAAGCGCTACAAAATGTTATGAATTTGTTTGTGCATCACCACATACATAAACTTCTCATTTGCTCATAAAATTAAGTGCTTTCGTTCCGAGATAGATTATGTTCTGCTCCAGACCCTTTCTCGAAATTTACAAGCCTGTTATACAACATTACTGCACCAGCCTGAGATTTTATAAAATACGTAAGAGAAGTCTGGAATAATATTTTAAGCTACCTAACTTTAGCAAAATCACAATAGCTCAGCACAAAGTAAGGTTTGTGATACAATTTGTTTTTGGAAATCACATGATTTTAAGAAAAGTGATTTTCAAAAAAGTACCACCAAAAAAAAAACGATGCCAATTGATTTGTGGGGCGGGTTTGCAGGTGCTTATATTGTTAACGGTCACGGCAAGTCGCGTACGATATAAGATTATTTATTTATTTCAATATGGCGGATTTGCAAGCAATAACATTTTCAATATGCTTCTATTTATCAGTAGAATCGAAATTGAGTCAAATAATTATCTTCTTCAAAGTTTAAATTACTCTCCTCTTTTATTGTTCTGCAGAAGGAGTTTCTGCATTTTTTAAACAAAAAGTTTCATTATTTATACGAAAAATTGTTTAGAAACAAACTTGAGAGAAAAATAATTGTTTTCATTTGCCAATTTGAAATTATGTAATGAAGACACAAGCCTAGAAGAAAAAGCCCCAACAATCTACCCACAACTGCTATCTATCTATCTCTCCTTCTCTCCTTTTAATAATACAACTAAACTTTAAAAACAATGTAATTAGTATTGTAGAACAAGTTACTATTACAATCATTAATATTTGAGAACTTAATTTGTTGGCAAGTATGAATGTTTATGTCTATTTGTGTTCGAGTTTGAAGCATACAACTTGATAATTGTATTTGCAGGTGTAAAGAAGTGTATGTGCGTGTGTGTGTGTGTGTGTGTTAATACTTGTAATTTTCCAGAAATAAACTTAAAAATTAGAAAATGTCCATTTGGCCAAAACTAAGGACATTTACTTATTCATAAGGGCTACATATAGTTAAAACTACCATGATTTAAGCTAAACTAGAGATCTTTACTCAGGCACACACACACACACACCCGCTCTCACTTTGCAATAACAAACAAGCATCTGTAATTCAAAGCATACATTTGGGGATGTGACAATTATATGTTCTGTTGCATATACAATAATAGCATTTAATTACACTAAAATACTTTCTTACCAGGAGAAGGAGGAGAAAGAAAAGCAATGATAAATCACATTATACAAAATGAAAAATGTATGAAGTACTTGAGATTTTTGGTAGGGCCAATATACTTTATTAAATAAATTTATAAACTATTAGAATTATTTAAAAAGAAATTTGTAATTTTCCTTAGGGGAATTCCAATTGAGGTGATGTTAGTTAATAAAATACATGTTAAGATTAAGAAATTCATTTTGACAAGAATTTAAGAAAAACGAGTAGCTAGCAAAATATGTAGCAAACATGCAGCTGCATGATAAGTGGCATTAAACAAATCAATTATACTCAGCTAATAAGACTATAGGAATTCACTACTTTTAAGGGGCATTCTGAGTTTATTTCATTTACAACAATCTTTAACCTGGTTTCTTAATAAATCAAAAGATTGGAATTCGATGTATGCCATTAGAAAATAATTATGTATATGCAAGAATGTCAATGTTTAGTTTGTGACTGAAGTGGGTGCTGGTGGAAAACATATGGCCGCTTCGGAACACAAATACAAAGTCGAAAGCGACATAAAAACTTTAACCTGGCAACAAATTAAAGTTCTTTGTACTATGCAGCACTGTTTTGAAAATCACAGCAGAGCTGAATCATGTGATTTATAAAGAAATAAATTGCATCAAAATTCTGATTTTATGCTGCTCTATTGTGGGGTTTCGATTCAAAATCACATGATAGATAGTAAAACTTCGTAATTTCAAAACTTAATGTAAATATAAAGAAGTTTTATATCTCACAATTCCCTGCGGAAGGTGAATTCAATCCATGGTTTGGTTCCAAAACTTAAAATCACTTGATTAGCCGAACCGGCCGGATAGTTAGTAAAACTTTGTAATCTCACAACTTAACGAAAATATAAAGCGGAAGTGATTCCAAACTATATTTGGTTTCAAAACGCCTAAAAGTATGTGACCGTAAGCTAACTACATCTTTAACTTGCCACAATATCAAGCAGTTCTAAAAATTTTGTGGAAATATCAACAGTTTCCATTTCGTATAAGACAAATCTCTATTTCCTATTTTGTTTTTTATTTTCTTCTGCTTACCCCTGCAACTATTTTCTTATCCATCATAAAATTTAAGTTGTAGCAGTTTTGAATTTGTTATTGATTTTTTTTTTTACATACATACATTTTCATTTCAATGTTCACCTACAATTCAAACTGCCAGTAATAGTTTTAATAACAAACTGACATGTTATCTGCCGCTGATATCACGTGAGTGTTGTGTATGAAGTTTAATTTCTGTTTTCATTTGAAACCTGACTGACAATTACCTGTCTGAATGATGTTAACACACGCCTTCCTTTTATAAGCACACGAGTGTAAATATTTCACTTGCTTAGTCATAAAATCGATTTTTATTCAAAATAACAATATGTGTCTGCCTGTATTAGAATAGAGCAATAAAAAATAAAGTGAGCAAAACTGAAAAAAAAGGGGGGGGGGGGGGGGGGGGGGGGAAATAAAAACTAAAGCATACACAAAGGCTGGCATATGTGTAGTAAATATTTTTTAATTCACTGAACATATGGTTTGTTTATTCATTTACCTAATGAAAAAATAGAAACGCTTATGCTGCTTTTTTCTTTGTTTTTACTTTAACTTGTTTTCATATCAATATTTAATTGCATTATGTTGCAAAAACAACAGCAACACAATACAATGTGGAAACAAATTAAATTAATTTGCCATATTGAACAATTTACTCTTTATTATTACTTTAAAACAATTTATCATTTAAATTAATTGTTAATGAAATTTTAAACGAGTGACGGCTCACTGTGTCGTTGTTTTCAATAACATTCTAAATATATTTTACATGGTATTTTCATTTCATTGTTTATTTAAAGTTAAACCATTATGGCATGCAGAAATTTAATCAATTTAATCAAATGTATTAATATTGGAAAAGTTTGCCATGGCAAAAAAATAAAAACAAATTCTCTTTACTAGAACTGGAGAAAATGTATGCAACCTATTCCAAGCATTTCCAAAAAAAAAAAAAAAAAAAATAATTTTCAAAATTTTAATTGCCGAAATCCTAAAAATACATACGTAGTTCTGTTTGCGCTACATAATAAAAATAGGAGACAGATGAATGCCATTCGTGATGGAATGGATTCCGTCACGTATGCTGTATGTTTATTGTTTATTTTGTTTTATATTATTTTCGCTCAATACTGCATTCGTTCACGAGTGCCATGATGCGGCGCCAGGTTTAAGAAAACAACCAACCACGTTGTGACTTAAATATTTTAAATATTTTGTATGATGTTTATCAGGCCCAAGTTTTTTCTGCATTATTTTTGTGATTGAAATTAATTGAACAAGATGAATAAAACTTCTTTAAGTTTTACCTTTAGTAAGGTGGACAATTAGCTAGTTTCGTAGCCGCCACACTTCAGGTCTGCACTGGCGGCTCATGTTTCTAAAGCGACTCTCAAGCCACTCAGCCACCCAAAATGCTGGGTACTTTCTGGTAAAATTTTTAATTATATCGAACACACCCATTATTACGTTAATTTATTTATATGCATCTCATTGTATACGTATCGGGTGAATAAGTAATAATAGATGTGTTGCATATAATTAAAAATTTACATAGAAAGTAAACAGTAACTTGGGTGGCTGAGTGTCTTGGGAGGAGTCGCTTTAGAAACATGAGCCCCTGAGTTCAAGAACGGACCCTGAGGAGAAGTGTGACGGCTTCGAAACAGCTAACTGTCCACCCAGTTAAAGGTCTACGAAGTCTTCTTTGTCTTATTTCATTTGTATCAATCACAAAAGTAATATAAGATGAACTTGAGCCTGATAAATGTGGTGCAAAATAATATAGGAAATAAAAATTAATTGACTTTTATTTTTAGTGACCAATATATGGGTATTTCCATGAAATGGTCCACCGTTTGTTAAAAAATCAAAACGCTCGCACAATTTTTTAAGCACAGAAAATTGAAAAAAAAAACTATTGACATTTTATTATGTAAAAAAAAATTTTAACTTATAATAATTTTAAATGATGGTAAAAACTTCTGAAAATATATGTTAAATTACAAAAATATGTATGAAGGTAAAAAGTGTCACGTGCGTAATGTAACGTGCGTAATCAAAAATTTTTTTTCTTAGCCAACCCATGCACACATGTTTTTGAACAAACCATGATTATAAAGGTCCGTTAATACCCTTTATAAAAACATTTTTTCCGAAATAAAAATCTTCTACAATTCGCCTACTTTTGCAATATTTCATGCTGCTTTAAAAGGCACTTACGTTTTTTGTCACGTGCGTAAGTCAACTTTGATCGCATGGAACTTGGGTACCCAGTGCTCAATTTTCCAATATATATACTTTTTGGAAGGAACTCATCACATTAAATGTAACAATGGCAAAATTCCAACCCATTTATATTTTTATAATATTCAAAACAATTAAACGTGTACAAATGTCACGTGCGTAACCATGGAAACACCCATATGCATAAATGCTATTTTAAATTGAGAGGATTTTTTATTTTTTTATTATACATATGTATATTTCCACACGGGCTATATTTGCTCAGTTCAGTTGGAAAAAAGAAACAAAATAAAGTTGTTTTAATTAAAAAAAAAAAAAAAAAAAAACCTGGAACTGACCAAAAATAGCCCGTGTGGGAATATACATACATATGTATAATATAAAAAAAAAAGAAATTTAAAAAATTGAGTTATTTTAAATATTCTAAGCCTATTCTATCTGAGCTGGAGGTCTACTCCTTTTTAATACTCTATGCTTTCATATTTAAGCCGTCATTTCGCTCCTCTAGGGATCACTTCTTCAGGGCAATAATACTCTAAGCTAAGGCTCCTTTAAGTTCGAACAATCTCGCACCACATTTAATTGTTAAAAAAAATAAAATAAATAAAAATGTTTCTTTTTACTAGCCTGTTAAAAAATAATGTTTTTTTTTCAGCATTGAATTAATTTTTTTTTTCTTATTAATATAATTGAACATGCTGTTTAAGGTCATTCATTTATTTATTTGTTAATAAAACCGGGTTAATTAGTGGCTTGCAATTTATTGACATTTGTGCATACAAAAGTATTAAATTGTGCGTACTTTGTAAAAATGAATATAAATTTTATATTTTCTTTCCTTTCAATTTAAAATTTACATAATTTAAAATATTTTTGCAGTTGTTGTTAAAAATGCATGATATTGAACTGAGTCAGGTATGCTCGAGTTCACTCTAAAGCCATGAATGCCAGGGCAGCAGTAAAAGTTGAACTTGAATTTGTTTTTTTTTTATACGAAAATTTAATTGGTATGACTCGTTTTTGATTGAAATTATACCATCATTTTAAGGTAATTTGCAAATACATCTGATAAGACTTTCAAGCAGACGGAAGGATAAAGAAGAGTGTTTATAAAAAAAAAAAATTCTTCCAATTAATTAAATTATTTATTATAGATTTCAAGTTTGTTTAATCAATTAACAATAATTTTACTTATAAAAAGTGAATAATATAATTGAAATTTATGTTTAATAATTGTAAGCAATTTTTTATATATTTGTTTTCTTGAGCTAAAGGTCTTTTGTTGTTAAAAATATTTAATTGTTTTTGTCGATATTTCGCTCTCCTTCGGATTGACATTAATTATTGTCTTGAAGAAGCTATACGAAGGAGAGCGAAATATCAACAAAAATAATTAAATATTTTTAACAAAAAAAAAAAAAAAAAACCTTTAGCTCAAGAAAATAAATATATAAAATATAAAAACAGGGGTCGAAAAAAACCAAATAATAAATTGTAAGCAATAGTTATCCGTAAAGTTAAACCGAATGCTTATGTAATCTAAAGTTAAGGCACAAGAAAATGTAGTTTTAAGAAACAACCTGACTGTCTAAAGAGCACAAATTGTGAAGCAAGGCGAAATAAAAGTTTCAACCAGTTGGATAAAATTAAAGCAAACATGCATCTCGTCACCTAAACCATATATTTTACGGCAACCATATATTTTAATTTTCTACAGTAATTGCAACTTAAGGAAAATGTTTTAAATTTACGACTATTTAAATTTTTTTAGTTAAATTTTAGGATTAGCTGGAAAACATCAATACGGATTTGGTTTGATAAAACTCATAACCACTGCCTTTTGGAAGTTTTTTTTCCTAAAAGCAAAAAGCCCTAAATTAAAAACAAAAATGAAAAATTTCACTTTTCAGCCCCATTAAAAAGGTATTTAATAAAACTACATATTTTATTTGTTAATATTATCACTATAAATATCAGAACAAATATTTTATTCATTTATTTATTATTCATTCATTTATATTTTATTCTCTTTAAAGTGAATGTAGTAGCTATTACACAATTATTGCCGCCAGTTTTTCTCTATTCTCTCTACTCTGAAAAAAAAAAACAATTCAATCCTCTTGTTCTTAAATTAATTCCAAGCGGTGTCAAAAGTGCGATAAGTACGGATTTTCTTAAATCGAGTGGGTTGTGCTTAATTTAGGTACGGATTATTCAAGCACTAAATGCCTAATTTTAGCCATATTCAATCCCAGTTTCGGATTGATTTTAGTCATATCCAATTCAGACTTCAGATCTAATATGGCTAAAATCCGTGCTTGATTGTGTTCAAGCCGTACGTGATTTCAGAACATTCGCACTTACCACACTTTTGACACTGTTTGCGATTGATTTAAGTAGTGAGGTATTGAATTTGTTTTGAGCGTGACAAATTGATTATTCGATGTTTTTGAAGCCTATTTAATTCCAAATTCGTATCTGAAACATTCCGCTCTTCTTCCTGAATTCAATAATAATTTAGAAATTATCTTAACTCTTTGCTGTTTTGAAGCTGGAACGTAACTATTGCCTATCCAGCCACTCTACTTCAGCTATTCAGTTATCACTCTGATTGTTGTGAATTTTATCATAAAATATTGTTTTAAAAAAAATCTTTAAATTAAATTAATCTTTCCGGCTCAAGTTCAACCCTTGGTTGGTCACTTTTTTTTTATCAATATCAATTAAGTAAAATTGCGTGAGCTTTGGGTGCAGAGTCGTTGAAGCGGCTGTGTTAAAATTGTGAAATTTGACACGTACAAAGTTCGTAGGGTGCTGATGTGAAGGGTGTTTGCTACCCAGAAACAGCCGATTGTCCACCTAGCTACGAAATTGGACTTTACTTAATTGATATTGATAAAGAAGTGACCAACCAAGGGTCGAACTTGAGCCTGAAAAAGTAATTTAATATACATAAATATATTACAACATCATAAGTTCAATGTAATTAAAATTTCAGTAAAATATAAAAAAAAATCTTTAAGTTTCCATGCTCCGATTACCATGATTCCGATAAAATTGGAATAGGGACGCGATTGGTCTAGACTGGTTGTCACATTCAATTATTGCTAAACTATTAATATATCTCTGATCTTCGGGAATAATAAAGTTATACAATATTCTTATTCGCTACTTCAAATATACAGGTGGCTGGGACTCTATGCGTAAATAAAAAATAAATAAAAAAACTATTTTGCACCAGCTCAACTCAATAGCCACCAACCACAACAAAGTTAACAGTTTGTTCCATCAAGTAAGCTTCCGATTTTTTATTTTTATTTTGGCATAAGGTCTTCAGATTATCAAGCCGTTTTGCAAATGTACAATTTATACCATACTACATACATACATACATACATAAATACATATTTATATTTTTATACAAAAAGTAAAGAAGAAATCATATCTTACCTCCAACACTTGAACCATTTTGCTGTGAGTATAAATTCTGTTGTGCTGTTTGGGGTTGTGGCGGATAAAGTTGGGGTGGGCCCTGTGGTGGTGGTGGTCCGGCACGTGCGGCGCCGGGTGGCACTAGAACAGGTGCAGGACTTACAAGGCGCATCGGTGTTCCTGTACGTGGTCCCATGACAAGCGAACCGCTCTGATCAAAAAATGCCGGTATGACCTGATGTTTTAGTGTGGGGGTTTTTTTTATTCACATATTTGTTGTTAATGATGATTTTGTTAAATTTATGATTTAGTTTTTGTTTTTTGTTTGTTTTGTTTTGTACAAGATAGTTAGATTTTATGATTTTAGAGGATAAATGAATGAGTTTTATAAACACAAAATACACAGCCAAATGAGAAGGGGAGTGGGAGAGAGAGAGAGAGAGAGAGAGAGAGAAAAAGAAAAAATATTTCGCTTTATGTTCATGTTGGAATTTTACAATATTAATTATTTATAGTGTAATATGCTTCTGGTTATGAATATGTTTTTATAATTTATACAAAATATTGCGAATTTTACAGATACATTTGTTTTTACAGTAGTTAAATTGCTAATAAGCTTTGAGTAAATTTACATGTAAAATTACACAAATTTCATATCAAACGCATTTCAGTTTCTACATTTGTGGGTTGGGAAATGTTTAAATAGATTGTTTTGCTAACACATACCTGATACGATTGATTTTCGGCACCTTGTTGTGATGGCGTTAGCGGCCTTCTTGGCTGTGTGCCCTGTTGTGGTATTAAATTGCCTGGATACATGCCCCAGGGTGCAACACCATAATATTGTGGCATTTGTGCAGCTATTAAGCCCATATAGGGTGCAGCATCTTGACCGGGATTAATCACGTATGGAGCCGCTTGCTGGGCAGCGTAGGCGGCATTTTGTTGGGCAGCCAAAAACTGCTGGGAGGCAGCAGCCATTTGCATTTGTTGTGGCTGCATTGTGCCATTGGGTGCACCGGGGGGTGCACCAGCTGTGGTAGCAGCTGCTGCTGCTGCAGCCGCGGCGGCAGCATTTGTGGCAGCAGCAAGGCCAGGATTTTGAGAGCGAAATAATTGCTGCAAGTAAAAGAAAAAACAAGCAATACATTAATTTGTTGTGGGAAATAATAATTATAGACATAATGAAATTTGGAATCAAAAATTTTTCAGAACAAATTTTGTTACTTAATAATAAAAAATAAAAAATATAGCAGTCACAGCCTCATTGCTAGTTTAAATACTTTGCCGGCTTAAATGGTGAATAATTTGCAATGTTGAGCCCCTATAAAATAAAGACTTAGATTTATTTCTAAGAAAAATCTTGATTTTCTTTTTTTTCGAAAAAGCATGACTTTTTTTTATCGAAACATCTGGCAGCACTGCCTGATAGACTTCTCCAGAGGTCACTGATTTGATTGAGAAAAAAAGTGTTTTTCTTTCTTGACAAACACAGAACTGGAAAGCTTTCTACAAGTCTGCAGCATGTCGTCATCCAGAGCTTTCGATCCCACTACGGGCTCGGGATTGTTGAATTCATCCATCGAGGCGTTTTAGAAATAATATTTATTAGGAGTGCAGTTCGAACAATCGAAATTTATGGCAACTGCGGGGCATCTTAGAAAAGTTTAAAGACAGAATTAGCGTGGGCTTTACTTTCTGGTATGGTAAAGCGGTATTGTTGCTGTTCAATTGGAAAAGTGAATATGTCAATATTTGATGTGATTTTGCTTTTTTTTCTGTGCCTTAAGCCATTGATTATAATTCTTAATAATTTTATAGCGCTTGAGTTCGAATTTACTTTCTCAAAATTGAGAAAGAGATAAACATTTTTTAAGGAAGACTTTTCTTTACTTAATTGATATTGATTAAAAAGTAGTGAAAACCCAAGGGTTGAACTTAAGCCTGAAAAAGTAATTTAATATAAATGGAAGACAAGAAAAGTAAAGTTGGAGACTGGGTTGTTTCTCGTCCACCACTACGCTTATCAGCACTCAATTTGCTTCGAACCCAGGCTGTGACGTATAAACAGTATATTTCAAGCAGCAGCGCAAAGCCAACACAGTGAAAGAATGGAAAGTTGATCAATACGATAAAATGATTAACAGTTATAAATCATAAAGTTCGACTATATAATTAAAATTAATGTCTAAAACTTAATGCACAATTAACATCAGTTGAGGTGAAAAAAATTTCATCCAAAACAGAAAATAAAATCATTAATATTGTTCAATTAGGTGGCTCAAACTCAAAGTTTTAACTATGTGCTGATGAAAAGTGTGTTGGCTGCGAAACAGCCAGCAATCATTTTCCATATTTTAACTTCCTTGATGCTGCATCATGAGCAATAGCTTGTAAAAGTGAACTTGATTAAGCATACAAAAAATAATCCATTATAGCAAAGTTCAGGGAATTCAAATGGAAATTGTTAGTACAATAGATTTCAATTCACGACCATATTTCATAGCGAGGAGTTTTTTTTTGGCATTTTTTAGGGGAATCATTGTTAAGCCCCAGCTCTAATTCACCATAAATAATAAAATTTATTTATTACAAATGCCTATTTAATTGTTATTTCTAAAAGGAAAGCCTCTAACATTAACAAAACTCATTTGCTTAGACTTCAAATTTAATTTCAATACCTCCCTAAACCACACAAAACTCACACACACACACGCACACGCACACAAAAGTCCAGAGGAACATTAAAAAAAACACACACACATGCATGTTGAATGTTACGAACATTTGCTCCTTTTTTTATTACAACTATAATCTTTTACATTCTCCTATAAAACTTAGAACTGTCTCGTAAATTTAAAGATTAGTTATATGCTCTGATAGACACACTGATACTTGAACTGTAAGTGCTTTTGATACATGTATAGTAATTTCTACAAATTTTATTTTATTTGCACTTCTTATTGCCCTGACACAGTTATTCTTATGCAAAAAGGCAAACGATAAAGCAAGAAGGAGAAGAAAGAAAAACATAAAACAAAACAACAACGAACAAGTAACAAGTAACAACAATAAGCTCTTTGTAGTTACTTCAACAAAATAATAAGGACAATGTCAAAGAATATTTTATTAAAAAAAAAAAAAAAATTTCGTGAATGATAAAAATATAAAACGGAATTTTAAACGAAACATTTTAAGCACAATATACCTATGTATGTATATTTTTTTCTTGTGCTAAACAATTTTAAAAAAGTCAGCGAGAAACTTCTGCTGGCATTTGATGATGATTTCAGGAGAAAAAAAATATATAACAAAATTATTTTTAAAGATCCAAACTGCTTTAGTAAAAGAAGAACAAAAAGACAAGGAACACCACAATTTATATAAAAAAAAAATACAAACCCTCTCAACATTGAGGAAGTAAAATCCGAGCCCATTTAATGTGCAATTAACAAACAAAAATGAATTTAATATTTGCCAATAAGAGTCAATGGAAATTTCTTGTATTAAGGTACGTTCAGACTGTCAAATGTTTGACCATCAGCACGTTGGTTTTTGTCCAGCACAGACATACATACAAACAGCTAAAAATGCCTGTACAGATATGGATACATCAACATATTATTGCTGGTGAATTCTACTAATTTTCATTACTCAAGGATACTCAATACTTTTCATTTGGATACTCAATATACTACTCAATACTTTTAACGGTTTTTTTGAATGATTAAACAACAGGTAGTTTTTTTATACATACATACATATGTGTATTTGTACATACACAAGTATCTGACTATGTGCATGTGCGAGTGTATGTGTTTATTTTAGCTAAAAAAAATCAATACATATTACTATTTGACAGCTGATGCTTTTTAAACAGTGTTGCAACATTGATCAGAGCTGATTTTCAAATGCAGTTGTACTTAATTGTGAATTTTTTGTTAAGTTGGGTTAAAAATTTTAGCTTTGAATATAGAGAATAACTACTTTTGAATATTGAGTATGCAAAAAAAAAAACCTACAGTATTGAGTACTCGATTACCTAATAATCAATACTTCACCAGCTCTACAATGCATTCCAACAATTTATGCAAAAAAAAAAAAAAAAAATTACAAAAACATAATAAAATTCCGTTTCACAAAATTAAAACAAAACAAAACGTAAATTATAAATGAGAAGCGTTCCTTTAAGGATTGTTAAGGAAGATGCGGAAAAATGAAATACACTTTTCTTGATTCCATGAACAAACAATCAAACAAATAAACAAGCAAGCAAACCACACACACACACTTCTAAACATTTCTAAATTAGAGACAAAATCAATAAACATTAAAAATTGAAATCGTGATACTCAAGTATGGGAGGTGTATGTTGCAAACAAGATAACAAAAAAAAAGGGAGGGGGGGGGGAGGGAGGAATTGGTAGATTACAAAGATAAACACATACTTATATTCAACTGGTATGAAATCAGTGTAAAATATGTTAAAATATGATAAGCTGGCAAACCCAGCCGGGAAATCAGAAAATATATCCCCTCAGCTCTATGGCAACCGAGTGGAAAACGAGAACTCCCAGTATCACACTACAAACATCTTGATTACAATGAAATGATGAAAGCTCCTTGGAACATGCTTATACAAACTCGCAACTACTTGTGAAAATGTTAACCAAAAAAAAAAAAAAAAGAAGGAAAAACAATAATAAAACAAATAAATACAATGTTCAAAATTATTTCAACTGTGAAATGAAATCATATCAACATGTGTTTTTATATATATACACACACACATACACTTAAGCTTTGGTTTTCACATGAAAATGCAGGGAAAAGTAAAAATAAAATGTTCACACACACACGCCCCAAAGTATGCTTCAATTTTCAAATATGGAAAAAAAACCGTTTACCAGTGAAATATAAGTTAGAAACGAAAGCAACATAACATCATTTTCAAGTGAAACAGAGCATAACAAAAATAATATCATGTTCATCAAAAACTTATTAAATAATTTTTATTGGTAAGGAGAAAAAGCGATTTCAGTATGACTTAAATATGATACCTGGTAGCCGTTTCTCAAAACTTGCCAATACGTATTACAAGTAAAATACGAGCTTATAAAAACTTTTTTTAAATAGAAAAATAAAAGTCAGTATAACACATTTTTGTGCAGAAGTAGTTTGCTTGTATTACACACATTTGTAGACTTTGAGAAACAGGGCCCAGGTGTTCCCCTGGACTTTGTAAAATATGTCGTTTATCAACTGTTTCAAGCATTAAACTATACCAAAACAAAATTTTTTTTTCATTTTTTTTCGCGATTAACAAAACCAGCTAGTTGAGCAGCATATGTTTTGCAAATCAATAAACTTGACTGTTGCTGGTACACAATTTCAATAAAATTAACTAAACTCGAGCACAAACTGCCAAACCATAAAGCAGAGACGAAGCACCGTTAAACGAGGGGGAAAGGCAATAAAAAAGCAATGCCTACTTTAAGGCTTTGAATGTGTTAAAATGATTTTAAACAAATCTCTAGGGTAAGATTTCTTGCTTTATGCCATATTTTTCTGTAAGATTTCTGTTGTTATTTTTAGTGTGGAAATATGTAAATGTATGCCAGAAAATATAACGTTACCAATTGTTATTTGATCTGTGTATAAAAATAACAAATGTTAAGTAATCATGAAAATAATGGCAAAATAAAAAGAGAAGGAAAACAAACACTCCGAAAAATATGCCATAAAAATAACTTATAACTTTTTATAGACACACACCAACAGCGTACATAATTGAATATTAAACGAAATAAGCACACTTGTACATAATATGTTACAACTTTTTAACTTTCTATGAAAAAAGAAGTAAAATAACAAGAAAGAGAAGAAGAAAACAAGACAAAGCAAATTACAAGTATTAAAAATAAAGCCAAAGTCTACCTTGGGGAGCAAATTATAAAATAATTTCAAGTGAATGAAATCTGAAAGAAAGTGATATTGAGAAAAAAAAGCAAAAATGTGTGTTTTCAATTATGAAACTGAGGCCATGACAATGTATCACCGTTCGTTAAATAAATTGCAAAATTTTTTAAGTCTACATAAGTAAAAGTTTAAAAACATATTTACAGGCATTAAAAAGGAATTAAATTTGTTTTTCTTGAGTTTTTGAAAAATGGTTTCAGACATAAAAGAAAGAACAGACAGCAACCACAATATGATGGCTTAAAAAAATAATATTTTTCGCTTTACTTTAAGCGTATTAAAGAAACAGCACCATAAAAATAAACAATTTCAACTGAAAGTGGTCGGCATAAAAATAAAGAAGACGATTCCTTAAACAATAAAAATCAATTTTTTCCCCCAAATTTTTTAGGCTATTTTATGCCTCTACAACATACAGACATCATATTTTATTTTTTAAGCACTAGTTTATTTATTGCATACAATAAGGAGACATTCTATTTGCTGGCAGGAATTCGCACCAGAAAAAAACACCTTAAATAATTCATAATTATTTTGAAATAATAGAAAGGGTAGGAACTTATGTAGTATATCGGATGTGAATGCAATGGAACAATAAAACGAAAAATTGCCAATTGGCACGCAACAGTTACTGTTTTAGAAGCTATTGCAACTCATAACTATTGATTCTTCAAGGCGAACAACTTTATTTTTTGTTTATTCCTCTAAAGAAAAAAAAAAATTTAACAAATAAGGTTGTTTTTGTTTCATGTATATGCTTTACTTTATTTTAATTGAAGCGCCTGGAAGATATGCTTTTTTTTACCAATTTATATTATGGTGCAGTAGTAGAAAATATTGAGACTTATTTTTCCTGCGCAGCCGTCATAATATAATTTGTATTGAACTATGCTGCAATAAATTTGTAAAACTTTTAATCAGTCTCGTGCCATTTTCGGTACAAATTTTGAGCTCGATTAAAGATTAAGAGTATGAGGTTACGGCTTCCGTGCTTCTTCGAAAATGAGGCCATTTGGCCAATATTTTGTTTTACACGTAATTCTCCCAAAATCTGCCATCATATTAAAAAATATGCAGATAATTCAAAGAAAAACTAAATCCAATATTGATTTCATGAACTTTTATATTTTATTTATTTAAAGAGCACAAATTAAGCCAAATAATTACCTTGAGGTGGGTGGTACACAATCGGCTGTTTCGAAGCCGCTACAATGAGCATCTGTACCCATTACTTTTCATCATAAAAGTATTTCTACTATCTCTATCTCTATATTTAATCATATATTTATTTTCCTTTCGGATGGCATTCGTCTAGTTCAATACAAATTAACGAGTTATGACCTGAGCTCAAAACGACTTGGGTGCTGATGATTGTTGTGGCGGACATGAAACAGCATTGGTATGTTCCCCAAGCCAGAAGCCTTTGAATTTAATTTTCTGGTCTTCTTTCAAAATGATAATCACTACAATTTCGCCGCACAAAAAAAAAACATTCTCAAATATGAAGTAAAGTCATACTAAAAAATCCAAGAGTAAACCATAAAGTTTGACTATAAAATTAAATAAGTGGTTAAAAATCGCTGGGCACTACGCAAGGTTTGAAAGCGTTGTCATTACTTGATACAATGGCAAAAAGAAAAACAAAATTTAAGTGGAAATCAATTGGATGTTGGTTGGAGAGACTACAATATGGAGTGATAAAATTGAAATTTTATCAATAGATTAAATATAGACATCCAGTAGCGAATAGCTCATGTAGTATGCAATTAGTTAGACCTGGTCTCGAAGCCTCTGGTTCTCTTTAGTATTCACTTCTCTTGGCTGCAACTGTTCAATAGATTTTTTCTATGATTTTATATCATGTTGATTTGTAAAGAAAATATGTTTTTTTTTTCTTAATTTGAAAAAAGTGAACTTTAGAAAAAAAAATGTCCTGCCATTTTTAAGACTATTCTCTCTTGTTTTTCCGTTCATTTTCTAAATCATGGTAGACGTGGAATAGCCATGGTAGGTTACCCAGCCACAAAGTATTCAACTTTTCTAGTCTTCTTTAGAAATTTAAAATCGAATTAAAGTCCGCTTTTGTTGTCTCCTTTAGAAACATCGATCACTACAAATTTATCTAAACAAAACAAATTATTCTGAGTCAGTAAAAACCAAACTAAAGTCCGAAAATTATTAAGCAATTGTAAATTACAAAAGTTCGCCTAAAAAGTAAAATTAATGGAAAATAATGAAATTAAATTTGAAAATTAGTTCTTTAAAGTAATGGAAATACTTTTTGATTATTAATACAGCTACTCGTTGCTGGAGAAGCGAAGCTCTACTTCCCATGCCGGAAGTACCACTTGTTTAATTGTCACCATATCATTAATCATTTCTACTTGTTTTAATTACAAAATTATAATAACCTGACCTGATTAGCTCTTGCAACTTGAGTGAATTAAATTTTAAATCAACTGACTTAAGTATAAGCTGCTCTTTTTAAAAAGCATAAAGTAAGTTCCTGCAATTACAAGTCTCTTTGTTCAAAGAAGAAAAATGTTTAATGAAACATTTCATTTTTCTGCTTTTTCACATAATTTTAATTTCAAATTTTAGTAAGAAGAAAAACGCCAATAAAAACATTCAGCGCATTAAAAATGATTGACTTGACCGTCTTTTACAACATTAAAGTGTAATTACAAACATGTCATTTCTGGTACCCGTTTTCTAATGCTTTTACTCCTTTCGAAGAAGAAAAAAAAAAACAAAAACTCTTCTTACTACAAGTTTAAGTTAAATGAAAGAAAACTCAAATAAAATTATAGAAATTTTTTTTCAACAAAAAATCAAGCTGAGAAAAAAGCATGCAACTTGTAGTTGAACTTGTTTCATTTCCACTTCAGTTTAACAACTAACAAGAAAGTGGAAAATTAGATTAACAGCACTCTGAACTAGTTAGAAAGAAGGTAGTTTAAGTCAGTCAAGCAGACATCAAGACAAACGGAAAAACAGAAAGAAAGCCACTCAGTGGAGAAACAGTTGTTTATTTTTTTATTTTTTAACAAGTAGTCAGTCATTCTACCAACCAACCAGCCGCCAAATGGATGGCATAAAAAATTAACTAGACAGACAGTTTGTACATTATCTGCAACATTTTTTCCCACTTTGATTATTTTTTTTAATTGAAAAGGGGCAAAATGTGTTTGAAATTCACTGCCAGTTCCAGTTGGCTTTGTTGGTCTGGTTTCAGTAATTACTGCTGGAAAATAGCATCCCAATCTTTTTGGTAAACAATTGAGTTTCAGCCTTGAAAGAAAACTAAATAATAATCAAAATGTACAAACAGGTTGACATTCAACATTTCAGCGCTGGCAAATGTATGGCTTGAGACTGCATATTTTCTTTACTCAAAAGGAATTACAAAATGTTGGTAGAAAGTTGTTGATTTTGCAAATCACTATAATTACAAGTAAATGCCCGTGGACGATACGTAATAATAATCAGCTTAAATGTTAATTAAATAAATGAAATGAACGGAAAAACAACAGAGAAATGCCTTAAATGACAGGCAATTTTTTTCTCTCCTGAAGTTCATTTTTTTTCGAATGTAATTTAAACATATTAATTTAAAAAAATATATATATTTTTTTTACAAATCAACTTGGTATAAAATCAAGGAAAAAATCTATTGAAAAGTTGCAGCAAAGAGAAGTGAACAATATAAAGAGCCTGTGGTGCGTGAACGTGGCATTTGCGATTGAAAGAAATAGTCCATAAATTTAAAATGTGGGATTTGTTATTTTGAAGCATACGAGCACCTGTTAAACATTGATTGCAATTATGGCCAAAAAATCTTCTTCGTTTAAATGAGTCTTAATGAGTATAGACCGAACGAAGGAATTACTAGCTTAACTGTAAATTAAACAACTGATTTTTTGGGCATTAGTAATCAATTACATTATTTTTTCAAAAATGAAATCATAATCATTAAATAATATTTAAGACAAGTATTAAAAGAGCTAAAGAAAAGATCTAAAATTTATATAAAAAATTCATTGCGTTTACAACTAATTTAATATCAGAAAAAGGAATCAAAAGTAATCAAAAAGTAATACAACTACTTTCAACGATTATTCTTTAAATAACTTTTGATTACTTTTCATACGTTTTCACTCAGTTAAAATATGTTTAATTTTGTTTTCATTAAAATAAAACTATACAGTAAATAATCAAAAGTAATTGTTGAAACTAGTCGGAATTACTTTTTGATTACAATGGATTCTTTTTCACTCAATAAATTCTCATTATTTTTTTTTGCATATTTTGTAATCCCAGTCAATCACTAGAATGGAGTGGAAAATCAAAAGTCAACGTATTTTAATAGAACAACTTTAAAACGAAAAATTTTTATACAAATCCTTCACTGTTTACAATTAGTCATGACCTAGGCTTGAAGCAATTTGTGTGCTGGTGAGCGTCAAGGTGGTCGTGAAACAGCCATGGTATGTACGTCTGCTAGCAAATCTTCAATTTTACTTTTCTTCCTTAAAAATGTTGATCATTTTAATTTTATCACCATTCAATTTTATCTTTCTCAATTTTGAAAAAGTAGAATCGAACTCGAGCCCAATAAAATTATTAACAATCAGTTTAACACGATTATGTTGAATTAAAACATTAATTATATGTTTGCCAGCATTGGTTTTACTTTACAAAACTTTAATTTTTATGCAACCATATTATTTTTATTAGATATCAAACATTTTTTTGCTATTAAAACAGCATGTAATCTGGATGCTGTTGATTTTTGTGGACTTCTCCAGTCAAAAACTCTTTAACCTTTCATTTAAAAAAAATTTTGCCACAAAAAATCATCCTCGATTCTAAAGAAGGAAAATCAATCTAAAGCCCAATAAAGAAGTTAGCTTTAATTCTTATTGATATAGTCAGGAATCAAAATAAACATACATATTTTTTTCCTTTTCCTCAGTTCCTTTATCATATTTAATTATATTTCTTTGTTATTCTTTTGTTTATTTCATTTACTTCAATTGTTATACTGCAAAGTATTTCGTTTAGCTCTGACAGGCTTCGAACCACAGACTCACAACTGTTGAGATCATGGCAACATTTAAAACGAATGGAACAACAGCCAATTTAAGTAGAGAGTTACTTTATTGTTTTGGGCCTAAATAGATGTTTTTTTTTTAGAGTTTCCCGCCTTTTGCAAGCGTCTATATAACTCTAATATTTTATATGAAAGCGGCTGAAAGAGACAGACAGCCAATAAAAATGTGTACATACGCCTAAAATAAAACATTTTACTTGACTCTTAGAGCAAATATTAAATTCGTTTTTGAGTAGAGAGCGAATTTCAAATTAAATCAATATTTTTAAGCGAATTTAACATGATTTTTAATCAACATTTTGTCATGTTAATTTTACCTAGCAATTTTTTCTCTATTTTTCATTTGCATTTGTTTGGCCAACTAGGCAACTGAAAGCAATAGAGAGAAGTGTAGAAATAATACAACATTAAGTCATTTAAGCAAAACTCAGAACTGCTCATATACCAGTGTGTAAACCTGAATACATGCGGTTAAATGTCTTATTGTACATGAATACAAAATGTCATTATCTATATACATATACAGCATTGTAAAGGTATGTATGTATGTATATGTGAGTACACATGCATGCATGACCTCATTTATATTTCACAAATTGACCATATTTACTTAAGAGACACAAAACACACATCCAGGCAAATGAACATAATTGTACATTTTTATTAGAGTTTGTAATAGAGGAATGATAGCATGAACAAGTGTGTGTGTGTGTGTGTGTGTGTGTGTATCAGGCATAATATTCTATTTTACAAGTGTAGAATTGTATTTACACAGCCAAGCAAATGTATATGATTTCACATTATCGTGTACAAATACAATTAAACAACACGTGTCCTTTCCTTTAGTGACATAATTTGAAGCTATAACTTATCCGGAACAAGAGTAACATTTTACCGCTGATATGAATGTTAATTAAAGTGAGGGAAATCATTTTAAGGAAAGGCAAAACTTTAGTTCGGTTTCTTTAAATGCAAATGGTAGAGAACGAGGGAGGTGAAAATGGTATATGGAGAAATAATTATTATAGTTTCGGAGAAGACTATTCACCATTAAGAAATCGTGGCCTTTAGTGTGGTGGTTTGATGGGATTCTTTCTCACTTAGGGTTTAAAGCAAGAGAAACCTACCATTGCCGCACCTGGAAAGTAGCAGACCTTTACCACCAATATACATATTAGGGCAGGGTCGATTTAATAATCTATATTGTGCAATAGATTTTTGCTATACTTTAGTATAAAGAAAACAATCTGCTACCACATTTTTGGTTTTATTTGTTTTTTATTTATTTTTCTTTTTATTAATTTATTTCCATTTCCTGTACAACAAGATTTCACTTATATGTTCTGGATACTCGTTCTTCGACCTTTTTTTTTAAAGTTAAATTTCACTTATATTTAAAGTATAGAAATGTGTTAAAGGGGCACAACTGGTCCACTGGGCACCAGTTTTTTTGTATGGGAGTCGCCTTAAGAAGGCGTGGTATGAGGTGAGTGGGTGTGTTTGAAAAAAGTATTGGGGTGAAAAATTATTGCGGATTGGTTAGACATTGAACTCCTCTATTGGGGCATTTCGAAAACGAATTTTTCCCATCACTGCACTAACTTACACCGGAGTGCTCAAAGAGGAGTCAATTATCTCTACTCAAACACAAGCCCATACGCTTCTTTAAGGGAACTCCCACACAAAAATAAAATATTGAAAAGTGAATGTCTTGAAAATTATTTTTTTTAGATGGTAAAATATCGACAGACTTTTGTCTATACAAATCGACCCATATTGACGTTATTGTTCAATCGAACGTTTAAAAAAAAAAATACTGTTTAAATGTTTTTAATATACACATTCCTGTCTGGCATTATTTTTGCATTCGATGTCAAAGTGAAGCTTGAATTTTTCCATCTCTGGCTTTTACGCCCACCGAAATGGTATATAATAGCATACTAGTGGAAAGATGATTTAATTTGAAGAAGCTTACGGTCACAAAATATTATGCACATTTTAACTTTATGGTTAAACTTTATGATACACGATTGTTAATTAATTTATCCAGCTTTTAGTTCCACTTTTCTCAATTCTGAGGAAGTAAAATCGAACGCAGACTCACTAAAATAATATGACTAAGCGGTGCAGCTTAAAAACAGCATGCAACTGGTCATGGCCTGGCAATTTTAGTGCTGATCATTGTCAGGGTGGACGTGAAATTACCATGATATGTACCTCAGCCAATAAGTTTTTACTTTTATTTTTTTTTTTCGTCTTCTTTAAAAAATGCTGACCACTAAAACAAACGAACAAAACATCATTCTCATTTCTCAGGAAGTAAAACACAATTCAAGACCAATAAAACGAACAACAATTGTAAATCATAGAGCTCGACAATAAAGTTAAATCAATACTTTGAATCGCTTTCAACTAATTCCTAATTCCAGTAGGTGACGGCTTCAGCTTTTTTTTAGTACAAAATTTAGATATCACTGAAAATGAGACAGATTCTATGACATTTTAACCACATAGATTTACATACCCTATCCTAAAAGTAGGCAATGAATTTCAGCAATAAAATTTAGTTGAAAATGGTTACGTATTGTGGTTTATAGAGAAAACTATTGTACGTACTATATAATTTATATAACGATATATAAAAAAATATATTTTTTAATACGATTCGAAGATACAACAACTCGAATTTCTACAATTTTCACACAACAATTCGTAGGTTTTCATTCCGGGAGGAAAAATTATTGTTTACTTTCTCACTGAACTTTTCCTTGCCATGACTAATTCTGACATCACCACTGGTGTTAAAAATATGTTTATATTCTAAATGTGTGCAATTTTAAAGGCCCAGCATTACTCGTTTCCTTGTCTTAAACAATTTGCAATCAACTTTTGTCCCAAAGAAAAATATTACAAACATATTTTTTTCCTTCTAGTTATTACTTGATCTTGTTACGACCATCATATTTTGCCCACAAACTAAAAACTAATTTACATTTTTTATTTTATATCCAGCTCTTGAAAATTCCTTATTTCAAATATCCACACACGCGCACACACACACTCCCAGTCAGCCACACCGCAGTATCATATTTCGTAACCAAACACTGTATAACACTTAATATCAATACGAAATTAATTGCCTAGAAAAATAATTACCTCAAACTTCAACTATAACTTTAAAAAGTGTTTCGAGACGTACTACTACACACTGTTGTTGCGTTCATGCACCACCATTCACCATCGCCTTTCTAATACTTTTGCCAACAATGAGCACTCAAACACAGGCCCATAAAAGTAAGGAAGCACACACACACACGCGCGCAGAGCAATGACAATCAAGCACCCAGAACTTGGTTATGCCTTCTGCGAATAGAGAAAAACGAAAGAAAGTTCAACCTAAAAATGGGTAAAAACGTTAAATTATGTGCAGAAAGACATTTATCAGAATGTCAAGAGCACAAAAAGGCAAAGTTGTAGTAGTAATTGTTGTTGTCGTTGAAGCAGCAGCACCAATGTGGAGGGCATGTCTGAGAAGTTTAAAGTCGGCAACAAAATTGTAAACATATTCGCCAAAAAAAAACAAAATTAAAGCTAAATTAAACAAAATCAAACTCATTGCTCTCAATTGTTTTTTGTACAACACAGTACAATTTTGCGACACTTAACTTTAAAACTTCTGTTACAACCCCTGCTATTGCTAACACAGCAGCAGGCAAACAATTAAAATACTACAGCACATTTTTGTTTAAGCAATCGAATGACTGGTGATAAGCAACATACAGTAAAGCAAAACGACATTTTAAAAAACGAATGACTACAACGATTGTTATAAAGTTGGAAATAATTAATTAATGTTAGTGCTTGAGAAAAAAAAAACAAAAAACCTTTTTTTATTCGAACTTAACTGTGTACAAAACGTAAAATAAACTAATTACAAAAGTTTTAATGATTTAAGAGCCTACAAATAGGCAACACTTTGTTATAAAGAAAATAAATTATTATTGAAGAGTTGCACAAAAAGCATTACAGAATGTACTAGTTTTTTTTTTTATTCATTAACTGCTTCAAAGATTTTCGCAGCTTTTTAGAGATCTTTTCTGTTGCTAATAGAAGTGGGTAAAAAAATAGACACACGTAGAGAATGATTTTGTCAATAATTTTTTATGCTAAACGTTTTACATGCATTTTTTATTTTTATTATTATTATTTTATTTATTTATTTAATTCACAAGCCTGAGTAGTATGTTTACGTTTGGAAATTAATTTTCAATAAGAACTAGTTCGCAATCAAAATAAATTGATAGTCACGAAGAGAGAATTTTTAACAGTCCAATTTAAATTAGCCCGTCAAGCGTATTTGTGCTGTCCAAATCGCCGTTTTGTATAAGGAAATGGGTGGTTTAGACAACAAAAATACGCTTGAAGCGCTAATTTCGTTTATACTGTAACTTGAATTCCAGAGCAGAACTCGGCTAAATTTTTATATTGATATAGTGCACACAGAACAAAAACCGCAACGTAAAAACAACATGAAAGAAACTTGATTGAAGATCATTTTAAATTTGTACAAAAATAATTGCTCAACTATTCATCATGTATTTGCTTTAAGAGTCAATTCAAATGTATTATTTTAGGTCTAAAAAAAATCTTGCGTTGTTTTACTTCAATTTTTATTTCAAGGAATGAAAAATACATGAATAATACCTGTTTAATTCAGTCAATATTATTGTTATTGGCAAAATTATATTTCTGTTCACACACATATAAAATTTAAGTAACGCCTACCCCTTGGCCAGTTGGGGAAAAAATCTGCCTATACTTTAGTTTTCTAAATTTCTTTATACAAAAAAAAGAGTCTTTATAAAAAAAAAAAAAAAAAAATAAAAAGAATTTGGGAATTATCAAAGCAAATATGTGCTCCCTAAAGTATGCTAAAGCGTGTAAAAGCTCACATGCTATATTGAGCATAGTAGCATTTTTTGTGACAGTCGTAATAAAGGGATCTATCTGAACACGGTATGAAACTAAGCAAAATAAAATTTCGGCTAAATTTCGTCATGATTTTATTATCTTTTCAAATAAAAAAAATTATATATATTGTTCATGTTTTTTTTAGTTTTAATTTTTGCCAGCTATTAAATGGAATAATTTCCCAGAGTTATGTGTTTTTTTTCTGTTTTGCTTCAATTAGTTAAACATTTAACACAAACTATTTCATTAAATTGTGTATTTATCGAACATTTTTTTCCACTAGTGTGCAAATTTTATAAATGTTAATTGTAATTGAATTTTAATGTTTGACATGTTCGTCTCTTAACTACATGTATATTCGCAAAGAAAAAAAAGGTATTAATTTGATTATTTACAACTCTATGTACACAAAATCGTCGTTGAAATCGTTAACCATACGCCATAAAGTAGACAATAGTTGTTAGTTAGTAGTTGTTTTTTTTTCTTCCTACACATAAAAATTTTGCGTTTTTAGACTTCGAAGTGGAAAATGTTGAATATATTGAATGAACTATCGAGTAAAAAATAAGAAAAACAAAAGAAACCTCAAACACACATCAGGAGTGACGGAATGTTTTCGATCACGAATGAGCAACGAGTGGGCTATACTGAAATCGTTCTGAGAGAGCCAAGATAAAAAACTATTGAATCAATGTTTTTCAGACTAGGATTTGTAAACAAGTATTATATGTATGACTTAACTGCAATACTGATCTTTTTTGTGTAGCTTTATTTAATTAAAAAAAAAAAACTTGTGAAAAAACGAAATCATTAGTTCTACTAATGAATTGCTTTTTGCCATTTTGTAAAAATTTTTTTGTCGCTTTACAGAACATGTATGGCATTGTGATTAAATTTTTATTATTTCTAATTGACAAAATGTTTATCTTTAATTGCAATTTTAATTTCTATTTCAATTTATTTTCATTTAATTTTTTTTTTCTGCACTTGTGACAATTGCAAAAATAAAATATACTTTTTATAGCACACTTTTAGGATGTAATTAAATTTCAAATGTTTTCATTTTGTGTTTTTTGCTTTCTTCCTATAGATTTTACTCTATTCCTTTATTGCAACACAAGTACACATATAATGAACTGAGTGTTTTAAACATACTAAATTAATCATGTACAAATAAAATTTATAGCATTTTTTTTTTTGTTCGATGTGGAAAATCCTGCAGTTTTTTCTTTTTCTTTTCTTTCTTCAAGATTGCTGCTTTTATTTTACAATATTATTTGGCAGATGAGAAGAGTAGAAAGAAATGGCAGAGAAAGGAAAAGAGAACAAGAAATCGTTCCTTTATTTATGTTGTGGCTTACCGACACTTAATTGTATAAATTACTGTTTTGTAAGTTAAGTGTTTTACTTTACACACCGTCACGGTTGGCCAACGATGAATAGGAAACGAACAAAAAAGTCTTCTCCTGAACAAAAGCAGTCAATATAGTAAATGGTGGGTGTGTGTGTGTGTGTGTAGTCGAGTTGTTAGTGTTGGCAGTTAGGGGTGTGTATATGTTTTTATTTTATTAACAACACATGCCTAATTGCCCAGGCATTTAAATAATATAATAAATTACTTCGCTTACAACTATTAGGCCTGTGTAGGAACATTTTCACTCGCCAGCCTCATCACAGAAAGAAACATCATTGATTGTTTTTTTATACTTCAATTTTGTGAATTTCTTTTTCCGACTTCCTTAAGGGTAAGTGGTTTTAAAATGACCTTAATTTGCACAAAATTAAGTTAATTTTATAGCTATTTATCACTAAAAATTATAAGAAAAATATATTTAAAAAATTAAGGCATAAAAAAATCGTTTTTTTTTTATCCAGGTGGTCGGCTGTATCAAAGTTGTGTTTTTAATCGATTTTGTTTAGCATTCTGGATTTCCATAAATTTTTAAAATGCTTAATTATAATTAATAAAACTATTTTTTAACAAATTGTTAGCGAAATATCGAAAAATGAATAAAGAAAATTAAAAGACCTAAAGCTTTAAAAAATAGTTTCATTAATTTTAACAATAAAGGTCAAAATTTATAGATAAAATAATATATGCCTAATTATAGATACTGTAGCAACACAAACGCATAATTTGCATATTGATGCATACTTTTGGGAATTTTAAAAAATATTTGTGGTTTCCAGGCGATTTCGATTTATGTGACGCCAAGAAAGAGTTTATTTTTGGTGTTTCGTATTTTGCTTCAAATGCCTGAATGTTGACACTCTGTAGCAAGCAACATAAATATGTACATATGCTGTTTTCTTACCTACAATAAAAGCAACATTAGCAATTCTGGTGCGCGGCACAAATGCAGAGGAGCCAAGAAGCTTATCGTTTTTCTTTTTTACTTAATTGTAATAATTCCGACATATTCTATTGACTTTAATCTTACTTAACTACTGCTAAACCACATTTTAAGAAAACAGGCATGAATATTTTTTTTTTTTAGAAAAGAAAACACCAATAGTTTTCATAATGTTGCATACTTTTGGGGGTTTTTTGATAAAGTTTGTAGTTTCTATGCCCTTTCGTTTGGTGAAGATAATAATTGTAAAATGTATATTTGTTTGACAAGGAGACTGAAAAAAAAACTGCCAAAAGCAGTGCAAGCCTACCAACAAAGACTATCTGAAATGCTTGGAGCCAAATTGTAGTATTCGATATCCAGTAAAAAAAAGTAAAACAAAACTAAAATAAACAACAAACCCACAACGTAAGTGACGAAATTCGTGCGTTCATGAATACAACCATTCGGCACCTGATTATCATGGTCACGTCACCGGTTTGCGACAGTGGCAGTCAAATTTCTCTATTCTGCTAGACGGGCACTTGTGACAACTGTCATGAAAAATTGGTAGCAATTCTCACATAAATACTTTCTTTTAGTAACAATAAGTAATGATTTTCACGAAAAGTGACCCAACTAACACTTTGTATTTCGATTCGTAGTACCAACATTCAGTTCTTTATGTTTTCAAAAGTAGATCCAGAAAGAAGAAACATTTGCAATTACTTAATCGAGCTTTAGTACGATTTTACTTCCTTTTTTTTTGGAAAAGAAATTGTAGTAATCAACAGTTTTAAAAAATATTTTTATCTAAAAAATTTCTTGACAATTTATTACGTATTAAATAAATTATGGGTTTAAAAAAAGTGTGTACACAAAAATTAAATAAGATTCATAAATTTGTTATTTGAATTTTTCCGACCACTTTTTTATATTTTATGTATTTATTTTCTTGAGCTAAAGGTCTTTTATTAAAATTATTTAATTATTTTTGTCGATATTTCGCTCTCCTTCTGATAACTTCTTCAGGAGAATAATAATGAAAAAAGTTTTGAAAATTTTTTTTCTTGTTATGATTGTTTTTTGAAAAAAAAAAAAAAATCAAAACTTCTTTCATTATTATTGTCCTGAAGAAACTATCCCCAGGAGAGCAAAATTTCAACAAAAATAATTAAATAATTTTAATAAAAGACCTTTAGCTCAAGAAAATAACCGTCTAATTCATAAAAATTATAACAGGTTTATAAAGCTCTTATTTGACGTATTCGCCATACAAATGTCAAATAACAGTCTTACAAGCCTGTAATAATTTTTATGAATTAGGGTTACCCCCTATATATAAGATTCATAAATTTTAAATTATCAGGTTTGCGGAACGAGTGCCTTTATAACACCGGGGCGGTTTATATTTGTCGATACAGCGCCATCAATTTTTCGATTGCTTTGGGCATGAGAAAACAAAATTTCTCTAGGATATATAAAAAAAAATCATTTTCATATGGAAGACGCTTTGGGTGTGGTTTAGGGTCGGTGCTTTCAAAAAAATATTGGGGAGAAAAAATTATTGAGGGTTGACCATGTATTTGACTCCTCTGTGAGAACTCTGGTGCAAATTAGCGCTTGTAGCTCAGTCGAATGTATGACCAACCCCCCAAAAAAGTTTTTGCAAAGGTGGCTCCCACAAAAAAAAAAAAAAAAATCTGAAAACCGGACGACTCAAAAAGTGGTGATGGAACTTTTCTTCTCTCATGCCAATAGCTATCGAAAAATTGACGGCAAAAACGTTTCTTTCTGACCTTTTTACATAGTTTTCAAACAGCCTACGCTTCATGTTACTTCAAACGAACGTAAAAATCATCATCATAAACATAATGAATATGTCTGTACATAAATTTTCTTCATTTTGAAAGGGGATCAGAGCACACAATTTTTGTCATATTTTATGCATAATTTTATATAATTTATAAATACCGAAGGGAAATTATGGTTATTTAGTGTCAACTTAATTTATACAAATTTATTACTTTATGACTTTTGCTATGAGTTTTTGAATACGTTAAACATAAATAATGTTAATTTATTTGAGTTTTATTATTTATGAAAAATTTCGGATTTTTTATTGAATATTTTTGTAAAATTTAAAAAAAATATACATTTTATTGACATTCAAATGCTACTGACATACTAATTGAAAGCTAAACTGAAGTGGACTGAGGCGCCTAAAAGAAGGCAATGCAAACAAAAAACAATTTTGAGGAAGCAAAAAAAGAGGAACTTACGCCATAATTACGTAATTAATAATTATAAAATAATTCGGTGTAATACATTTTTTTTTTATATAATTTCTTAGACCAGGCTCAGGTTAAATTTGTTTATAAATTATTGCTTGGGGTTGATACGACTATTATTTAAAGAAATTTTTTCTTTTTTTTTTTTTTTTTAAAGATAGACAGCTGCTTAAACTTGGTTGTGCTAAATTTCCCAATTTTAGCTCCGCCAATATTTTAGAAATTCTCTGAAAACTCCTACTTCCAATCGAAACATACTTTTAGTTTAAATCATACTCATAATGTTAAATGTTCCGAAAGATATTTTCAAATCCACTACCTATGCAAGTTTTCAATTGCTTTCAAATTTGTTAAACAACATTTTATTAACTTAAGTGTAAACAAATAAAACTGAGCAGTAAAAAATCAACAATATATATTTTTTAAATGAATCTTTACCATTGGCTTTTAAAGCACACTTTTTTGTCTCAAACATTTCTCATTCTTAAGTGTTTTCTTTCTTCTTTTTTTTTTGCTGCTTTTAGTAGGGGGAAAAATAAATTACTCTATTACTTGAGAACTTGTAGAACACAAGGCTACTGCCACTCCAAAGCGGACAACTATTGAGTAGAACCTAGCACAACAAGTACTTCTTATGACTTTCTAAACCATTACAATTACAAAAATGTTGAAAGCAATAAAAGCAAAAACAATTGCAAGCCATGGCAAGTTTGAAGAAAGTTCTCAACAAAATAAGCAAAACAAAAACTCAATGACTTTGTTGGAGTGTGTACACTTTTAGGATGATATTTCTTGCAGCACTCAATTGTAAATGATAAAAGCAACAACGCAACAATTTCCCAAAAAGAAAACTCGAAAAACTTTTCAATAAGGTACAACTTTAAGCAGAATTTTCTCACTTTATGGGGGGAAAAAAAATCGGAACTCAATTAGGTATCTGCTATGGCAGCAAAAGAAAAATATATGTATGTGATAGATTTCTGATGAAACAAGGACAACAGGCAACTGCCAGCTTGAATGAGGCTTGAAAAATAGATGACTAGTTTGTTGATTACGAAAACGCACGCCAAGAAAAAACAAACATTAAAATATGTACCCAGAAAAAATATTAATTTAAAAGTAGTTGGGCCCATAAAATCTTAGTTGAATTGCCTACATTTTTCACTCAGTTTTAGATGAATCCAACTGCTCAAGCTAAATTTGCGCGTCAAGCGTGCTTGTGCTGCCTGTGGCATCAAGTATGATAATTTAAGATGGATGGATAAGAAACAAATCATGTTATATACTACTCTATACTATTCACTAAATCGGTTAGATTTGTTAAACAAATATATCACTACATCTTGTCCAGGAGTTCCGTTTCTCTTAGTTACTTTAAGACAATAATACATTAGTATAAATTATTATACTATGCACATTATCTTAATACTGTTTTATTTTTTCGAGCTACGAGCCCCTCTATTTTCGATATTTCATTCTCTTTCGGATAACTTCGGGTTAATAATATAATTATATTGGTGCTTATTCGGGAAAACGTGCTAGTGAAGTGAATCTGTACATGTAAAACAAGAACAAAATGTCAAGAGTACAAACAAATTGTTTTTATGTTTCGTACAAAATTTACCGTTTACTGGTCAAAGAGATACGCGTGGCCAACTACCTCGTTAATTTTATTCTTGCGATGTAGGGAAAACACAAACAATTCTTCATATTTTGTTTTTGTTTGCGAAGGAAAGTTGCACCTCTTCGGCGCGTTTTTCAGAATAGCCACCATTATTTATTTTATCTTTTCAAGAAAGATCACATTTTATGTTTTTAATTAACGTTTATAGATTTATTTAAATATGAAAAGTTAAACTTTTAAAAAGCTAAGGTTATAGGAGGCGATGAGGAGGGGTTGAGGTGGAATATTCCTGTATAGGGATGGTTTTCCAAAAAGGTATCGGCACGAAAACCATCACGGTGGAGTTCAGGAGAGCTCCAAGAGGGAGGGCAGCCGAAGCAGGCCCAACACCAGTCTGCCATGTTGGAGTAAGAAGCTGTGCTGATAATCGTTGTCTCGTTAATTGAACCAATGTTAAAGCTGACGGCAGTCTTTCGGGCCTCACAATTTATTTCTACTTTATGCGTTTTCTGTTCTGTTAAAAAAGGCTGGCAGGATGTATTTTTTTTTTTTTTTTTGTAGTAAGAATGAGAACCAGGTTGGCCGGCAAGAACTCGCCCAACCCGACGAGCCATAGCCGGAGCGTACGCGGGCATACCAGCGAAGCCGGCAATCTGGCAGCACTAATTACCACTTGGTATTTCCATCCTTTTTTTTCTACCCACAACATAATACTACTACAAAAAAAAATGGCCTGAGAAAGCTATCCGAAGGAGAGTGACATATCGGGCAATAAATCAATAAACTGAAGAACCTATAGCTCCAAAAAATAATATAATATTAAATTAAAAAAGAGGGTCGATTAAACTTCATAGTTAGTAACACATTATTTTTTTTTTAAGAAGTACATAAAATGTCCTTTGGGAATCTCCTTGAAATATTAAAAGATATCCTTAATTCAATTGCGTATTGCGTCCACCGATTATTTCTCTCTACAATACTTGTTTCACAGCTACATTCTCGAAGTGTTCCACTTCATTCAATTAAAGATATTCGTAAACTAATTAAAATACCCACAAAAAGTAAACTATTAACATTACAATACACCTAAAGACAAAGTTTGTAAAAAATACTTATTGCTAAAACTCATCAAGTTTCTCTTATCTAATTGTTTAAAAACTTCTGGTTTCAGCCTTGAAATGAATGCCCCAACCATAAGAAAGCACTGCATTCTTCGTCTATCATAACAGTTTGGAAGAACATATTCGCCTGCCACATGTAAATGTAGGTACATACATACATATATAGTTTAATTGAACACACCTTAATAGGAGCCTTTGACGAAAACCGAAATAAAAGTATATTAAAAAAAAAAAACAGAAATCTACAGTATAAATATAAAAGTACAGGTATGGAAAGCATACTGCAGCAGCAAATAAAGAAAATGATATTCTAGGCAAATATAATTACCAACAAGGAAAGAGTACTTCAATTGTAACAAAAACAATATTCGAACAACACAAAAACCAAGTCCTTTGTCACTTCGTGTACTAAAAGATAAAATACATTTTTCTTTTACCATTTTTGACACAAACAAAGAAGAGAAAGAACAAAAAAATCGATTACGTTTTTGTAAAACTTTTACATTTTACATATTTGTTCGTTCAGTTGGTTGATTGTTTGATTCTATTTTGCTTTTAGTATAAACTACTTACTTGTACAATATTGTATGTAGTATGAAATGTAATTTACTAGATGCTTTTTTTTTCCAACATTTTATTTTATCCTTCCTTTTGATTTTTTCCTCTTTTTTTTTTTTTTTTTTTTTTTTAATTTTGGTCTGACAACTTATTAAGTGCATGCAAAATTAGATTTTCATTTAAGTGAGTGTACGTATGTATGTATGTATGTCTGTAGGGGTGTGTGAGTGTGCTGCAAGTTATAAAAAATGGTAATGTTTTCACACAGACAAATCGTATGTTGGTGTGTGTGTGTGTGTGTGTGTGTGTGTACAAAAAAGGACACTTTTTACACGGCACCATAAAAAACACATATTGGCTACACTTCTGTGCTTTTGTGAGCAACGATAACGAGGGTTATCTGATGAGTCACACCACCTGGTTGAAAAATCTGATAAAAATTGTTTAAACAAATGATAATCAAAAATTTTTCTAAAAGCTTTATAACTTCAAAAATGTATGTAGAGTACATAAACTACCTCGATTTGTATGAACATAATTTTGTCGATATTGTGCTGTCGTTGGTTTATCGATAGCTTTTGGCATGGCACAAAAAAAAAAAGTTCCACTACGACATACGGAGAAAAGAATTATTCGAGGCAGCCGATTTAAAATTTTCTTTAATTTTGCGACAATCAAAAATTTGCAATAAAACTGTCTCATACATTCATAAGGCATTCATAATTCGCATTACAAATATTAATACTCATGTTTTAGTGGGGGAATTCTGATGAGCAAAGAGATTCGGCTGCATAGAATAGAAACAGATCATAGTAGAATATTATTACTCAAAGACCATATCAAAGAGTCTGGCACTCAGCCATGTAACAGCATTACCTTTCATGCAGAAATGCAATTTAATACGTCTCTTGTTGATATGAAAAACAAAAATTGTTTTCGGAATGATGTAATTTTTATTGGCATTAAAGGAGATTTTTTAGAATTTGAGAAATGGAAAAAAAAATGATCGGTCTTGTGACACAGTTCAATTCTGATCGAAGAGAATCTAAAAGAAACGACAAATAATAGTCTTTCAAAATGAAATCATATTCAATGTCGTCACTCAAAAAAATATCAACAGGGAATTTATTTTTTTTAGTATTTTTATACCATACAAGTTTTATGAATTTCTTTGTTTGCAGTGCGAAAAACATAATACTATCAAAATATAAGACTAAATATTTGGTTTAATTCAACCCCTTTTTTAAAATAAAAAAGCATCTTCTTGAGCTAAAGTATGAAATTACTAGTACTAGATGAAAATAATTACGTTAAACAATTACAATGCCTTAAAGTATGCAATATTATGTGCACCACGAGTTGCTATAACTACCATAGTTTAGCATTTTAGTGATCCAACCAGATGTGTAAATCGAAAAGTCAAGTTTTCAGAATGGTAGCTACCGAATCAACATCCAATGGAGTCGTACGTTGAGACTATCTTATGTCCACGTGGGTCCTAGAAAGGTCCCGTTATGAAAATGTTCATAAGCAAGCTTAATTACTATAAATGAATTCCGTAGTGTTATAGAAATGTTTCCTTTTCAAGACTAACTTCAATGATCCAGTATTATTTTTGCGAAAATATTTGTTTTTATTGTGCGCCTTTGCTGGGTTGCGGCTGTTAAGCTTCGCCAGAGTGTGTGTTTTAATAAAGATACTACTTTTTTTTTTAATTTTCGTCAGTATGTGTGTGTATGTGTGTGTGCGTGTATTGTTAAATGGTACATTTGCTATTTGCTATAAGCTGTAATTTAGTTAGAAAATGCATTAAGCCACGCAAACATGAAATCAAATTAAAAATGCTTTCAAACTTAATACCACCACTACCACCACCACATCATACAAACACATCTACAGACGCAATTTTGCAATAACATTGTGTGTTATTTTGTTGCGAGCGCTCTCTCACACATTTTATAAGCAAATAAAAATAAAAATTTTATCATCATGTGTTGGTTTGACAGTAAATGTTAAAATATTCATGTCTACTCAAAGAAATGATTATTTGTGTGTGTGTGTTTGTGTGTCTTGGAATTGGAAATGGACAGGCGGCGAACAATCAAGTCGGAAAGAGATGAAATAGCAAACAGCCAAACCACAGTAACTGACAAGCTGCTTTTGCCAGCCAGGACTGGTTAGTTAATACAAATTTAATACTAACAAAATAACAAATATTTTATTATGCTTTTAAGTAGAGAAATTGTAAGTAAAGAGAGATTAAAATAATCGCACAAGACATACGCTTGCATGTGCAGGTTCTTATCAAGGAATTCCTTTTACTAAACATCTTATTTACTGAAATATTTCTTCATTTTTGTACACGTTTCACTAGTACAACTACATTTATAACTGTCAGAAAGGCTTAGAAAAGTAGTTTATTTAAATAAGTAGAAAATAAAGCTGCAATTCCAAAGAATTTAGTTTAGTCTCTAAAGCAATTTTACATGCTCAAAAGCAATAGAAAAATGTCAAGGCGTACATGCATATTTAAAAAGTAGAAACAAAATTAATTTTTAAAATTCATAGCCTATATTAAGGCGTTTGCGAAACACAAACGAAATAGTTAAACCGACTCAGTCAGATGGGTTATAAATTATTATACATATGATAAGTAACAATATTTATCGGTTTTGATGATGATAATTTACTGGCAAAAATTTTAATTTTCTTTGAAAACTTTTTTTAAAATTATATTCAGGCTTGTTGCGGGATTTCAATCTCGATTGAAAGTTGTTTCAAAAGAGTTTCTTCAGAAAGTTAAGTTCTAAAAACTTTATATTTATTATGCCACTAGATCAAACACTTGTGCAGCACAAATGGTTATTTTTCAATTGAAGTACTTCAAAGAATTGGACGCCTAAGGATATAATTTTCTAAGCTAATTGTTCAGAGACGAAGAACCATGACAAGTGTGCGGTATGTAACAAGTCACGATATTTCAAATGTTTAAAGCAGAAAATACTTTTTTCAATTACAGTAGTTCAAAGAATTTGACGCCAAAAAATCCTTAGGCTAATTGTTCGGAAACAAAGTATGTAGTAAATCACAGCATATTTTCAGAATGCTTTGACTACTTTAAAAGTAATTTATAACAAGTTTCTAAAGCATAAAGTCCAATTAATTTTTCTCGAATACTATTGAACTCTCAAAGTTAAAACAAAGGTGATTTTAAAGATTCATACCACGTTCTTTTCGTGGGCCAAAGCTGAACAAATTTTGTAAAAAAATAAACTGTTTGCGGCAGAGCTCCGCGTAAATAAAACACTTGAATGAACAACCACACTTTCTGGCAAAAACCAACTGATTCTTCCATTCAATAAATATTTCTCAACCTACAGCCACAAATCTGAAAGTACAAAATTTGGTGACATAATGACGCCAAGAGCTTGAAAATAGTATTTATATTTGTCACTTTGCAAAACTTGTTTTCACTATATTATTTTGCTTTGCAAATAAATAAAAAAAAAAGTTCACTGGATTGTTGAAGGTAAAGAAGAAAATTTAAATATTCACAACTCAATGTACTAAAAGGATTGCTATGGCAAATCTAAAAAAAAACCTACCAAGAATTATTTTATTTTCTCCATTTCAACTTAATTCTTGTAAACCAAAAGTAATGATGTTTCTTGGCAAAGCAAACTCCTACGCTTTTGTTGTTCAACGCCCTGAAAGTATGCAATGTACAAACAATAACACAATTGTCATTAACACCAGAAACCACAAACAGGTTTCGATGTGCGTGTCTGAAAAAGGTTTTTTCTTTCTTTGAAAATTACGTGATTTCTTTAACAAAATACTTCTGCCAGCAGAAAGAAAAAAAATCTTTTTTTTAATTTTTTATTTCAATTTTACACGCACGTTGAAAATTACAAATTGAAAAACAGAACAAAAATGTATACTACTAAAAATAAATTCAGCAAACCCAGCACAAGGATTCATTGCAATTTCCACTATAACCGGAAAATAAACATGAATTTTAATAATTTCTGTTCAAAATAAAAACAAAAATGCCTACGAGTTAAGTATTTAATTACAAGTACAGAAAAGCAGGGGGAATGAAAAAGAAAATATAGAGGAGCCGGTTGGTTGGTTGAGTTTAAAAAGATGTTAATGTCAAACAGAAATGAAACAATTCAAAGTAATTATTACCTAAACAATGCCAAAAGTATAAATGCCAACACTACCACAGCAATACGCCCAGCAGTATACTTTAGTTTTTACTTTCTTGGAAATGTATAGAGAGATGATGAAAAAAATTTATATAAAAATACATTTCAATTTTAACACTTTCTTGGGTTGTTAAGGTCACTGCTGCAAACGTTATGTTTCCATTTCAGTACAACAATGTTTATGTGTTTTTTATTTCACATTTTGTTTTGAACTTTTATATGATTAAAATAATTGGAAAATATTAAGTTTCTTAAAATGAAAACTGTGCTGAAATTATGATTTACTTTTTGCCTATCTTGAGTTTTAAAAGGTCACGTATTTCAGTACAGGATATTCTAAATTAATTTAAATACGTGTACTAGAGACAAAACTGTAGTTTAAAATTGTTTAGCAGCATTAATGGAAGATAATTCGCCTAGAAGGTATGCTACACTTATATGCAAATTTTAATATAAGACATAAGTAAATGCCTTAGAACGGTAGGATTTTGTACTTGAGTTAGAGCGAAAACTTTTGCTGCAGTTATTTTAAGGCATACATTAAAATGTTGGGATAAAAGAAATATTTATACACGTATTTAGGATTTTACAAGACACTACAGCAGCAGCTTCAACTAATTTCTTTGATGTTGGTTGAAGTCTAGGAGAAAGGTAGCTTTCATGTCGCGAGGTTAGAAAATATGAATGAGTACAAGACAATCACGTCCAACGATATTGGTGAAAATAGCAGCCGGGTCGGAAAGTTCGATAATATTGAAAAATAAAATTCAATCCGTATGTTGGTACTATACGAAATGAAAGATGTTTAGGGAATGCCATGGAGAGAGTAAAAACTGAGGTACGTAGCCATATCCAGGCAGCACAGACATGCCAGTATGGCTTCCAGTTCAATTAATACATTTTTATGCAGGCGCCTCATGAAACGTAAACAGAAACAAACAATACATAATTCCTAAAAGTATGCACCAAAGTTTATTATATTTACCTTTTGCCGGCTGTCAGTCATGTGTTCTTACATAGCATTAGTAATTTAAAAATTTTATAAATATATTGAAATCTGAAGCCCCAAAATAAATTTATTTTTTCTAAGCACTAAAATCATTCGAAATTTTTGATCGTGATTTCTTTCTTGCATAAATTTTGAAACCAATAATTGAGCTCGAGCATATACGTTTTTATTTTCATTGAAAAAAATCAACAGTTAACAAGTTTTAATCGATATTTATTTATTTGTTTTTTTTTTTTTGAGAGATTCTTTGGGAATGTCTGCTACAAAAAATTATTCAAGTTCGAAGAAATTTATTTTGAACGCACAGGCTCTAAAGGATCTCAAGCTCATGTATTTCTTCTTTTTCTAATCTAGAGTAAAGTTTTACAGAGTTCAGTCACTGAAAATTTGTAACAGTCGCCTAAATGATTAATTATTAGAATGGTCCTTCCGAACCTTCTATTTGTAGGCTTAATTCCTTAATTATTTTCATTTTATCAGTTTATTACAATTTTCTTATTGTTTTTGTATGTAAAAAAATAATTGCCTAAATTTTCTTAAATTTAGAAAATTTTCTACTACTAGCAAATGTCTTTTATTTGCTTTGAATTGAATTTGTTTTCAAAAATCCTTGCCTACCTTTAGGCCACAACAACATTCAAGTGGTTTGTAGTCTCATGTTTTTCAATAAACTTAGAAATACAAAAAAAACAAAAAAAAACGACAAGTGGGTTTTATTGAATTTTTTTTATATCAAAAAAGCAACAAACACAAAACATTTCGTTCACATTGATCTCAGGCACTCTTAAAAAATGTTTTTTTTTATTACCTTTAAAGCATACTTAGAGGGGCAAAACAGTATTTTCTGAGAGCAAAGAGAAATTCAAATCAAAACAACACTTTTCCATAATATGACAATTGAATGTAAATAGCCTTGAATTAAGTAAAACACCAAAATGCCAGCATACTGCTGCTGCCTGAACAGAACTGAGAAAACAAAAAAAGCTAGTGTGGCGACAGTTCAAAAATATTTTTACATACGCAGCAAGGTAAACAATTAAAGGCCCCCAAAATACGCCATACATTTAAGAAATTTATTAGTTCTTTTGGATGGTGAAGGTTGTCTGCGAAAAACTGTATTACAATAAAATAGGAAAATGTTATGCATTGCACACAACAATAAGAATAATATGTTTTTCTTTTTCAAAACATGTATTTACATTAGTTTGAAGTTTATTCAAATGGCTATTTTTTTGCTGTAACAACAGTAGCAGACACTTGAAACACATTTGAGTATTTATTTTTTATCTTAAGCAGCTTAAGAGGCATTATTTGCTTTCTTTTTTTATATTAAGATTTAGTTAAATTTCAAGCATACTTTAGAGATCATAGTAAATTGTCATACTCCAGAATTGCGACTTGGAAATAAATAATAATAAAGGGTGTACTTTCCAAGCAATATTTAGGAGGAATCATGTAAAAGGGTATTATTTCCCTTATGACTAGAGTCGTGATAGAGTCACACGTAGGAATACAAAAATACCTATCAATGACAAAAGTTGATTTTTATAAATAACTTTTAAAGAGAGCTGATAAGTTTTAAAGCAAAAGTTTTAGATTTTGCTTTCAGAAAGGCAAGGTTACCTTGCATGACGAATTCATGTCAGGGCGACCATATTTCCTGCAATAAGCAACAATGTTCTTGGTATAAAAAGAAGGGGAAAAAATAAATATTTGCACTTTTTCCTCGGCACTTCTTTTTTAGGGTGGAACGAAAAAAAAAAGTTGAGCCAATCACCGTCTACGAAAATTGCTAAAATTTGTTTTGCCACGTTTATGCAAGACACCGTAATAGTTATTTTTTCAGAGCCGCTATTTTTAGTCTGGCCATTAAATTTTGCATACCATTGTTTAGAATTTTCAAGACCAACATTGCTGTTGTATGGCCATTTTCGGCTTTGTCGTAGTAACTTTCCCATCCCTGGTTTCTAACCCCATAAATGACAACTATCTGCGCACTAAAGAAATCACCTGAAATCCGTTAATCGTTTGCTTCAAAAATATTTATTTTAATTCATAAGCAAAAAAAATTCAAGATATAATAAACTTTTGCCATTCGACCCTTTTCTTTTCTGCGGTACGTTTAATTTCATTTTATATCACTGCTCTAATTGATATTAATCGACCAAGACAACGAAAACAACAAGTACCATTAACTGGGGGACAACTAGCTGTGTCGAAGCCGCCTCACCTGTCGTCAGCACCCTTTTTTGAACTAAGAGGTTCATGTTTCTGCAGTCATACTCCTAAAAGTCTTTCAAGTTTTTCGTTTCAACAATACCATAAAATACACTTAAGTTCGATAAACGTAATATAAATGATAGAAGAAAAAGTTCGAATTATAAAAATTAGTTTAATTTAGCAGCCGCTGGGCAGAGCAGAATATTTGTGGAGCTAGCAATTGAAAATTGGATATAAAGCTAGATAAGAAAAATATTACGGTGAGTTGTAATACAACATGGTTACTTGTGTGTGGTGAGAAATTTTCAGCCGGTAAATATGCAATGAAAAGTATGATTAAAAATAATAATTGAGTGTAATTGATAAAATTAAAATTTAAACGGAAAATATAGAGCCAGAAAAAGCTCATTGGCATGAGTGTCGCTTCAGAAACATGAGCCGCTTAGTTACAGAGCGGCACCTGATGAGTAGTGTAGCGGCTTCGAAACGACTAACCTACACACTTAGAAATCAATAGCCAGTCAGAAATTACACACAGCCGCTGCAGCTGCCACACACACAAACACACACACACAAACATACACACACACACACACACATCACTAAAACGACAATGGCATAAAAAAGATGATGTGAAGCAACAACATGTAAAAAACAACAATAAATGTAAAATGTCCACAAGTATCTTGTAGCAATAGTCGTGTACTACACATGCTACCGCATTGCTTCGACCCTACCAAACTTCGTACATCTTCGTCAATTGCCAAAATATGAAACCCCACTTAGTTTGTACTAAAAATAGCCAGTGTGAACATTACTTTATCCGGAAATCTAAAACTTGATGAGGCTATAGCAAATAGCCCCAAAAATCATTAAATAACGTGAGGGAGATCTCAGCGTTTGTGGGAAATTACTTTCATATGAATAAATCTTAAGAAAACAAAGCACTCGTTATATATTTAAAATAAATGATTCGTTAAAACAGTGTGCAAACTAATCCAAGTATTCTTATAGGATTATAAAATTGAAATTCTATTGTACTTCTAGGAGACAAATTAATCAAATTTATGTTTTTGATTTTGCTACAAGTATTTAGAAACATGTTGAAGCAATTTTTTACTTTTGAATTTAAGAAGTGCCTAAACAATAAAATCCATTGTCAATAAAACCTCTGCAAGTCGCGTTTAAAGCGTTTCAACGTTTGCAATTATTTTCAAACAGTAACCAAATCTTTCACTTAATTTATTGCATGTCATAAATTTTAATGCATTTTCATTGTTGACTGTTTGTTTATGTATTATTTGTATATGATAACTTTTTCCTATAATTAATATTGTCATATTGATAACAAATGACTATGTGGGCTGTAAAGGCAACAAACAGATTCTGAGTTGGGGAATGCGCCATTATTGAAATTATTGAAAGCAATGAATTATAAAAAAAAAAAAAAAAATAATAAAAAACAAATATACATTATATTTTCATGTTCAATTTTCTATTTTTGCGATGAGCCGCCAAAAGAGGTAAATAAATGAAGCCAAATACGAGACTGACTCGCACAGCAAGGGCTCCGTACCACCATCCAAGTGGTAGACAAAGGCTACTCCTGGTATAAGGATTTTTTAACTTTTTATTCTTTTCAGTATTTGCTTTTGCAGAGCCGCTATCTCTTACGGTTCAAAAGTTTTAGCTAATTTTAAACCTAAAGTGTAATGCTCTCGTGTAATTAAATTTTAACTGTTTTTTTGTTGAACATTTTAAGTCTCTATCTTTTATGGTTTCAAAACTAAAGTCAATTCTTAAACTAAAGGGACAACATCTAAATAAAAAAAGAGCTCTCACTGCAATGCAAAAGGAATTTAATTCCCAAGATGGCCAACATGTTAGTATTTTAAATAATATTTGCATAAATTGAATTTAATTAAACTTTGACTTGCTATGTGTTCTTTCATTTCAGATATTCATATGCACATGTGCACTGGATGGTGTTTATTTGAAGTTTAGCATTTATTAAAGCTTTAAAACACTTGACCATTCTGGCTTTTACATGATTTCAATTTACGATAGCAATTACATAAAAACATAACTAATATTATTGCTACATTTAACCTCGACCCCTAATTGTATGCAATACAAACATGATTACAGCCAATTGCATGAGTGTGTAGAATATGCATTCGCGTGCAGGCATGTGCATGCATACATGCATTTGTCGCTCTCAGAAATATATCAATTCATTTGCTAATGACACATATCATTGCATATCAATACTTAATTAAGCATTTTAAGTAGACAACATTGAATTAGCTTGCATTCATAAAAACGAAATTTCTATCATCAATAACACTATTTTGGAGGGTTATGATATTGATGACGACGACGACGACGACGACGACGATAATAATCATGTTGATGAGGCAGGCACTGGCTGTTGCCGGAATTAAAAAAAAAATACACACACACACACACACACACACACACACAATTTTTTGTGAACATGCACAGACATATACATACGTATCAAAGTCTACTTGTAGATTAAAAAGCGAAATATTCCATATACTATTACCAGAGCAAAATATTTACTGCATTGAATTACTCGTGTTGTTTAAGTATTGAGGTTCACTGGCAGCAGGCTATTGCAGTATCCTGGCATATGACTGCATCATATGGCTAAATAAATATATACAAATGCATATCAATTCATATGTAAATATTTCTTTTTTTTCCTTCTTCTTTTTAATGGGAATATACAAATTAAAAATCATTGGAGAATTTTATGCATGCAACATACATAATTGCTGTAGCTGATATCCATCATTAAAGATATACAAATACAGTCACACACACACACACACACAAGCCCACATGCACTCCACTCTCTTATGCATGCCATGGCAGGAATGTCATTCTCTGTATACCAGCTTAAATGTATAAAACGAATTTGCAATATAAACATATTCCTATACAACATGCTGATAATCCATTTGGCTTAATTTGGGAATTTTGTTATTAGTATATATTGTAGTCGTTGTAGCTGTTGTTTTTGAAATTTGAACTCATTTTGTAGTATTATCACATCTAATCATGGAGCCGTAAACAAACAATATCCTTCATTAGTTTTAGCTTTTCTAAGCCCCCCGTGTTTCATTCCTCTCTGTGAGAAACTACACACATAAAATATTATCACTGTTAGTTATCCTGTGTAGCCTCAACTCTACCTGTTTTATGGATATGCAGGAGGAGTGCAAGTGTGTGTGTATGTGTGCCAGTAATTTGCATAAATAATATATTGGATTTATTTTGTGTGAAGTCGCATAAAATGATTTTCCAGTTGTGCCGGACAAATTTTTCTCTTTTTTATAATATTATTTAAATATATTTGCTTGAAACAGGACTAAACGTGATTTGTTCAACAGAAAAAGGATTTACGAGAATCTTTCTAATTGTGTTTTGTAATTGTTGATTTAATAAAATGTGTGGAAAATAAAGTTTCCTTGGAAATGCAGGTTTTGAAATATAAAAAATTATGAAATAACTTAGCAGCTAAAAGCAGAAGAAATAATTTTAATGTGGTCAAAATATACTGGCATAAACTAAAACCCGTACACTCAGAAAAAAAAGGAAGTCGCAAGAATAGAAAACAATGTTAATTCTTTACTTTTCGATGGTAATTTTTCTGCACGGGTTTTATTGTATTAATTAACAATTGCAATAATAATAAAAGTGTACCCTAAATGTAGGCAACATATTTTATTGAAAGCCTTAAACTGCAATTTTTATGATCTATTTTCTGCCAGAAGTTGTAAGAAGTTTTCTAAAGGATCGGTGAGAGTCAGTGAACATTTTATTTTGAATCTTATTTGACATCTTTATGTCATTGACATAATTTTATTTTGACATCTACAAACAAAATCATCATAAATGTATGCAACACATTTTATTAAAAAAAAAAACCTACAGTGCAGTCTGTTCAGAAAATATAGAAGTTTGCTCTGCGATCAGCGAAAGGCAAAGGGCTTTAATTTTAGAAATTCAAAATAAACTCTTTAAACTTTTTGTTACGAGTCTTCTTGACTGTTATAGTCTTCTAGAAAATGGAGTTTTCTTTTCTAAAAGATAATCGGAGTTTTATAAAACAGTTTCAATTCGCTTACATTAACTAAGACCGAAAATCTTCAAATATATAAAATGTATTATGGCATTCAACATTTATAGTAAATCAAAATGGGTATTTATGTTTCAAAATGTAAAAAAAAATTATCCTAAATGTATGCAACAAATATTGTTAAATTTTAAGATATCTTTCTGAGAACTTAGGTTTATTCTGAAATTTTGCAATATATGTATGTGTATCAATTTGTTGTTGTAATTTTTGTTTTGAATTTCAGTAAAAAAATATTGATCCTAAAAGTATGCAATCGGTTTTATTATAACCCTACACTGCACTCTGTGGGAGCCTTCTTAGAATATTTATAAGTTTACTAAGCACGGGGGAAATTGGATATTCAAAGCGAGCAATTTAAACTTATTTTTGTTTAATTTTAATGCTATAAGGAAGATTGGAGCTTTTCATTTTTTAAAAATAATGGACATTTTATAAGGCCATTTCAATTCGCTTCTATTGAGGAAACTCCAAAGATATATGAAATGTATTACGGCATTGAAAGTTTGCAACAAATTACAATACGTATTTTTGTTTTAAAATGTCAATAAAACATTCATCCTAAATGTATGCACCAGATATTTAAAAAAGCCTGAACTTCAAGTTCCTTTTCGGATAACTTCGGTTTATTTAGCAATCGTCAAGACAAGAGTATACCACTCTTCCCTGTAGGGAAGCAGGTTTAAAGCAGCATTTTTCAAAATTTGCAACTCTGCTTTCTGACCTCATGAACCCTAAGTGTTTGTGACTCGATTTATATTGAGAATTTACATATAATTTAATTTTGCAGTCGCTTTGATTTATAAAAGTAATTAATTGTTAAATCACTCCATATATAAAAATATATTATGAGCACAAAATATTTTTAAATATTTTATAAAATGTTTTTTTTATTTAAAAAAGGATTTTTGTTGCAATAAAATTGTAAACATAAAAGTGCACAGAAAAGAAACACAAATTATTGGCATTTAAATGTACCTTTAAGACATACACCCACGCACGTTAAGGTTCACGCACATTTACATTCATTTCCATGTGTAATAAATTTGAAATGTATTTCATTTTAAATTTATTGTCATTGCAAATAATTTATTTTTGTCATAAATTACATTAATGAAATATGGCCCTTAACAACAAATTGTGTAGATCATTATTTTACTTAATTAGCGTAAAATCGTTCTTTATCTTATACATATGTATATACATAAGTGAATTAGTACATAATGGTGCACCTACATACATATGTATAAGGACATGCACACAAACAACTGCATTTTTTAATTTCATCATAGAGACATGCAATCTGAAGCATGTTCCACTTTAAGTACAAAGCTGCTAAAACATATGCTCCGATGACAAACAATATATAACAAACACAGCTCCAACAAAAAGCAAAATACGACGTCATTGGAAGTAGTTGTTTGAATGCATGCATGTGCCATGAACAAAATATCCTCTTTGGTGTAGTTGTATGATGTCAACAGGCAAAAGCCCAAAAACAAGGGAAAGAAAATAACAACAACGACACCGACATTTCAAAAAAAAAAAAAAATTTTTCTGTAGGAGAGGAAAATAAGAACAGCACCAATGGCTTAAACAGAGGCACATTAAACATATTTCTATGTACACACATAAGCAAATACCCCTTATAACATACAATGACACATGCACAAATAAATAAGTACATAACACGTTCATTTATAAATCCTGTGGTTCTGATGGTAGTGACAAAGTGCGCAAGAGCAGCCTAAAGAAAGGAATCATAGATATAATCTGTAAACGTAAGCGTTTGGATTTCCGAAAACTCATACGTAGCATGAATCACGGGAATTTAGAATCTGGGCTCTATCTATTCGCCGCCGCACACTGGGTTGTAGTGGCAAAAAAGCAGATTATTTTTTTTATTATAATTTTTTTTTTTAAATCTAATAGAGTTGAGAGACGTAAAAAACATGTTTGATTTTCATTTTTTCTGTAATGACTTTGCTTCATGGGACTTTGATTGTAATCTAAACTGACTTTGCATTAACCTAAAAGCCACAGTTTTTGTCATTAAAACAATTTTGTTTCCCTTAAATTTTAAATTAAACAAAAGCCATATACCGTAATTCTTGCGCTATTGGACTTTTCGTTTGAAGAGTGATTTTCAAATTAAAATTTTAATACTTAAATACATTAACTGGCAGTATTTTTGTTAAAAATAACTAAAATTACTTTAAACAGCAGCTGTTTTTAATAGTTCTGTAGTGAAATTTTGGCTTTCTTTTGAGCAGATATGTTTCCGCGATTTACGAACAAGTAAAGCTTTACGAACTCGGTGGACAGAGCAAATGATATATTATTTGTTTATTTGTTTAATGACATATTATTTGTTTAATTGAAGACTGAAATATTGAAAAATCGTAAGAACTACATGGCTGGTTGCGGGATATTTCTGTTTGGCTTATGCACCTCTCCTTATAGGATTTGATACCAACAAGAACAACGACATCAGCAACTGAAGCAAGAACTGGAAAAAGCAAAACTATGAAAAATGGCAAACGTACAACCAACCAGTTGAGACTGGTAAAACTGGGTCAACAAGGTATTTATCAACCCACATCTCAACCATATACGATCCGATTGCTACGAACATGTTATTCATTTCACCTATACTTATAAACAATTATACATAACAAGTACGTGTGCGCGCGTGTGTGTGTGTAAGTATTTATTCGTTTTAATAAACAACATTACGGGTTTCTTTTTTTTCTTAAATTTTTTTCTTTTGATTTACCCCAACAAATAACAACAATTTTGTTGTTGTTGTTGCTTAAAAAGGAAATAAAAAGAAATCGAGTTTCTATTGACATTAACATTTGGTTGAAGCAAAATTATTTTTCTTTTCAAAATAAAATTTTATCGCATTAAGAGGTTTTGCATGGTAATATTTAATAAACTTTAAGAATATGCAACACTTTTTTACGAATATCAAATAAAATTGCATATAAAACGAATTTTGAAAATTAAAAATCGTTACTTTTTAATCAATATCAATTAAGAAAAAAAAAAGTAAAATTTTCATATATAATTTAATTATTTATTTTGCTCTAAGAGTCAACTGAATTGTATTGTTTTAAGTTTAAAATCGATTGCCAAATCGATACAATACCAACAAATACAAAAATCAATTGGATGTTAGTGAGAGAATGCAAAATCTATACCAATCAACAGAAAAACACAGTGATAAAGTGGAAAGTTGTTCAACAACAGTGAATGTAGAATTGAATGGATATGAGCTACTGCTTAAAAACAGCATACAACTGGACATGGGCTAGATTCGAAGCAAATTTGGATGCTGATGAGCGACGTAGTGGTCGTGAAACAGCCATGGCATGTACCCCAGCCAGTAACTCTAGGGGTCTTCTTTAAAAATATTGATATCTCCAATTTTATCAAAAAGAAAATCTTTCTTAGTTTTGAGTAAGTAAAAATCGAAGTAGACAGCCTGATAAAATTATTAACAATTTTGAAAACCATTTCAAAGTATTCATTTCAGCTTTTTCGCTTATTCGAAAACAAGAGAAAAATTTTGTTGTGGTCAACAACAAATATATGGAAAAAAATTCAAAATATGAGAAAATATATTTTTCTTTTTTTTCCGGAATTAAATGGGTTAAAACTGAAACAAGATATCGTGCTAATCGTAGTTAATTTTCAAAGCTTCTCAACACTAATCACCAGACACACGATGTTCCTTCCAAAAGGCTCATTAGGGAGATATAAAAATATATTTTTATTTAGTTAAGCATTTGGCAGGCGTTAAATACAATTTTGCAAGCTGCGGTTGGACCAAAAAGCCTCCACTTTGTAGCACTGTATGAAACTTCAGATTATTTCGTCAACAAGTCTCAACAAAATTTTATCTTATTAATAACTTTGAATTCTTGGGGTGTAAGCGAAGGCACAACAGCGATTGTTAAACGGATCGGCCCCAATGCATATGCGTTTTTCGTTGCTTTTATCCAAGTACTTGGCCAAAACAAAAGCCAACAAGAGAGGACTGGTCATATTGTTTGCGAGTGCAGCCTGCAACACATCATAAATCCATAGTGTGTTTTCAATGGCACACTTTGAAATTTAAGTTCGTTATTGGCTGCCTAATGTGAATTTAAAACGTTAGAAAGTTTCTCTGAATGCAGCAAATATTTTTTGTCCACTTCAAATTAATGTCAAATGACAAAATTCACATCAAATAAGAAGCAAACAAAGGATTTTGATACTCCACTTATTGTTGTTACTATAGAAAACAGCACTTTAGGACGTCGACACTAAACTTGATGATATGACGCTGACACAACGTTAAGTGCAGGCTGTCAATTAAAAAAGATTTGCGTCAGTTTGATTAATAACCACTGCAAATTAGCAATAGCAAAGTGAAATTCCATATCAACAAAGTTTATGAAGTTGCAGTCGTATTTAAAGTGAGAATTTGGCAATTAAATTTTAAAATTTTACAGCATTTTCCGTTTTTCCAAGATAAACATTTATTAGAATTTCTATCACATTGATTTTTTAATTTTGCTGCAATAAAAATGATAAAATGCTATTATTTTCACACAACCAGGAGAGTGCATGTGTTAAAGATTGAATTATTTATTATAAGTATGTATGTATGTAAAAGTTTGCTCTGCTACCCAGCAAACTTGTGGTACTCAATTAGAACTAAAGCTATTCTTTTGGGGGGCTCAGACTGAAAGAACTTTAGTTCATAATTCCAATACGATTTTTTAGCTTGCCAACACCAAGAAGTATGAACAATTTTGAAGAACCTTCTGTGGCGGCGGAAACTAAATTTTCCTTTACAAAGCAAATCACAGAGCTACACTCAAAGAAAAAAGCGTGACCTAGATTTTAGTTAGAGAAATGAACTTGGATTTCGTTTAAGAACTTTCTTTGAATTTGGTTTAAATTAGCTTACAGAAATTGTGCTTCTCCGGACAATGAATACACACAAAATATATGCACTGCAAGAATTTTGTTCGTGAGTCCAACGACTTTCGACATTAATTCAGTGAAGAAACCAGTGTTGGGATTCATTGAATCAACGAATTCAGATTTATTGAATTTATGCTAATGTTCGTCTCATTCAATATGTGAATTGTGGTCATTCAGCTAAAGAATTATTTCATTTGCTTAATAATACAGAATCATTAACTAAATGCAATGATTCATAAAATATATGATTCTTTTCTGGTGAAAAAGGAACGTAATTTCTATAGAGTACATATACATATATCATTAATATTATAGACAATCCTGATATCAAATATACCACATTCCAAAAATGAAAAGAGAAATAAATAAAATGCCGTTTTGTGTGACCAGATGTTTTAGATGATACTCGCAAGTAAACTTCAAAATTTTTGAGAAATATTGAAATACATAGGCTTGTATATTGCATATCTTGTAAATAAAAATGAAATAAAATATTTTACGTTTTTTTATCTTTTTTAAACGACGTTTAAAGTAAAGAGCTTAAGCTCTTAATTTTTTTTTTTACAAATTTTTATTTTATTACTTTCTGTCTTTTTTCAGCCGTTTATATGCCGCCGACATTTCGTTGCTGCTAAACAACTCATCAGCAGACTTGAAAAATCTAAAAAGTAATAAATTTCAATTGGCTCTTATAGCGAATAAATAATTAAGTTCATTGTTGAATTTTTTGTTTTAATATCAAATTGCTTCTCGATATTTCGCCGACATTTTGTTGCTCCTGAAGAAGCAAAACAAAATGTTGGCAAAATATCGTGCACTAATTTGATACTAAAATAAAAATATATAAAAAAATAAAGATCTGAGGCTGAAAAGATAAAAACAAATTATTGAAATAGTTTAACATATATTTTAAATTTTCTTATTTAATCAAATGTGAATTGAAATGTTAATGAACGAATTTATTGACCTAATTAAATTGTTCATTAATCTAATGACATTTTTGTATTAAGCCAAGGTTATTTTTTAAGAAAATTAAGGAAGCTCATGATCAGTTTTCAATGGAAATAATGCATTGTCGCAATGAAAATTGTTCGTGGTTTAATGAAAATATGTTACTGAAATAAATTTATATCGAATTGTGAACAAAAACTCTTTCCGTGTACGGTGTATTTTGATAGTTTAGAATTCAATTAGTGTTGCTATATATAGATGGGAAATCGAAATCCATACGAATCTTCAATTCCTACATTTTGTGTTTGTTGGGTTCAAGCAACCAAATCACATTTCACACTCCATCACATTAACATACATTCATATCACAACGCAAGTGTGTGTGTGCACATCATGAGACAGAGAGTAAAGTAATGGAAAATATACAAACAAATAAAACAAACAAAAAAAGTTCTCCTTCATGTGTGTGATGTGTGAATAATCTAGTATTTTCAAATGGAAATTGGTGCAGCAGCAGTGTCAGATTGTCATGTTTAATTTAAAACTTGGAACCCAGTGGAAAAACTTGCAGGAAGAAAACCATAGAAATTAAAAAAAAAATTTTTTTGCAATAAATTAATATGCGTTTGAAATGTAAATGGAAAAAACTTTTAGATAAGAGGTTCGAATTGAAATACATTTGAAATTTATATTAATTTTTCTGAGATTTGTTCTTGCAAGAATGAAACATTTTAACCATTCATACTGAATTTATGCTTTTCGAAAAAAATTTTAAAATCTACACTGTAGAAATTAAAAAAAAAAAAAAAAAATACTTTCTTTGATTCGAAGAAAAAGCACATGCTTTAAACAATTATGCTCTTAAAATTAGTGTCAACTTGGACTGAAGTGCCTGTTAAAACCGATTTTCATGAAAAAAATAATTTGTATGTCAGCTTCTTTTGTGGAAAAAAGTGTGCACTTCCTGTTGCAATTTTTTCTTAAAATGTGAGTTTTAGTAGTTTAGCGAGATAAATATGAAAAGATCGTCAAAATTTATGTATTTATATGTAAGATCAAATTAATAAAATCCAGCCTCATTCACATTTTTTTTTTTTGCAAAGCGATATAGAAAATGTTATACTTATTGTAGAAAAGAAAACGGCATTAAACACGCATTCAAGCAGATATTATTATTATTTTTTCTGTATTAGATCACTATTTTATTCACAAAAAACGGATTATACACCCAAAGGATGGCCCTAAAATTCAAAATGATAAAGAGAATAAATTTGTTTTTCGAAACAAAAATGTTTCTTGAATGCTCTTGGAGAAAAAACATTTTCTAACGAGCAAAATTTGCACTAAAAAAATCGCTGCCAAAATTTGTGAAAAATCTGAAACAAATACTTTAGCTCCACTATTGCATACATTTGATTTTTCTATTAATAGTTCATTAATGCAGGTCCAAAAATAGACCTTTTCAAATGTGTTCTGTCTTTTCAGCTGTCTATATGCCGCCAACATTTCGTTGGCATATATACAGTTGATTAGCACCAACGAAATGTTGGCGGCATATAGACAGCTGAAAAGACAGAAAACATTTGAAAAGGTCTATTTCGAAAAACAAATTTATTCTCTTTATCATTTTGAATTTTAGGGTCATCCTTTGGTTATAAGCTCTATTTTTGGACCTGCAGCTGAAAAGACAGACAATATTTTACAAGGTATATTGTTGGTCCTGCATTTATACATTTCAATTGGCTCTTAAAGCAAATAAATAATTAAGTTCATATTAAAAATCATTTAAAATATTTCTACTTCAGCAGTTTGACATCGAAAGGGCGTTAAGTCTTTTCGAAATTGCACATGGAATGCTGTCCAAAAACATATAAAATGTACATGAATTAATCGTGAGAAAATGTTGCTGAAATAATGCTCCCACTTATTTTGTCTAAAACATGGCAATGTATCCTAAGGATAGTTTTTTTTTTGCTCTAGCAAAAGTTTACAATAACAATTTGTTGCATTTACTCTTAAGCCATGTATGCGCTAATTTTATGAAATTGACTCTGTCTCGTTATGGGTCTTATGACAGATAATAATATTTTGCATTCAACTGTATTCTTATATTGATAAGTTTGCATTTCATAAAACTCGCAAGCGCCATACGACTTAGAGCCCAATGAACGGTGTTTTATTCGCAAGCGTTAAACACTATGGCATAATTTTAATTAAAAATACTCGTCAAATTCTGTAAATGTTGGAGATGGGACACGCCGAATTTCAGTTAAAATTGCAACATTTTCGAACACAGCAATAATCTTAAGGATAAAAAGATGTTGCAGCGTACTTAAAATATGCAAAAATACGAAGGATATAAAGCCTACTTTGAGGCTGTTCGATTTTCTGAGAATATAGCAACATAAATAAAGCAAATGACAACATATTCAGATTTCATACACGCACAATGCATGGTTCAATACTTAAAGCGAAATTTCAAATAAAACTAAAAATTACTGAGCTGAATATCAAAGACGATACCAAGCAGCAAGTATAGTGCTGAGGATAAGATAATGGCATGTAACAAAAAAACATTTTAAACAAGTTATTACTATACAGTATGTACTCTTGCTGCAACACACAATCATTCACCTTTTGCTGGAAAAGCTTTTTAGGAAAAATACCAAACGGATGCTGCATCACTTCTAGACGATTGGTGACAAATGATTGCTACTAATGTATTCATCCTATCCTGTTGCTGAGAATGATTATAATGATTAAACCTGTGATTTATCAAAACCAAAATGCTAGTTTTTACCTACAATTCATATCAGGTATGTGACATTCTTTGTATGTTCTACTCGTTACTAGAGAGAACGTATGAGACTTGACAAGAGACACAAAATGTGCATAATTATTGTTTTGGCATGTTACTGTGGTAGCAACATATTTACACACACACACACACACACCCACACACTAACTCTTCAGTTTTCGAAAAGAACATGTTTGTCATTATAAAATTGTCTTTGATATTCCTTCTTGCACGAGCAACTGTCTACAAGGTAACATTTTTCCAAACAGGTATCTTTTATTCCTTTCACTGCACACAGCCAGAGTATGAAAGTAGCAATTGTGGACGTATTAAGGTATAAAAATGAGTAATGCGAACTCAAGCTTTACATCCCCACCTGCTTTGCAAACGAAAGCAATATGTGTGTTGTAAACACAAACAGCGAATCATTGGATGTTTTAGTGTCAAAGGCGTTGACTGTGTTATACAATATTTGTTACCTTGTTAACACCAGGCAATTTTACTTGCTGAAGCAGACATCTTGTATTTGGGGATTATTAAAATTCCGAGAAAAAGCAAACTGGAAAGCAAAATAAAGTAATAAGAAAATACAAAGCCACACACTATCACATATAAACGCGTAAATGTCATGCACGAGCATGTTCAATTGAGGGAATCATTTAACAGAGCTGAACAAAACGCTTTTTCTTATGAATTTTGTTTACCGATTTTTATTTAAGCAGATGACATTAATTTTAACTTTATTGATTGATATTCTTGTCTTCTTTAAAAATGCTAATCAATACAATTTTACTTAAAAAAAAATCTTTGTCAATTCTGAAGAAGTAAAGTCGCTCTAAAAGCCCGGTAACGTAATTAACAACTGTGGATTATACTTTTCACTATTGCTGTTTGCAATTGTGAACATTGACTACTCCAGAGGCCGCCTGATACTGGTAATGTAGCGTTGAAAAAAATGTGTGAAACTATGACTGTATCAGGAGACAAGTTTACGAGAAGAAGGTAAAAGGTGGGATGAGAGCTCAGCAAAAATATTGGGGAAAAATTAATGAAAGTCAATTCAAAGGCACCGCAGGTCTAGACCCAGCTAAACAATTAAAACAATTGCTAAAAAATTTAATTTTGTTCACTACAATTTTACCACAAAAAATCTTGCGTATTTCTGAGGAAGTAAAATGGCGCTGAATACGAGTAAAGCATTTAAATATTTTTACCGTCTAATTCATAAAAATTATAACAGGTTGTTAATAAAGCACTTATTTGACAGATTTTCCATACAAATATGCCAAATAACAGTCTTATAAGCCTGTAATAATTTTTATGAATTAGGGGGTTAGTATTTTAACTCGATAATATTGTTATGCTGGAAATTGTTGAAACTTATATGGTGGTGATACAGGAACTTTTATTGCAAGTTTTGCTATAAACTCCATTATTAAGCCAAATATTATACGCAACTTAGTTGCGCAGTTCTGGTAAAAGTAAGCTTTTATGAACTTTGGCATACTTTAGGCAGCAAAAATTTACTACAATGGCAACTGAAGCTCCAAGTACTTTTTATTTCCTTTTTCATATGAAGGCTCTTTGAAATGTTGATGACTAAAGTGAAGACAAGTTTTTTTTTTGGAACTGGCAAATGCTTCTTGCGTTAATTAAATTTTATATGTGTGAAAAAAAAAAAAAAAAAAACAATTTTGTCAAGAAACAGAATATTGGCTGTCAATTAAAATTGTCTACCGGAAGGCGGTAAATTTTTTCTTTTAACAAACATAAAACTGCGAAGCTTCTGGCTTGTCTGCAGAAATACCCAGAGCCTTCGGCAGGAATCGAACCTGTGACCTCGGGGACGACTCTTAGTAGGCCACTGTACCAATTCATCCATCGAGGCGCTCATTACATAACAATAATTAGAAAAATAATTTTGTCCATAAATCGAGTATTTACCCAATAAAAAAATTCATTTAGGCCATAATGCTTTTAGCACCTAAAAGCAGGCATTACAATTAGCCTGAATTCAACAGAAACAAAAGGACTGTTCGTAAAGTAGTAAATTATAATTGAGTGTTTGAAATTCCAGTGCAGATTCTGGGGTTTAGCACTTTTTGCTGACGAGAAGTAAAAAGCAACGTGTTTCTCTATCTGACAGCAAGCAGAAGGAGAAGCTGGGTATTAAATTGAGCTCATTGGGAAAATCTGATAAAATTATGATATACAAGAATGTAAAGCAAATTAAGACAAATAAAAATTCCTTACTTGATTTTGATTTAAGGCATTTGCAAGCAGATCGTCACTTACCTAAAAAGAAAAAAATAAATAAATAATTAGGTTGGTTCAATAAATAATATTATGTTTAGATTGATAATGCAATGAATGAATTCTTTTTAAAGTTTTTTTTTTTTTCTTTTTAAGTCATGCTTTATTAAAAATTTTCTTGAATAATTTTTTGAGAATTTTTTTATATAGAAGAAATTATCGAATATGAGACTTCGTAAAACACTTTGATACCTGACATACGTGACACACTATGCGCCATAATACAGACACTTTCAGAGTCTGTGGTCTGAAAGAGAAGTCAATGGAACATGTGATCGCTGACTGCAGGTCACTTGGATGTAGAAGAAACCAGCTACTGAATGCCTATACGGTGGGCAAATAGGATGTGTTAAGGCTCTTATGCAAGGAGTTGCTGATGTTTCGCGGTCGTAGTGCAAATGACTGACTTGGGCCGTAAGCCACACATAACATTCACACTACCAAACGCTACACAATTTGTTTTTATAGTATTTTAAGGCCATCATAAAATTGTCATCAAAAATCAGATTAAACACCAACACTATATGCTAGCGGGGCACAGCATTTTCACCCTCATCTTATTTTTCTCACCCTACTGCTAAAAGGGTTTCTTTTCCCTTAAACAAGATTTTATGGTCTAAAACTAAAATAAACATAAAACTTATTGCTCTAAGGTAAAAACTAATACACATAAATTAAGGTACATGTTAATAAAATTGACACGTGCTCATTATTTATTGAATAGAAAAGCAGTAGAAGAAGAAGAAGCAAGAAAAAAACAGAAGCATGACATCTTCATCTCGTCAACAAAATAAAATTTACATTTTTATTAAAAATAAAAAGCACTATAGATAAAACGCTTCTGCCATTAGACTCTATCGAACATAATTTTACTATGACAAAAAGCTGTAAAATATGTTTGAGTAAAAGCTTAAGCAACTAAAATGAAAGACATATAAAAATCTACAAAATATCCATCCCCTGGCAATTATTTACATTTCGGTGTTATCCTTTCTTTCTGAGACACGTAGAAACTTTGCTACGTTTTGTCTGAATTGTTGGCTATTAAATAAAAGTAAACTTAAAAACAAAGACAAAATAAATACAAGACGTTTTTTAATTTGCGAAAATGCAAAATTCTTGTTTTCCTTCTTTTTTTTTTTTTTTTTTTTTTTACTTTACCAAATGGCAGCATAACAGCAGCAGTTATTCATCCGTTTACAAACAAATATCGACAAATGGGAAAGTAAGGAAGTAAAACCCTTTTTTTTTATTACAAATATTACCAAATACAAATTGTGTACACTTAACTTGGCTCAGCTGAGCTCATGTTTTATTAAGTTGTGTAGGGATTTGTTTTATCATTAAGGGAGGTCTCAAAATGATTTTCAAATGAAAGAAAATAAACTAAATAGTAAACACAAAAATATTGTCCATTTCTGGTTCAATAATAAAAATAAAGATTATCATTTTTTTTTTTTGTATAAAAAGAAAAAGAGTAATAAAATCTATCTATCTGGTGTTCTTTTAGAAGGGAAGACATTTGAAGTGGATCAACAATTAAGTGTTGCATACATTTAGGGTTCTTATTCTTCCACAGTTGGCAGACAATAAAGTTGTTGTAGTTATTTGTATCAAAGAAATGTATTGTGGCAAAGAAGAGAAGTAGAAAAAAAAATAAGAATAAAAGTTTTAGTAGTTCTGGTTTCGGTAGTTTCGGTGGATTAATAACATGAATTCTTTGGTGAATACTGTTGCTGATGGTAGTTATAAAAGAAGTGAAAATATTTGAGTTATATTGCATTACGAAATGTATAAAAATGAACCACTGAGCAGACAAAAACTAATAAAGAAAATAACAACTTCACTATCGATGTTTGCAAAGAAGCATCAACTTCTCCAGAGGCCGCTTGGCACTGGCTATGTAGCGCAATGAAAGTCGGCGGGCCATACATATAATACATACTGAGGCGCTCTGGTCTAGAGGGAACAATTATAAATATATTATGTGCAAAAACATGTCAGTATGAAGGGCTACTTGTAGGTGAAGAAGGTTAAAGGTGGGAGGAGAGCTCAGTAAAAATATTGGGGAAAAATTAATGAACGTCGGTCCTGTGGCACTCTGGGTCTAGTGCAAGAGATTGGGAGAAAAATTTATAAAAATATTATGGCCTGGGTGCGAATCCTTTTGGGTATTGATAATTTTTTCAGGGTGGAGGTGAAACAGCCATGGCATATACCGCAGCCAATAAGTCTACAAGTTTACTTTTCTTGCGTTCTTTAAAAATATTTATTACCCCAACTTGACCACAAAAAAAAAAAAAAAAAATCTGTCTATATTCTGAGGCAGCAAAGTCGAACTAAAGTTCAATGAAGCAATTAACAATTATTATGCCCATAACAAAGAACACTTTCCTCAAAACCGCTCGATTAATATAATAATAGTAAATTCCATTAAAAAGCTGAATTATAGCTTTTCATTCATTATTTTTCGAATGTTTTGATGTTGAAAATGTTATCTGAAATTAAGCTTTCAGCATGCAATTTCATCTTCTTGAAGTAACACTATTTTGGGATTCAGAAATCACATGATTTCAAAACGTGTGCTTGCAGAACAGGCCTTAATTTTGATATAGTTTAAAACACATAAATATAAAGTTAAAATGTGACACAGAATGCCTGCGTTAAACATTTTTTTTTTATAAAAAAAAACAATTCTTTTCGAGAGAATTGAAATTTATGATGTGTATTAACAAATTATGTTCGACATTTTTCTGGCATATAGGAGGCATCAGTTGGAAAGAGAGATAGATGATCACAAAAATAGAATGCGATAGAATAACTAATGGGTTCATATTTTACTATAATAAAAGTACACTAGGAGCAGCTGGAAACCTCTTCCTGGCTTGTAGCGCTATATTAAGAGTTTTGACCTCGATATAGACGGGCGTGGGACGGCCAACTTTTTGGCTCATGAGTTTTTTCTAAGATTTAGAAGACTACGGATTCTAATATATCGAATTCAAAGTTCTGTTTATAACCTCTGACTCTAAAATAGTACACTTATCCTAACTGGCATTCAAGGCGTAACTCTGTTGGGCAGTTTTAACTGGTATTCTAAATTAAGGACATGCACGTTTTATACACTCACGAGCAGGTGTGTAGGTGTACTTTAATATTTGATGAAAATTTAAATCGTATTGTACAATAGATAATAAATTTAATAATAAACCTAAAAAAATTTTATTTTTCTTATTGTCACTTTTTTTGTTTTTTTTTTTGGTTTGGAAAACTTTTAAAAAATTCTCGTACATGTACATGAATAACTTCATCACATTCAAAATTGTCATATTCTTTTTTTTTTGCCAAATTGTTATGTAATAATAGTAAAAAAATGTAAATACTCAAATTCTCGAATAAAAAGACCTTAAGCTCCAATAAATATATAAAATATAAGAAAAAAAGAGTCAAAATAACTAAATATTAAAAAAATTTAATTAAGTAATTTCATTTTTATATTATTTGATCTTGAGATTATTTAATTAATTATTCAAGCTTTAGATCTTTGTTTCTTATTAAAAATAATTTGAAACACTATATTTATTTATTTTAAATATTTGGCCAACAATTTGTTAGCATCTTCAGGAAAATAATTATAAAATTCAAAAAAAAAATTTTTTTTTTCGAATAACAAAGATAAACTTGATATTAGTTTTCCGCAAAACCATTTCCAAATATCTTATGAAAATGAATTCTTGTTTATTATTCATGGCCCACGTTCATCATTCGATGGAATTCTCATGTGAAACCAACCACATTTATTTGTATAATTTTGTCCTTTTACACTTGTTTAAGAAAATTAATTTCAACTTACATTTATTCATTTAAATTGCTCTTGAGAAACAGCAACTTAATACACTAATCCCAAATGTTAAAGCGAATATATTAAAACCAAAATAAAAAAAATAAAAAAAAACAAATAAGAAAATGAAAAACAGAAGAGTCTTGTTGAAAACCACCAAAACCGCATTGCAAATTAGTTTAAGTTCTCAACAGCAATTTCCAAACTCCTAGATGTATGCTACTCTCTATTTTTTCTACTTCTTCTTCTTCTTCTTCTTACAAGCTTAAACAAGCGTAGCAACATAAATATGTATGTATGCTCAAAGTAAAGCAAGTAAAATGAAAAGAAAACATTTTATTTTGAAATTCAACAAAAATATTACATATTTTAAGGCGTTGTGATGAAAGAACTTGTACAAGTAACTAAACGGCAAGTACTTGTCTTTGTATAAAAACAGCGTAGTAGCAGTTAACTAGTAGTATATAAAATTTAGGGACAAAAATAGAACTTCATGCATAAAATAAAATGCAATTGAACATGGCATAGGAAGAAGAAGAAAAAGGGGGGAAAAACAAGGTAAAAGGAAAATGACACTTTTATTTATGTTTTATTCATGTTACAAGCAACATCAAAAGAAGTTTAAAGGATTTAAATTTTCCGCGCAAAATATTTCTCAATACCAAATCCCTGAGCCAGTAAAATACAAACAATCCTGGTAGAAAATCAACTTTACTACAATGAAAAATTTAAAATTGCTTTCAAAATTATATAATATTCTGACATTTAATTTTTTTTTTTTTCCTAACAAGTATATATAGAAAATCTGGTTACAAACTGTTTTAGACATGTTTGTGCTTTTGGGCAGAAAACATAATTTTCTACGTTGTATTTTCTCTTTTTATTTCCAAGAAAATGTCCTGTGGCTTTTAGTAATGGCTTTTGTATGGTTTGTTTTGCTTTCGTAATAAACTACATTAAAAATGTATTTTCTTTCTGTTCTTATCTCTAGGAGAAAACAAAAAGAAAAAAAAGGAGGAAAATAAAAAATGACAAAAACACAAGAAAATGTGATTTCATTTTTATTGTTTTAGAACACTGACTGAATACAATTTCGAATAATAAAATCTAAATATAACACATTAAACAATTAGGTCTTTAGTATTAACTGCATACGTTGGTTTTAGGCAACGATTACAATGAACATAGAAGAACTAAATAAATAATGACAACATTTAAAGAGTAACGAAAAAGTATTTTACCCAAGTTAAATGCATTCGCCTGAAAATATACTTCAATTTTTTTAAAGGAAGTTTATTCAGTTTGCGTATAAGAAATCGAGTGGTTTGGTGTAGGAGAGAAGAAATGCTGGGACAAAGAATTTATACGATTTCGTTCAATAACCTCAATGAGACCCTTACTAGAACAAATAGTTTATTCTAAAAGAAAGAAGTTAAATAGTTTTCTTATTTCAACGCATGTGGTATGATTTACGTCCCTACCTGGCTGTATGCCATAATCCAAGTTTACTCCACCGCTTTCGAACAGCTAGCCATACCGCTCTTATAACAATTATTTTAATGCTGCTCTTCGGTCATAACATAATCCCTTGCTGAGGACTTAGAGCTATCTGATTTCTACTGCAATGGGATCTGTGGAATGCATGGGGAACACAACTACAGTTGGAAGCCCGAAATCTGAAAGCCTTTAATTTACACCAAAGAACACTTCGTCCCATTTCATCTCAAGGCAAGATCTGTTGCATGGCAACAGCATCCCGAGACCATGGGAAACCCCGAACACGTGCTCTAAATCTCTATAATCAGCGACTTCTCTTCCGTGTAAGTTATGGTCGCAAAGACGACTCCACAACCTATAATCAGGCAGTGTGATCCCGAAGAGTCACCCTGAGGCACTGATACCTACATTACTGAGTTGCCATTCGATGGAGGCTTTCAGCCTCTTAGGATACACCGCAATACTTCAGGAAGCGAGAAAAATGTTGGCCACCGAGGTAACCGACGCATCCCGCATGTCTTATACCCCAGTAAGCACAGCACAAGCCAGATGCATTCAGTTCTTTTTAGTTGGGCAGATGGAGTTGCATAGTCCGTCGTACGTTTCAGCTGGCAGTTGAATTGAAGCACGTATTTCCTTATAAGTGCTGACCCCATCATGGGCGTCTCCCTCAACGCAAAATACAGAACTTTTGACGAACGTTGAGTACTTTGTAAACTGTTGTGTCTTGTTTGCTGCTGTATGGCAGCAAAAAAAGAAAATAGATAAATAAGCTGGAATTTAAATAGTGAAAAGATGATCAAACAACTTCTAGCATTTTTCAACAACCGTCAATGTCCGTTGATAAAGTTAAAGGATAACGTATGACGACTCCTTTGGGACTCGATCATATGTTTGTGCCAGAACCAGATTTTGCTTTTTTGCGAATAGTTTCCACACAAAATTTTTTATATCAAAAACACAATGTTTTACTTTGGCGGCTGGAACAGTACAAGGGTAGTGGCATTTTGAGCATTTAATTATTTGCGCAATTAGACCGTGTAGGTAATTAAGCATGAGTTGCTTAAAAGTGAAGTTATCTTTTCGAAAGTTTATACTGCCATGAAATGTCGCTGGCTGGAAGAAGATTTCGTAATATCCATACTGTGTTACAAAATTTATGGAGACTCATTAATTTCTATGATATATAAATCTTAAATTATGTATAGAGATAAAGAAAATCCTAATTTATGTCAGTAAAATTGAAGCCACATGATGTGGTAAAAGTCCTTATAAATAATTGATGTGAAATGTAAACACAAAAGGAAATATTTTTTTTTTGCTTTCTATTGAAATAATAGAATGCTCTTCTCTGTAACACAAAAAAAAGTTTTTTCGACAATTTATTACTTTACAAAAAAAAAAAAAAAAAATTAAAATAATAATTTTTATTATCCACCCACCCCACCCAAAGCTGCAAAAATTCAAAAGGAAAAGAACAATAACGAAACAAAATCTTTTTTTAATAAAAATCTATACAGCACGCTCTCACATTTCAAGACATTATTAATTTTGTCATCTTTCATCATCATCATCATCACATGTCATATATCACCAAACAAAACCAACAAACAAACAAACATTCATACATATGCAAATAAACTTTCATATACATACAACATATGTATGTACATATTTTTATGTATATCGAAATGCAAACAATAGAGAGAAAAAAAGGGACAGTATGTCGTGCCATTAAAGAGACAGTCACACAAATCTCAAAATATTGTGTCAACTAAAACCTTAATCACTAAGGCAACAATAACAACAACAACAACACCAACGGCAACAGAAAGACGACCATGAGGCAAGGGAGAGAAAAATTATTAACAGCAATAATAAAGACTTAGCAAATGACCCAAAAGCAATCACATATAAACAATTCAAACAAACCCTCAAAATATGCTTTGAATTTATAGGATTTGTTGTATTTCACTTTTATTATTAAAAAACGAATTTAGTTTAGCCTTGGCAAGCGTGAATCGTATGTGTATTACATACCTGCATACATATGTGTAGGTTCAATTCATAAACCTGTTTAAACATGTACCATCTTGTTCACACTTGCACACATTGAAGCACAAATCAAATTGACATTTACTAACCACTACACATATGACCCAAATTTATTTCCGCTCAACTAAGCGTATATACAAAACAAATAATGAACGAAAAGGAAAATCAGATTTTGAAGTTATGGGTTCTTAAGTAAGAAAGAAAAAGGTAAAATGCTAAAGAAAAGCGCTCCAAATTAAGTATAATTCTTCAAGGGTGGTATAATCCAATCAAAAAAATAGGAAATCACTTCGAGTAAGTTGGGTGTAGAAGGAATAAGCCTTACAATAGTTTGGGAAAAAGTTAAAAGAGTTGCTTTAAGTGTTAATGAAAGAAACATTTTTTTAACCCAACATAACATAAGGTAGCAGCGACGAGGTGGGTAACTCCAGCAAATGCTAAATAATTCCCACTTCTGAGAGTGCTAATAGTGTGTTCCGAAGTGTTGTGTTGTCTTGTAAAAGATTCTTATTTTACTGAGGAATCGATGGATGGTCTTTATCTTTCATGGGTCCATTGCCATCGAACTGCTTGAGTTCAAGGAGAACTGCTACTACAGGACTAGGGAGCCTTCTCTTCCGGCCTTTTACTTCCGGCACAAAGAAATTATCTATTACCACCCTCACTTTGCCCCACCTGAGACAGAAAGAGGGCATTTAAATTTGAGTTTTTACTCATTATTATGGTCCTGAAGAAGCCATCCCAAGGAGAGCGAAATATCGACAAAAATAATTAAATATTTTTAATAAAAATGAAGTAATACTTGAACTAAAGAATTATTTCTATTTAAACTAAAAGTATTTTGTGACTTATTTTCCTATTATTAATTTAAAAAACTTTCACAGAACTTAAACGACATTGATTCAAAGGTTTAAGATCGTATAAAAAGTAAATATTTCAACTCTTCAATTGGTGCTTCATAGCGAACCTGTTGTCTAGAAGAAATCGGCAATGTCCTGGCAAAACTCAACACTTCTTTGAACACAATCAAAAGTCCTTTGATATTCTCTTAGTAAAGTTGCCACAGCAACTGGCAACTGTCACACAAAAACTACTTTGTTCAGAAGAAAGATCGCCTCCAGAAAAATAAATATATTTCAATCCGTGTAACTCAAACTGCCACAAAATCCACATTTTATGATTTCACAGGCATGTGTAAGCTCACAAGCTGCAATTGTATACACATGTCAGACACAGGTATTAAATTCTTAATAGCATTTAATATTGTTGGCCATTGTTGTTACAATTTTCCAACTCTTATTTTGTCACAATTACTTTTTCTGCAGCAAAATGCTAAAGAAAGAAAAAGAGACGTACAAAAAAAGGATGAAAGGAGTAAAAAGGAGATGTCACAATGATAATGGTAGGTTTGATTTTATAATGCAAATTTGTGTTAAAGAAGACATCCCTTTGCCTTGCTACTTCGCAGTTCTGTTATTATTCTTTTCATATCATTAGTTTTCATCAGTAGACATTTTTATTTCATTTTCATTCTTTGCCTGTTGTCATCTCCTTGTGTATTGTTAAATTTGAATAAATATCAGTAAGGAGCAAACAAAAAAAAAAACATTTTCCAGCAAAAAGAAGAAAAGTATATAAAAAAAAAAAATACACAAAAAATATGTAGGGTGATTTATGCTGTTGGCAGCTTTTTAAATGTTTCTTTCATTTCATCTCGTTTCGTTTTCTTTTTGTTCTCTTTCTGTTGCCGTTTCAATTGTTGTCTTTCATTTGTTCGCAATGCAACTTTTCTTTATTTATATACATACATTTATTTTCTATGAATTTTTATATGATTCTTGCTGTTGCTGCTGCATATTTATGAAGCAGCATGCAAAAATTTTCATAAGAAAAGCAACGAAAAGAAAGCATTTTAAATGCAAGTTATCTCTTGAATAATAGATTGCAGAACATGCATGCATATTAAAACTCTCATCATGCTTTCTATAAATTTTTCATAAAATTATTATCATTATTTTCTTTTCTTTTCAAAAAAAAATTTTTTTTTTTTTCATTATTTTTGTATTCATTTGCAGGCTTAAGTGTGTACATATTGTTACTGCCTGCATGGAGTTAAGAAATAAAATGAGAATCAAATTTGGGTTAAAGACAATTGTTTTAGGATTATTACTAGAAACGACTAAAATATATTGTTTTACTTCAAGTAATAACACATTATGCAGACCGCATTGGCAGTGAGAATGATTCAAAAATTGTATGCTTACATATGGAAAACAAAAATTAGTTTGATCGAAAAGCGTAATAATAGTAAATGATTTTAATAAAACCTACTTAAAGTAGGCAATGAAAAGAACTTATGAGCTCATACGCCCCAACATAGGCAATTAAAAATATTTCATAAAACGTACTCTAAAACCATTTTTTGTTTTCAAAGAATGCTGTTAGTGCTCAATATTTACGGGCTTGTTTTCAATGCGAACAAATAAAACTTGCTTCTGTCACAAAAGACCAACATAATGCTGAATATGCGCAAAAAACAATAATCAAGTAAAACAATAATGTATGTTGAAAACCAAGAGCTAAAATAAGAGCACAAAAACCCAAAGTGTTTATTATATGCTTAAAAAGCCACTTAAAACACAAAAGGTTGTTGGTGTTGAAATATGGAATTAGCCAGTGGGAGGCTGTGACGGAATTATTGTCTTTTTTTGGAGACAAAGACTCTAAGATGCTCCAGCCTTTCTTTGCGTAAACGTGAAGAAATTTGTCGGTGGCAGTAGTATTCTCAACTTTCACTTTAGCACTGCAGTACACCCTGCCATGAGCCTTAAATGGTTTTTTTTTATTTTATCAGTTTGTGGTTCGATTTTATTTTCCGCAACTGTGAAAGACTTTTTAGGACAATATTGTAGTGATCAACATTTTTAAAGTAGCCGAGGAAAACAAAGTTGAAGACTTATTAACTGGGAAATATACCATGGCTTTTTGCGGTTTTTATTTTGATGCAATCCGGGGAGTTTGTTGCCGAAAGCATGCGTTTGCCACCACCCATAAGGCAGGCATGTATAATAAAGCACCTGCAGGCGTATTTCCTTATACTTGCCATGAAATTTCAGGACAAACCTTCTTAAGCATCACTGTTACTATATTCCTCCTCGCAATAACTTATTTTCCCAGTTGTAGTACAATGCACCGTATATTTACTTAAAATAGGAAGACCCTTATTGAACTTTTTTAAAGCAAAGATCTCTTATTTAATAATATATGCCTCGGTTAGAGGCCTTTCTATCTACTAAGAATGGCTCGTTGTATAGAATGTTGCAAAGAAAAGTAGAAGTGTTGCAAAACGAAAAAAGAAATGTTTGCTGTGTTAAAGGTTTGTTTGAACATTTCTGATTCTCATTCTGTTCATGGGAATTATGAAATAAGTAGTTAAGTTTCAAACAAACTTTTAAGAATTTTTCAAGTCTACTGATGAGTTGATTAGCACCAACGAAATGTCGTCGGCATATAGACAGCTGAGAAATACAGCAAATATTTTTTTGAAAAGGTTCATTTTTGGACCTGAATTAATTTATTACATATACATAGAAATAAGTCTTTTCCACCTGAGTTTAATCCGAATAACCCACTAGTATCCTCAAAAAAAAAGTAGCTATATGGATTGCTTAAGAAAAACAAGCCAATAACGAGTTGGGGCCATTTTTACAACTTCCCAATAAAGTCAAAGTTAGCCAAAGGTACCTTTAGCAAAGTTGCGATTTAAGTAGCTTGGTAAGAATTTTTAATTATCACAACTAAGCCATAAGATAAAATTCACATTTCTCAATGAGTGGCAACACTATTTAAATCTGAAGGTAGTGTAAATGTATTGAAGAATGAGTTTTTTCAAAGCAACTTATTCAAGCCTGCAAGTATTTCAATTTCATATAGCAAAGTACTGACAAAATGTGTTAAGGCCTGCTATTGCAACTTGCCGATAGCTAAAGCAGGCTTTCGTGGGTGTTGTTTCAGTTACAAGTCTTTATAACTTATAGTTATAAGATTTTATAACTTGAAACTTTAGGTTTCAAAAAAAACAAAGTTTTGGTTATTCAAGAGTGATTCCAATTTTAAGTATTAAGTATTCCAATTTCAAGTATAGTATTCGGCCCATAAGGTCCTACTTTAGTTATCGGCAAGTTACAATAGCGGGCCGTAACACATTTTGTCAGTACTTTGCTATATGAAATTGAAATACTTGCAGGCTTGAATAAGTTGCTTTGAAAAAGCTCATTCTCAGGCTTCTGAGTGTAAGCAGTACATCACATCAGTTAAGTCACAGGTTTGACTGTGACTTTAAGGCTGTGATAATAAAAAATGGCTGATCTGAGCGATAAGGTTTTATCTTGAGCCATCGGTAAGACATGAAAAAAATATATTTATATCATCAGATTTCAGACTCAATTTGAAAAGATGTATGATTGATTTGATCTCATATGTTTGCTATTGCTCTGGTTAGCACGTGAAAGCTAAACATTTGACAGTTAAGGAAACACATCTAATGATTTAATTGTTAGTGATGCAACTATTATTTCAATTTTACCTTTAAAGTTTTTACAAAAATGCCAAAGTATGAGATTGTCCTTGGAAAACGTTTAAGTATTTTGTAGCAGACTCCACACGTAACTTCTACTCGAACAATAAAAATAATACAAAATATCAGAGCAAAAAGAATGAACTTCAATGAAATAATACATATGTATGTATATATAATAAATAATATACAAACAAATCATTTACCCCATAGACCACTGTAAAGCGGATATCCGCTTAACAAGAAAGATTTATCTCTACAGACAAAACAATCTAAACACAACACACAACAATGACAAACCCACACACACAAAAAGGTGAAAGCAATTGTCTTTTTTTTTTTTTTGGTTTTTTTGTGTTCGTTTCAAACAGCAGCACAGGTACAAACAGCAGAGCGCCAACACTCACCCACACACACACACACACACACACATGCAGACAAAATAACATTGGCTCATACTCAATTGCTGTGGGAGAGAAGCGGAAATAAAAAATAGCAATATAAAAACAAAAACGACTATTAAATGTTTAAATGAAATTGCAGTGGAGAATTATTACAAAAATAAGCCAAAGCTTAATAAAACAATTGAAACAGATACTAAATTTCCGGTAACTAATGAAGTTTTCTTTGCATTTTTTTTTTTGCTACTCTCAACAAAGAATATAGAAATATAATACATATATAATAAAAATAAAGCAGCAAGGTGTATTTATAGTAAAGGACATGTTTTGAAATTTAAAAGAAGAGAAAAAAATCAACTTAAAACAATATTTCAGATTTGTAAAAGATACATTTTAAAGCAAATTACTATTTACAATTTTAAGTAAATGTTGTGTAAGAGTAATTTAAGGCTTAAAAGTAGCATGTACAGTGGGCGTCACAAAATCTAAAACAAAATCGGAACGCTCAGCATTTGTCCGCATGTTAAGAGGCATATCTGTTAAACGAAAACTAACAAAACAACCTAAATTACCCCCGATTTTTGACTTGGGATTTAAATATAAAATTAGTAAATTTTCCTTAAAATTTAAGTTGGATTTAAAATAGCTTTCTGTTTTACAGTCTAAAATTAGTTTTAGTAATTAATTGTAATAAAAGTACGCCAGCACAAGGTAAGTGTAAAAAAAATTATCGATAACTCAATAAAAAACAGCTGTTTAAACAAATTTGGAAGCAAGTGAAATTATGAAAAGTTTAGAAAATAATAAATTGTTTTGTAAAAATTATTAAAATGAGTAAAATTAAAACTATTTTTTAAAGCTTTAGGTCTTTTATTTTTCTTTATTAATGGAAAATTAATAAAGAAAAATAAAATAAAGAAAATAAAGAAAAAATGAGGAAAAATTAATAAAGAAAAATAATAGACTTAAAGCTTTAAAAAATAGTTTTATTAATTTTAAGAATAAAGGTCAAAAATTATAGATAAAATAATATTAAAATGAGTAGCAAAAGTGATAAAAGGACTCCCAATTTCACTGCCACAGAAGTTGATTACCTTCTGGAAATAATAAAAAATCAAATTATGAAACAAAAAACACAGGTGCAATTTTCTTAATTTGCAGAACAAAACCAAACTGTCAAAAACATATGGCAGTACGAAAAACTTAAATCGATTTTAAATGGGCACGGCAGGCCGTTTAAGTTCGATTTAAATAGCAACGGTTTGACTCAATTTTGTATTTAAATAAAATTAAAATTAAAATGGCATTTAAATTCCAAGTCAAAAATTGGGGGTTAGAGCGTCAAGCGTATTTCGGTGTGGTCTAAGCCAGCCAATTCCACGACATAGACAGCCAAACTATGCTCTCTAATTTAGGCTGGAATCGCGAATGGCGCGTTTGTAACATATTAAATAATAGCTCTGCATTTTTATCGCTTTCGCCAATGGTAGCAACATTTTTGACAAAAAGCCTCATTTTCCACTCGTAGGAGCCAGCCCCTTCAGGCTGAATAGGAAGTAACGGTTCTACCCTCACCACTTATTTATTGCTTACATTGCTCTGGTCTGGATTAGATGAAAAGTAAAACTTCATAAATTATACTCCATAAATACTCCACTTCTTTTACAAAATAAGCCTTTCCTTTCATTTTGATGTTGAGCATTATTTGCCTCTGCTTCTTTTAGTTTCCTGGCCATCACTGTATACTGCACTTTCATATATTTTTTTCATTCTGTTTTCTTTTTCATTGTTTTATTTAGCTAGTCTTTTCACAATATGATGTTTCCGCCATATTGTTTTACAACATTTGAAATATGTAGCCCAAAACAATAAAAAAAAACACACAAAAATTGTTAAACAAGAAGTAACCTTTAAATATTTATACCGGAAATTTAAATAGTTTATGCTGTAAAAGTTTCTAAGCCAGTATGTTGTTTGTTAACGAAATGTGATGATGAGATGTTTTTTTTTTTATATATACATATATTCTGTAGTATTTTTCATACTGGCAAAAAAAACAGTAGAAGAGATTTTTCTAGTTAATAGTTTTTTTTTGTGTGAAGAAACACAAAAAAATCACAATCTCATCAACATTATTATCATCATAAACTTAAACCAAACAGACCAACCGACCGACCTTCCATATGGTCGGCCACAAATTTTTCCTGTTCATAAATGTATTTTATTTTTCTAGCATCTGCATGAAAACGTACATGTATGTTGTGTGAATGTTCGCCTGAAGAAAGGAAGCTTGTTGTGGTACATGAAAAGAATGTTAACAGTTTTAGTAGGCATGTTGTTCAAGTATAAAAGTTGGGTACACTATACAAACATTTGCTTGAGCAGACAATATTTTAAGCTCAAACGTGGACATTATTTAGAAATGTATGTGTATGAATGTGCAGACCATGTCACAACCAAGTTAATGTCAAATGAACCATATCGAAGACATAAGATAGCCAGCAATGCCATATTAAGTAATCCTGGTATTATCGAAGGCTAACATATAATTCGTATATTGTTGTGAATTCAGATGAAATTCTGTACTTAATGGTTGCCTTGAGATTAATACGTTTGATAATGACAACAATAAGACTCATACACCGGTATTCATAAAAAATAAAACATTGTTGAAATACATTTTAGAACAAATTTTTCATATCAAATTTGTTTTAAAATGTATTTGAGCAACATTTTATTTTTTACGAATACCGGTGTTAATGTTATATGAACCATATTGAAGACCTGATATAGTCGTAGATCAGTTAGAGAAGAAGAAGAAGAAGAAAAATAACCATAATTAAGTTATGGGTGTACCACATCATCCCCAAAATCAAAATAACCAAATCAAACACAAAGGTTACAAATCGAGCGATTTTTAAACTAATTTTGATGTATTTTACACAGAAAATAAGGATTTTGTGTTTGACATTATTTCTGAAATTAAAAATCAAAACGAATTGTATGATAAATTCACAAATATTTAATAGGTATGTCATGAATAGTACTAAACTAAAATACATAAAATAGCGGTTCTCACTCTTGATAGTAAACTCGATTGCACATTTGGTTAAAGTAGCAGATTTGATTAAAGTACACTAAAGCCCCGACTTGCGTCGTTCCGATTTGCGTCGTTTCGATTTGCGTCGCTTTTTAAAACTGGAAAAATTCAAGTTGCGTCGTTGCGATTTCAAGTTGCGTCGTTTTGATTTCGATTTGCGTCGCTAAACACGGTTACATTTTTTACTGCATCATTGTGGATTACCATTTTTAGCATTTGTAGTGTAGTATGTATTTAGCATCTTGAATTCATTAGTTTTTACAACTTCTGGCAACAACGCTCGTCACCTGTACGTTAAGAAATTTTCAGATTGCGTGAAAAAAGGGGAATCCCCTTTTCTTTTTCTTTTTTATATAAGTGGTGCTAAGAGCAGCTGTCTGGTTATGGTAACAATGTAGTGTGTGATTCACCAGAATATGCCTTAAGGACGTAAAACATGAGTCAAAGTAAATAGTATACATATGTACATATGTATGTAAATATATTTAATTTTTATGTTTTTTTTTTTCTTAATTTATGGTTTTGTTATTTCTTTGTAATATATATAAACATTTGTTGAAGTAAATTAAATAAATAAAAACGTATTCATACTAGTATTTTTTTTATCAAAAATAAAACATTTTTTGCTTTCTTTTAAATATTTTCCCTAACAAATTAAATTTCAGTGCATTTATATAGAAAAAAGTGATTCGATTTGCGTCGAGTTTCTCCGGTCCCCATTAACGACCCAAGTCGGGGCTCTAGTGTATTAGTTTTTACATCACTGCAGCAACAAAATGTACTGAACTTTTATTTTCTACGCTGTGATTAAAAAATCAAACAAAAAGCTTTAGTAAACATTGTAAAAAAATTACTGGAAATCACAGATATTCTGTACTGTGAATCGTTTTGCTGGCAAAACTTAATTTTTGTGTTGAGAAAATAAAAAATATGGAAGAAACAAATAAAAATATACTGGTGAAGAAGGACAGATAAAGAAATTCAGCAAGTTTTAGAATATATGCAAGAACATGCAGACTTTGAGGTAAGAAAGTCACTCGAGCTTTCGAGGTAAAAATCGTAGTGAATATAGCAGAGTGTATCAAGAGTAGTATCAAGAGTGAAAACCGCTAATATTTACCCCTTACACCCATATTCATAAAAACTATTGAAGGTTTATTACACATTTATTTGACAAATATTCCGTAGAAATACGTCCAAGAAGAGCTTAATAAACTTACAATAATTATTATGCATATGGCCTTTAATGTTTAAAAATAGCACAATAATACACAAGGAAAATGATGTAGAGATAATTGAGAGCGAAGTTTTATAAACGCAATAGCAAAATAAGTGAATGGAAAGCAATGAGAAATAAAGTACAGAGAAATTAAAAAGGTTGTACTTTTGTTGATATGATCGGTAATATCGTAAAAATTTGGGGATTTTTTTTTTGTGTGGGGATTTTGTGTTTAGGGATTTTGATTTTGGGGATTATGTGGCACTCCCTTAAGTTATCCCAGCATTATTAAATGCAATCATATAATTCGTATGCTAACAATATTATTGCCCAAAAAAAAGGATGAGTTTCTGCACTTAATGGTTGTCAGTGAGACTGCTATGGAAATCCTATTTGTGAGAGGACGCAGTAACTTACACACAAAAAAATGAGAGTTCAAATATCGTCAAAGTCATGTTTGAAATGGCATAGTAAAAGTTAAAATCTAAATAGGTATCACGACGCAATTCATTTAGTTAGAAATTAACGTTGGAGGCTGGAAGCTGCTGTCGAAACTGTTGCTCCTAATTTGCTACTTATGAAAATAGGCATTTTCCAACAAAAAAAGGCAAACAGAAATTATCATTTCAGTAGCAACATCTCAACAACTTGCGTTGAAATTCTGCAAAGCAAAAGTTTTTTTTACAACAAAACCCCTGCCACTTTTATCATTTCAAAATTGAATTTCAACTCATATAACGAAATGCACTCAACTGTAGTAGTATTCTTTTTCTTTTTTTGTGTATCCTGCAACACAACACATCCGCTTCCATTGTTCTGGTCGTAACAAACAAGCGTAAATCTGTATGCATGTGTGTCTGTCTGTATGAGTTCTGGAGCAGTGTAAGTGAATGAAAGGTTGTTAGGTTACAAACATTGAAAAGGATTCTATTTACGTGTTTTCTTCCATTTGTTTTATCTTACTTAATAGTCAAAACTAAAAATGAAAGCATTTGCGTGTAACTAAATAAAAAGGGTGGGATGAAAAGAAAATACAACAAGAAATACAAAAAAAAAAATATCAAAAGCAACTTTCTATTCTCGGTCAGGTCTATAGCTCATAATATTTGTTATGTTGTGGTTGTGTTATTTTTCTCTTTTTTGTTTATTTTTATTTAAGCTGCCATGTTCAGTTCATAAAGGATCCGTACACAACGAATCGAAGGTCATGCAAAGGAAGTTGGCAACCACATTTATTGTTAAACTTTGTTCACATACATTGTGTAATCACAGCAAGGTTGTAAAATGGTTAAAGAGAATTTTCATGTATTTCCCTTTTTTTTTAATGTGCGAGTTAATAACAGTGCGGGGCATATTTTTAAAATGAGTTGCAAATCACTTTTATGGGGATTATATTCTGCTATGGTTTTTTTGTGGTCAGATACCTTAGAAGGGAACTACAGCTGTGAAAACACGATAATTGAGATCACATAAAAGATGTCTGTATATATAAATGATATTTGAAAGACCTATAGCTGAGATGTAGCTCACGATTGGTTCACGATTGGTGCACAATAAATATGGGTTCATTAGTGAAGAGAAGGCTGGCTAAAGGAGCGCAAAAGTCGGACACTTTTGTTGAAGGAAAATATACAATTATAAATATTCGAAGGTTACCTCTTCCATTTCGCGATTCGAGAACAAAAAGAAATATTAATTTAATTTTATAGTGAACTAGTATATGATTTACAATTGTTAATAATTTTATCGGTCTTTCTAATTCGATTTTTACCTCCCCTAAATTGAGCATCAAAAAACACTATTGTTTTTCAAATTATTCGCCATCAACATCTATACACTTTTGCATGATTTTCAGACGATTTTCGCAGCATTTTTGCCGCTCTGATGGATGGATGTATGAATGCAGCAACTGCTTCTTCAGCTAAAGAACAACGTTGAGCTCTCAGTTTGCAATTTAGGTAAGGTAATAAAAAGAAGTCATTCGGTGTCAAGTCATGACTACACGGCGGATGACTCATCGAATCGATGTTTTGGGTGCTCAAAACTACAGTTGTTTGAGCCGATCTCCGTGGTGAAGATAGAACGATCTATCTTCCGCGGTTGATTTTAATGATTTCGTGGAAGACAGCTGGCAAACAAATCGTTGTGTACCACTCAGCACTGACAGTTCTGTCTTGTTCTAGTGATACGGTTGCGACATGTCTAGTTTCTTCGAAACAACAGGCGACCATTTGCTTGGAAATGTTTCGAGCGCAAACAACTTTTGTTGGATTTTGCTCGTCTTGAAACACCCATACAGACGGCTGCTGTTTACTTGCAGGCTCATATGCGATCTATCGCCTGTCACGATCGCATAAAAGTGTTTCGAAGCACCGTGATCGTATATTTTTTGAGCATTTCTTTTGACCAATCGACACGAGCCCTTTTTTAACGATTGACAATTTTTTTTTTCCAGTCAAATGTTTCAACAGTAGTGAATTTTTACCGGTCCCACTAATGCCTGAGATTGTCTCAATCTCACGATAAGTCCGCACACAGCATTTTGCGGAACAACTACTGATTTGAGAGGACTTTCGCGAAATTCGCCTTGATATGAACTACGATTACCATTGAATTCACTATACCATCAGATAAACACTGGCCCTTGATGGAACTTCATCCGCAAAAATATAATTAAATTCATCCATGTACTCAGTGCTCAGTGTAGACTGCACATCGAAAGTTATAAAAAAAAAATAATCGCTCGAACATGTTCACGATTTAGATCCATTTTTGGGGTTTATTTTACTTATTATCTTTGAAAAAAAAATGTATGATCAATGCAATTTCAGCAGCAAAAAAAAAAAATTAAGAAATCCTTGTCAGGGATTAAAAATCGAACTAAAGCCTAAATAAAGTTCAGCTATAAAACAAAATTAGCATAATTTTTTAAATTTCAATAAATTATCTTCAAAGACGCAGCACACACTGAAGTATTTTGAGTGCGTTGTGTCTGAAATCAGAGCAGTAAATGAAATTTTATATTTACATTTTCCACTAGGATAATAGCTTAAGAATTGCCCTTAACTGACTTTTCTGACCTTTCACAAAAAGATTAAAAAAAAAGTAACTTTTTGACGCTTATGTTGGTAACATACTTTATTATGATGCTTTGACTGACAACCAACATCGGAAATTCGTTTTATGAAAAACCTTATCAATGGTTGACTGACTGCCTGCCACCTTTAAAAATATCCATGACATGTAGATGGTCACATTTTGTCGTAGAAGAAAAAAAAAAAAATAAAATATACATACATATTTAACTTTTTTAAATGCTTTGATATTTTCACATTCAAATTTATTGTGTTCTTCGCCACATTGAGTTGATGATGATTTCCGAATGCATTCCATTAAGCACAGCTTCCTGCTGCATTCATTCATTGCGGTCACAGTTGAATAAATTCTAGTTTTAAGACAAAGGGGAGAATGTGGGAGAGATACGAGAGTGTGTGTGAGTGGTCATAAGACGCATTACAACCAGCAAACACTGAAGCAGTTAAGAACCTTTGGTGTCCTTGTGAAAATGTATTGTTTTCAGGCATACAAAAATATACACATTTTAACTGGTATATTTGCTAAATGAAATGGCTTAAACTCATACATATGTACATACATACGTACACACGCCGACTGCGTGGAGAAAATATGTTGCCAAAAGTATCCTTAGCAAATATGAAATTTTTTCCATAGCGGCAGGAAAAAAATAAGAATTTTATTACAGATTTGTGTTTTCTTTTTGTATCACTTTTTCAAAATGTTATGCAGAGAAGAGAAGGAAAAAAAACTCTCTTTAACTCAGAACAATGATTATGAGTTGCAGTAACTTTTCCATTTTCTCCCAGCTTCGAATTTAAAACGAAAATTCGACCATTAGCAATGTTGGTGAGCAACGAATTTATGTATTGTAAAAAATGTAAGACAAAAATTTGCAAAAATTGACTTTTTTTTGCTTATTTTGGTCGCCACCTTCAAAGACCTTTGCCCATAAAATATTCCTTGCAATAAATATTCCAGTTTAATATTTTATATATTTATTTGAGCTTAAGGTCTTTTGTAATTTGAGTATTTATTTTTGTCGATATTTCGCTCTCCTTCGGATAGCTTCTTCAGGAAGCTATCCGAAGGAGAGCGAAATATCGACAAAAATAAATACTCAAACTACAAAAGACCTTAAGCTCAAATAAATATATAAAATATAAGGGAAAAAAGGGGTCAAAATAACGAAATATTAAATCTATAAAAGAAGAGCAAATCTAAATAAGAATTTCCCAGAAGATAAAACACTGTACAACACATGATTTCGGGACTCAATTCGGATAATTGTTTATGAAAGTAGCCCCAAAAAGAAGAACTTCTGCATCATTCGTTTGGTCTTGGTACCTCAAATAATAATTTAAAAATTAATTTCAAGTTCAAGTAAGTATCGTGTAGGGGAGTTTGTCTCGTTTTAGGCTCTTTTGTTTGTCATAACTCGAGAGCCACTAGTCCGAATAAGCTGAAATAAATTAAAAAAAATTAGGAACTACAATTCCTTTAATTTTCTTATACAACGTTTCGCTACATAAGCAAAAGTTTCGCAGTTATAAATAAATATATGAAGAAAAAAAAAAATATTGTTTGCCCAAAAAATTGATTTTTTTAATTTTTAATTTATAAAAAATCCAAAATGGTAAAAAAGTGTCAAATCCTATTACTTTCGCGTACATACTTTCGCATAACCTATGAACAAAATGAGACACAAATCATAAAAATCGAAGGACGCGTTTCGCTTTTATTGGAGTTATGACAAACAAAAGAGCCTAAAACGTGACAAACTCCCCTACACGATACTTACTGACTTCAAATTAATTTTTAAATTATTATTTGAGGTACCAAGACCAAACGAATGATGCAGAAGTTCTTCTTTTGGGGGCTACTTTCATAAACAATTATCAGAATTGAGTCCCGAATCAATCACCTGAAAAATGTTGTACTGTGAAAAATTAACAAATTCGTTGCTTCATTAAAAGCTTTAAGCTGAGCACTACACTTGGCAACTAATTGTGCAAAGCAGCTAGTTGTCCTCTAGCTCATTTTTTCAAATTTTAGAAGCGATTTATGGCAAGTAATAAATTTTTAACCATTTTCACACTTCTGTAAAATAATTCACTACAAATCGATTAAGTTTTTGCTGGAGAAATTTTTATACTTTTTGGGGCTGAATTTACAAGTCTAGTCGCATCGTTTGTCGATGATTTTGGAGATCGAATTTCGTACTTCTGTTAAATAATTCACTACAAATTGTTGCAAGAAACTTTGAAACTTTTTGGGGCTGAATTTACAAGTCCAGTCGCATCGTTTGTCGATGATTTTGGAGATCGAATTTCGTACTTCTGTTAAATAATTCACTACAAATTGTTGCAAGAAACTTTTTGGAGCTGAATTTCCAAGTCCAGTCGCATCGTTTGTCAATGATTTATGGAGATAGAATTTCATATACAAACATACAAATAAATAATTTTAAAACTGTGTTTTATTTCACACTGATAAAAGATTTGATTGGGCTTGTGAATCTAGCCACTGCTATATCTATATGCTAATTGTAACTATATACATATATTTTTAATTAAATGGTTTTATTCACATACAATATTATATTCTTTAGAAGCTAAACTGCTCTTGAAGGAAAGCTAATCCTGGAATAATCCACTAAAAAAGGCAATTTCAAGAAACAGCCTCCTCTTATGCATGACAGCAGACAAACGAAGCGCGAGAGAAGATGAAAAGAAAATAATAAATTGGAAAATAACTGAACGTTAATGAAATGTTTTATGAACACAAAAGCAAGAAAATTTATAAATCATTTATTTATTTATGACCGCAAAAATACAGTAATGCCACAAGAAATTTGGGAAAAACAATAAATTTTCGATAACCAGAATACTTAACTAAGCTGTTTTCAACACTTCCAAAGTAGAGTTTCAAAGTGAAATTTAATGCTGTTAACTTTAGGTACTTTTTTCTTCCTCTTATCAACTTAATATTTGTTTTTATTGTAATATGTTTTGAAAGCTTTAAAAAAAATTTCGTTATTTTACTTGCTGTTACAGTTTTCATATTTTTTTCTTTCTGTTTTTGTTTAAGCAAAAAATATTTGCAAAACTAAAGTTTCTTTGCTCTGCTATCTTGCATGCCATGCTAAAACGAAATACTTGTTCAAATAAGTTGCATGCAACATGTTCTGTGTGCAGCGCGTGTACATACATATGTATGTATATAGTTTGTGAAAACTTTTTTAATAACTATAAGTTTAACATATTCTAGTCGGTTTGCAAGTATGCAAAAATGTGTAGTTGCAGTGATTTAATAAAATATCATGTATGTATGTATTTTCAGGAAACCTTTCCCTCACCCTTGCCGCACATTCATACATACATACATACATACAGATATGTATGTATATAGTACCTGCTCTTACCCTGTGTAAGAATTGCTCAACATTTGTTTTTGTACCTCTTGTTCGTGGCTCTTTGCCCAACTGTTGACAGTACTTGAACTCTTTTCTTTTCTCTATGATCTCTTTTCGATGGAGCAGAGCATTTTTCCTTTGCCCCTTTTTTAATACGCTAAATTAAAGGTGCAGTTCTGCGATAAAGAGTGCGTGTGTGTGTTTGTGTACCCACATGTTTTGAAGTGTGTTGTCGTTTTAGATTGGATACGGAATAAAATAAATTCCGTTGGAACAATAAATCAGATGAGAAGAAATTTGAATAAACTATTTTTATAAGTGAGCTCCGCTCAATATAACAATAGCCTGGTCGATTCGAATATGTACAGAATGCAGACAAATATTTTCATATACATACATATTTACCCATCCATATGCAATTCAAAGCTCTTACAAACACACTGTGAATGCAGCTCTTCATATGTTCCATAATTTATATTGCACTATCGCCTTATATCTGTTTTAATAGCTGCGGTATTAATTTAATTAAGTTTTTGTTTCTTTTTCATAAAAGAAAAATTCGACACAAATTAGCTGTCAACGGCAACAACAAAAACTTTGTTAAAACTACCAATATTTTGTTCATTATTTGGTTACCCTTTAATAGATCAAAAATACTATGTTTGTCACAAATAAAGATTGTTCAAATGTTCATTGTAGAATGGAAAACAACCATATATCCATTTCCATGGATGGTGGCAACAAAGCGACCAAAAATTGTTTACAACATTTTTAATAAAAATATCTTATTTGCCATAACCGTTCGCATCGTTAGAGGCAACACAATATTGTTGTCGCAACCATATTATAAAATGTTTTTTTTTTCTTTGCGTGCAGTGGTCTACTTTACGAAAATTTTATTTAAAAAAAAATCTATAATCTATAAATCTATATTTGCTACAATATTTATTGTGTGCAAATTTGGAAAACGGAGATATTTAAAGAAAAAGCCTACAGAGCGATCTGCATTTACTATTTTGGCAAAATCCTCGTCTAAAAGGGGGTAACTTAACAAATGCGGCATACCATAGAACTGCTTAGGAAATCCCCCGAGCAGCTTAACTTGTTTCTACTGTATTTTCTAAAATATTTGTTTTGTACAAAATTTGAAAACGGAAATATTTAGAGAAGAAGGTCACAAAACGATCTGCATTTGCTGTTTTGCCAAAATCCTCTCGAAGTGCACAACTTGTTTCTGCTGGTGGTAGAAAATTGGGATGATATCTTTCTAATCGCCCTCGCACGTCTAATTTAGTTTTGTTTCTTCTGCCAGAAGTACGTAATTTTTTTTCCTGTTCAACCGTGTAATTAGTAAACTACTATCAGAAATCATATTGGAACATCCAGAAACAAATGAAACGATATCAGGTACGTGCAAATTTTACATCTTTTTAACGGTGAGACTTTGTTAAATTTCCAAAAATTCTTAAAAAGCACCTGCACGTTACATGATTATAAAAAAAAGGATTATAAAAATATCCGAAAAATTTTTGTTAGAAAGATTTCTAGAAACCACATGATGGTTAAACACTTTTAAATACAGTTTCAATTTTTCCGCTCCCGCTGGTCACTCGTATTTACTTTCAAGCAAGAAGCTTCGCAGTTTTGTTTGTTTATAAAAAAAAAAAAAAATTAAAATGTCAATAAAGTTTGCCTTTAAAAAAAAAAAAGAGCGCCTCAATGGATGAATTGGTAGAGTGGCCTACTAAGAGTCGTCCCCGAGGTCGCAGGTTCGATTCCTACCGAAGGCTCTGGGTGTTTCTGCAGACAAGCAAGAAGCTTCGCAGTTTTTTGTTTTAAAAAAAAAAATGAACTAAGATATGGGTGGCAATAAAAAATTATTATTGCCTCGTCAGCTCAGCATAATGAAATCCACTTGCTACAGGCTTGAACCAACACAGAGCAATTATTTAATATTTGATATTGAAAATGTTTGCAAGCTTAATTAGTTTGTTTTTCTTTTCAATGAAACTATCTTTACCCCCACCCAATTTATGTATTTATGATAATAATGATTTGTTTAAAGGTTGTTGTCTGATGCTGCTGTTGCTGCCTGCTACTGCTGTGCTGTCATTTTTGTTTAAGGTTACTCTTTTTGTTATTGTTGTGCTATTAAAAGTGTTTGTGTGTATGTGTGTGTAATAGAGCACTCCAACTTACTCAACACCCCGCCACCACTCTAACCCTTTCTATTTTAATTTTTCAGTGGATCTAACAGCTGTGAGTGTGTGTGTGAGTGCTTGTGTGTGGGTGTATGTGTGCTGTGTTAAATGCTTTGTTTGTTAAACCCTTAAGCACTGCGTTGTTGTTTTTTTCCTCTTTGCGACTTCATGCATATATAGTTGTTGCTGTTTTTTTTTGTTGTTTTGTTAGTTTCTTTCTTTTTTTTCTCTTTACTATAGTGTATAAAAGATGTTGTTGTAGTGATACTTTTTGCCCGAGTATGTACAATATAACACTTTACCACTTTAATTTAAACATGCATTATATAAATTTTTTCTCTGCTGATGCTGTCATTTTGGCCCTACATAATGATAGAAAATGCTTGGAAATAAATTTTAGCAACTATTTAAAGTACATTAAATGTTAAGGGGGGGAAAGCTGCAGTGAAATTAATGACAAAACTATTTTTCGGAAACCTAAAATGACGAAAATACTTGACCTGATACTAAGCAAATAAAAGAACACACACGCACCCACAAATAGTTGCTGCGAATTCAATACATACAGAAATTCTTTTTGATAAAAAAAAAAATCTCTTATTATTTCCATTTATCTGTTGAAAACGAAGCAATGATTAATAGTAAAGTATTGAAGTGGCACAACATTTTTGCATTTGGTCAGCATACAGAACAAATGCAAAAAACAAAAAAACTACAGAAAATGCCGGAGAAAAATGAAAAAATGAGAAAAATTCGCAATAAATACCTGAGATTGCTTGACATAGTTTTTAACATAAGACACTTACCTACAATGATAAGAAGAAAAAATAATAATTATAATACATATATTGAGAACACAAAAATATAGAAAATTAGGAAAACTGTTTCGTCATTGCAGTCACTCAGTTCTGAGAGAAGTCGCTTTAAACTGGATTCATTTCTTGCTTTCATACACGAATTTTGTCCGGATTTCGTACGTCTGTCCCGTCACAACGCCCATTTTCACAAACAATGGCAGCTACAAAGTTAAAAGGTTCACAGTAAACGCTAAAGAGCACCAGAAAGAGCTAAGTGAAATGGGTTAAGCCACTTGCACGGTAGTACGGAACTCTTGCTGTACGAATCAGTCTCGCACTTCGGTGCATTTATTTACAGTGCTACTGATAAATTTATCTTAACGATAAGAACATCTGAAATGAATACAAAATTTTTCTTGAACCCTTTTCACAACTGAGTACAATTAATAAGAGCATATGAGTATGTGTTTGAAAATAGTTTTACAAACACATTGGATCATTTTGGCACCAGAAACCAATAAAAAACAAGTGCTTGGCTGGATTTAGTTTGTATAGAAATTGTAACTCATCAAACTTCAATATACAGAAACAATTTAAATATTTTTGCTTTTGCAAGGTTTGTTTTTACATTGAAATATAATTAAAATTTAAATTTTGTTCACGCCTAAAAGTAGGCAGTACTTTTTCCCTAAGTAAGCTTAATAAAAACGCTTAGAAATATGTAACAAGAGTTTATATTTTTCTTAGGCAAATTTCATTTTACTGTAAGAGATACATATTTTAATCTTACAGCTTTAAATTGAAATCTTAAATTGCAGTTATTACACGACTGGTCTTATCTCTGAATAAACAATTTTCGTAAAAAATTTTCGTAATCAAATTCACCTGTCGGTACTGAGAAAATTAAATTTTTTAGGGTCACAACAACTTCTTTAACAAAACATTAAAAATAAGTGTAGTGATTTTAAAGTTTCGTTTTCGATGCTCCGCAAAATGGACATCTTTTTCTTTTAAGCTAACATCATAGATATGCATAATTCAATTGCGCAATAAATAAGAAATTATACAATGTAAGTATAAAAAATTTGCGTATTTAAATTGTTTTACCGACATAAACTTATAATTTTATGTCACTTGTATGAAATAGCTCAAGAAGATGATCAGAAATATATTTGAAACAACAAAGATCGACGATTTTTTTTTGGTATGAAATTGCTTTAACTTTCTAAATGGAAATAGGATCTTTTTAAGCGATTTCATTTTAATCAATTCTTTCATAACAAAATCGTTTTGGTCTCCATTTTTATACATATGTTTTTTAAATTAAAATTAGGTAATAAGTCGATCAAATTTAGGTTCACCGTCTGAATCATTCTACAGATTAGATTTGGAGCCTAATTAAATGAAAAAAGTGAGCTGGTAATACAAACTTTGGCAAATCGCAACATAAACATGTGCAAAGTGCATTATTTCTTTTTTTTTTTGCCTAAGAAGATTTTTTGTTGTACTTTAATCACGGTTCTGCTTTTTAATTAAATTACACAATAAAATGTGCTATTGAAAAACTTCCTTCTTCATTAAAAAATGTAAAACGTCGCCATATAAAAATCAGAAATAAATGGACAACACATTAGATATGAACTAATATTTATTAAAATTAAAAAGAATACATGAATTTTGAATTTGATATCTATTTCCGCAAAAGCATAAAGTACTTTTAGGCAAATTACAAACTTTTTTTCATGCGCAGTAAGTAATTTTACTTCACTTTTGGGCTTGAAAAATTTATGTTTAATACAGATGCAAATAAATATCTGTTAAATTTACACTTAAACATAGCTTCCGGCCATTTCTCATAAATTACTAAAAATCATTGCACTTTAAATAAAACCAAGCATATTTTAAGGCTGTTTAAATGATTACCAAGCGTTATTAATAATAAATTCAGCTGAAGCAATACTAAAAAAAAAAATTACTAGATAAAAATAAATATTAAAAACAAATAAAACGTGTTTTTGTAATTAATTTTACTTTATGCTTTGCCAACTATCAAAAACACTGCTCTGTTTTAAATAACAGCATTGCGTTTAACACACACACAAACACACAAAAACACAGGCATGCAAATATGTTAATTATAATTGCAAATAAAACATTTGTAACTTTTGAGTTTTTTTCTTGGCTTTTCCATGGAGAAAAACAAATAAAAAATAGTGTAAAACAATGTAAACAAATCCATTTAAATAAACGTTATAAATGACAGCTGCTCTGTGTAGAGATAAGAAATGATTGCGACAGACAAAAAAACATAGATCAAATATTTGACTACACAAAAAGGGAATAGTAAATATTTGTATTTAAAATTTCAATTACTTTACGAACTCTTGCCTAATTTAGTCAATTTTCATTTAACATTTTAGTAAAAAAAAACAAAAAATAATGACAATGAACATAAAAAAAAGCTTGATTTGAATAAAAACAACACCTGTTCAAAAAAGCTTATGTGCTCTTCATTAGAAATGTCATTTAATTTGATTTCATTGCTTGCAATTATATAAAATTACTTTTTCCTTAGTCTATAGCACTCGGGAATTAAATTTTATTTTGATTAGCTAAAAATTATTTTTCTAAATTTTAAAAGAGATTACTGTGAAAAGTCCTAAAAAACACCTTATTGTGAAACACCTAAGCCTGCCCCCTAAAATATGCTACACTTTTCCCGCGTACTAAAGCTCTAGTGCAGGCAACGCAATTAATTTTTGAGCAGCGAAAATTATTGAGAAACTCTCAATATTAACATCGAAAAAACTTCTTCAGAAAATTGTATGGGTAAATTAAAGAAACGCCTGGCTGGGACCAGCGCAAAGTTTGAAAACGCTGCCATCACTGATACAATATCAATAAATATACAAATCAATTGAAAATCAGTTGGATGTTGATGAGAGAATATAAAATACATTACATTTAATAGGAAAACACAGTGATAAAATTGAAAGCAGATCAATAGGATTAAATAAAGACAGCCAGTACTCAAGAGTGCTCAAGTAGTGGAATGGACAAGCGTTGCTATTTAAAGACAGTACACAATTAGTCTTGACCTGAGTTCGAAGCAACATGTTTGTGTGGTGGTGAACATAAAACCTCCATAGTATGTTCCCCAGCTAATAATTCCTCAAGTTTACTTCTATTGCCTTCTTTAACAAATTTTGTTCTACCACGAAAATTCCTTTCTCAATTCTGAGTGTCAAACAGCCATGTTGTGTACGTCAGACATGTACGTTTTCAACTTCACTTTTCGTATCGTCATTAATTGATTACAACAATTTTGTCACAAAAAAAAATCCTTCTTACTGCTAAGGAAGTAAAATCAAACTAAAGTGCCGTAAACTATTTAACGATTGTGAATCATAATGTTATGGAATATAACGAATTTAAAAGTATTTTTTATAGCTTTTTTACTTTATTTGGCCCACTTTTTGATAACCTTTGTTTTTACACAATTTGGTGTGCATAAAAAAAGTGTCGCTCAAAATATAAGAAAATAAAGCAAAACTGATCGAACTCAAAATTTGTAAAAAAAAAAAAGGTCATAACGAATAATATCCGTGACAGCATTAAATATCTCAAAAATAAAATAAAAAAAAGAACTAATGCTGTACATGCATTTTCTATCACTTATAATTAAATTACACTCATTTTCTCATTTGTATCTATTTTAATTCAATTGCAAACCCTAAAAACTAAAATGCATAACATACTTTGAGGAGCCAGCTTAAAACGCAAACAAACATGTTGATGTTAATGTTAAACTTATTTTAAAATTAAATGATTTTTAAGCTTTTCAAAATGATGTTCTATGCTGGCAAGGATAACAAAAAAAAAAAACAAGTACTAGGAAACAACAATGTTCACCTTCAACACAGCACAACACATATGATACAAGTCTGGTAGTGAAAAGTACTAACTATATATCTATGCTCCCTTTTCTAGCTAGAAGTTATATGAAACCTCATGAACAAAGTTTAACACTTAACAGCAAACAATCAAGTCCAACCAAGCAACCGACACGCACATGCTCCCATGTTCGTAGGAAAAAGAACAACAATGAAATGGCAACCGCAACTTTTCAAATACTATACACAGATACATTTGCCAAGCAAAAGCAACAGCAAAAGGCTCCAGGTCACGAGATTGAGTACATGCACGCACACAAACTCACACACACACACACACACACACTCATACTGGCCACAACTGAACAACCGACCGAAGAGTTAAACCAACTAACAAAACCAAATTTTCAAAAATATCTACACATCCAGACACTTGTTTAGCTTAGCAAGTATGTAACGGCAAAAGGTAACTGTTGCCTACTGACTGCAAACAGTTGGCAACAACTAAGGGGTTTATATAACACGAACACACACTTCAACTGCATTCATCAAAATTTCATTTAAAGTGTTCAAACTAAGAGGGGCATATTTTTAATGTGTACTCATTTCATTTTCATCAATGAGTTTTTGCTTTCGAAACTCTGGTGTTGTAACGAAAGTTAGAGGACGCGCCAGAGCTTCGTAGCGTTAAAATATATGTCAATAATATGGAGTTACCTTAATGTTTTTATGTCTCTGTGACTTTGCATGAATAAGCAGTAGTTTTTCATTGTGGTTATTAATAGATAAGTTCCGTTGCTTGGCCCTTAGACTTTTATCTTTCGGCTGGGAAACTCTTAGAATTCTAATTGCCAGATTTTCCGTTGCAGGTCAGTTAAGTGAACTCGAAGCCAATTATGAAATAAATTTCATAAAATGGTGTTCGCTAGCATAATATGTAATTTATATTATTTTATCTATAATTTTTGACTTTTATTGTTAAAATTGACAACACTATTTTTTAAAGCTTTAGAGGTCTTTGTATTTTTTTTTTTTTATAAAAACAATTAAAGATTCCTGACGATGCTTACAAATTGTTAGCGAAATATCGAATAATAAAGAAAGAAAAATATAAAGACTTAAACCTTTAAAAAATAGTGTTGTCAATTTTAACAATAAAGGTCAAAAATTATAGATAAAATAATATAAATTACATATTATGCTAGCCAATACCAATCAATTATAATATGTAATTGTTAGAAATTTGGAGAATATGTAAATTCATTCTTCAATTTAAACTTTTTTTCATTATTAATTACTTTATCGGGCTTGAGCTCGATTTGACGTCTTCAGAATGGGTAAAACTTTTTTGTGCTGGAACAAACGTTTCCAAAGAAGACAAGAGAAGTAAAGTTGAAGACTTATCGGCTGGGAAACATACCATGGATGTTTCACGTCCACCACAACTATGATGCTTTGAACCCAGAGCATAACTAATTGCATACTGTTTGTAAAGAATAGAGCTTAGAAATCCTACCATATCTGAGCTCTTTATTTCTGACTTGTTATATTTGCTCTATTGATAAATTTTAAATTATTATTATAATTAAAATTTGTACTTCATAAGGTTAAATTATTATTAACAACTATTCTCGTATTCTCCAGGCATACAGAAACTGATAGCTAGGACAAATTTTGGAAAGTTACTGTTTGACTCTTCTTGAAAAATTGCATACATACTTCCTGCAAATAAAATTTTTTGCTAAAAATAATTTTTTTTCTCCCTTTTAGCCTGCTCAAATCCATTGTGCATTGCTTTGGCGTAATTCAAATACATACATAGTACTCGGGTTACTTTGCATACTTCGGCTGACTGGGGAAAAAAGAAAAAACAAGCTTAACAGACCAAAACTCAAAATCTAAAGTTTATTTTATTGCAGTTAATGATTTTAAGTAACCACTACACAAACTCTACCTACTGAAAAGCAAACACAAAAGAAAGCACACACACACACAAGGCCGGCAGCACTTATGCACTAGGATTATATGCTTACATATCTTATATTTAGAGATGGCTGCAAACAACAACAACTACCACACTGACGATGAGGCACCATTAGAGTAACCACAACATGTTGCTGTTTTTGAAACTTTATTTGCAATTTACACGTATGAACATGCAACATGAACAACAATACGAAGGAAAAGAGCAATATGTTTTTTTTCGTGTCCAAAGAATATATGTATATAGGTATGCAGGTATGTATTTTATTTACTTAAGGCCCTCCTCATTCATAAAGAGCAAAATGCTTTAATTCATATTCAAAAATACTAATGCACACTCACATGCATACATACATACATACAAATTTATATGCGGCACCCACAACAATTTAAAGCCTAAACAAAATTATGAAAAACAACTCTTGAAAAAAATGTTCAAATGAATGAGAGCGAGAGAGAGAGAATTATGAAAAACGCAAATGCACTTCCACCATTATTCTCCCGCTCCAGCAATTGTTCTCCACTCGTGTTTTTTTGTTGTTCTTGTTGATAGTAACTGTAAAAATATTACGTTTTATTTTTGCAAACATTGAGAAGTGTGTTTTCAAGTTAATATGAGTTTGTGTGTGTGTGTGTGTGTGTTTTTGTTGTGACCGTTCATATGCTTGTGCGTTCTTTTTGTTTTTGTTGGCTTGATTTTAATAGTTTCCGGTTTGTAGCGGATATGTGATAATGCATAATCTATTGTGGTTAAGTACTACTGCTACAACCAAACCAAAAACCCAAGCATTTTCTGGACATTAATCGTAACAGGAAATATAATGAATGTTATTTTGATTGTATTAGACAAGTGCATTTGACTCCCTAATTGTTATGCTAGACAAAGTGTAGTTAAACTACACAAAAGATTATAAGTCTCAAAACCATAGACATTTGCTGAAATATTTGAAATTATGGCGAACTATATGTATATACACAGATGTATCTCCTCTAAATATCAAAAATTAAAAATCAGCCAAATGAAGAAGAGAATTATTAACACTTTAATTAAATTACTGGTAAAAAAAATATATGTATGTAGATCTAAAATTAAAAAAGAAATTTAAATAAACTTCAATTGCTTGGAAGAGATTAATAATTAAAAAAAAATTAAATTTTGTACTAAACAGCATTTTTGCGTAAAGCTGTTTTACACCGAAAACTTTAGCATTTATTATCAGGGGCAACAAATCGTTTTCTATTTTCTTAAATAAGCAAAGTGTTTAAATTATAAGCTAAACAAATTTACAATTTTGTTAACTAACAATTTTCGTCACCTTGTGTTAAACAGATAGCAAAATAAGCAAGAAATTTTTCGCCAAGTTCACCGGAATCGGAAGCTTTAGAACTGCTTCACAAAATATTTAGCTTTACATCAACGAAATTTAAACAACCAATTTAAAAAAACTTCAGATATATTGAAGAGCATAAAACTGAATAATAAATACGTACAGATTTTCATTATAGAAGTTTTAATTTTCATGAAATCGAGTAAAATGCATTACATGCACACTTTACAAAATATAAACTTTTCCATGTAATTGAAAATATATTCTAAAATTACTTCATAAAACAGATACATCTGTCTATATCACATTGTTATGCATTTTTATATCATGTAATCGGATGTTTAATATTGCATCCTTAAGTTATGCTACAAAATTTAACAAAGATGCTTATTTGAAAGAGTAACAGGCAAATAGTTAGCCTTGTATTACAGAGAATAAAAACATAAAATTATCCCTAATACTCCGACCTTATTGAAATCTAATCAACTATTCAGAAACAATTTTATGTGTTCTATCTTTCATTGTTTTGTTTAGGGCTGCCTTCGTTACTATTCATACTAGAAATAAGGATGTCACAGCTAAGAAACTACTTGGTCTAATGCATTGTAACTGTGTCGTATAAAAAAAGAATATCTTTCAAAATATTAAGCTACGCAAAGCTCTAGCGTAATTTTCTTTGAAAGAAAGTCAAGTTTCCATAGATTACTGTAACATTGCTGAATATTTCAGTTCCTAATTAATTCTACAACTTGTTAATATGTTTGCTAAAAAAAAGTTTTTGTTCCAGTCAGTCAGCCCGCCCAAAGATATCCTTACTCAAATACGCACAAACGGCTTATTTGTATTTAATCTTCTACCTTTTCAAACATTTGCTTTTTTCATTATTAATATTAAAGAATATTTAATTTGCAAAAGTTTTGTGCTTTTCACAAAAAAAAAAAAAACAACAAGAGATGTACTTAAAAGAAAATTGTATTTGCTTATTTACAAAAACTTTAATAATTATTTTATGAAATACTATCCTGTCATGCCATTTTTGTGGATGCTCCTTTTTTTCTTGTTGCTTACAGCCAACAACAAAATTCAAGCTGCAGCAGTAGTAAAACAAAAACAAAACAAACAAATAAGAAAATAAAAAGTAAAACTTCTGTGCTGTATTTGAAGAGATATTTAAACATTACAAATGCTTATTTCCTTAATGATTATAAGCATCTAATTGAGGCAGTTTGCCCCCAAGACGACAACCAGGCAGATTAAAGGAGAAGGACGAAGAGGAGGGCGAAAAAGCAAAAACGCGTGTTAGGAAGAACATCATATAAAAAAATCATACAACATTTACGCAAGTAAATATTTAAATGTCAGATTATTATTTATTCAGTCAGTCAGCCAGTATGTAAGTCAGTCCTGCCTTGGGAGCATTCCAACCAGTCAAGTCAAGCAGCAGACATCTAAACAAATACTTTAAAGCAATAAGAATAAATGTCTCAAAATGTCAAACATGTATTTGACTTTGATACTGTGTGTGTTTAAGACAGATTCCTTGCACAGATGATGATCTTTTTTTGTTTTCTGCTGTCTTTGAAGGTTGAAAGAAATTTAAATTGAGTTAGTTAGTTAGTTTTTTTTATTGAGACTTCATTTTTTTCTACATAAAAAGATTAGCCAACAATTATGATCAGGAAACTTAAAACTATAAGTATTATTTTAATAACATTTTTCTTTCGACAAAGCATCTGGCTTATTTAACTTAACAGAATTTACAAAAATTATTTTACATATGTTTTGAAAAATAGTGCTTGCTCCCGGCACTTAACGATTTGTTGTAGAGTTAAATCCACAAAAAAAAACGTAATACTAATAAAATTCAAACTTAAATCTAATCTTACAGCTACACTTAAGCTACATAAAACTAAAAAAAAAAAAACAAACAAAACAAAAAAGAAAGAAAAAAAAAAAAAAAAAAAAAAAAAAGAAAACGAAAAGAATTAAACTAAATTAAAAAAAATTATATAATTAATTTAAACCAACAATATAGAAAATATTAGCTTTATCCCCTATGAATGCCGGGAGTAATGTACGAATAAAAATGCTGACCAGGATAACTACTACGCTGTTCATTTAAAATGCCAATACTGGAAATATATCGAGTGTTTGACCAACTAAACTCCTGCTCGTGAGATAAAATATCATTAATAATGCTCCCTTCAAACAAAGATAGCTTTTCTACAAAATTTCGCATTAAATTTAGAGCATAAAAAGGTAAAGGAGACAATTTTGCTTCCTTATAAACAAAGTTATTCGAAAACCTTTTGTTCAAAGATTTATAGTTCTTCTCTATGCACTTCCGCACAATATGGCGTTCAAAAATTTCCATTTTTTTCATTGCCGTTTTTGAAATGCTAAACCACACTGGAAATGCATAAAGAAGAATTGGTCTGATACTTACCTTGTACAAAAGCAACTTTGTTCTCTTTGAAAGGGCCTTACTGTTAAATAACCTTCCAAACGCCCCCTTTACCCTATTTGCTTTCCCCAAGTTGTAATCAACATGACTATTAAACCTTAAAAGTTTAGAAAAGTGTACTCCAAGATACTTAATACTATTTTTAAATTCGATCTCGTTACCATTTAGCGCTATTTTCAATAGCTTGCTTTCCGGAACAACGGTGTACTTACACTTTCCGGACGCGTTTCGCAGACAAATTGCACTACTTTTCCCGGTGTTAATTTTTATACCCCAATTAGAATAAAAGTTCTGCGTATTTTCGAGGTGCAATGAAACAAGTTGAAGTGCAGCAAGTGGAGACTCATCATGAGCATATAGGAGAGAGTCATCAGCAAATAGGATTCCCTTCGAGTTGTTGAATTCATGAGGGAAATCATGCATGAAAATATTGTATAAATGAGGAGCCAAAACCGATCCTTGCGGAACACCACACTTAACCTCACCTTCACTCGATAACATATCCCTAATCTGCACGCAAAACTTTCTGCTACTGAAAAAGCTTTGAAATAGTTTTATGATGGCTGGTTTGAAACCAATTCTTATCATTTTGAATAAAATGCCATTGTGATAAGCGCGGTCAAATGCCTTCTCCACGTCAAGAGATACAGCTACTGTACATCGACGTTCCCTCAAATTCTGAACAATATCAGAATGAAATTTCAAAAGAGCATGAGCTGTAGAATTACCCTTCTTGAAGCCAAATTGTTCCTGAGGAATGTACGGAACATTCAAACCTATGTCCATTTTTTCCCTGATTATTTTTTCAAATAACTTTCCTATATTGGAAAGTAACGAAATTGGCCGAAAGTTATTTATATCGTAGGTATTATTCTGCTTGTGAATTGGGACTATTTTAGCCACCTTCCATTCACACGGAAAGTAGGAATTATTTAAGCAATTGTTAAACAATATAGTTAGATACTCCAACGCTTTTATTGGAAGCTTTCTAATTATAAAATTTGATATATTGTCTAGCCCAAACGATTTTTTGTTGTTAATAATCTTGGAAATTTTTAACACAACATCCAAATTTGTCAATTCCTCCTTGTTACAATTATTTAATGATGTGCTAACATCATTGAAAGATATGGGATCAGGGGCTTGAAAAATTGTATCATTAATTGCTTGACTTATCTCCGATGCATTACTCTTAGGACCAGATCCCCCAAAATTTAAATTGAATAGAAACCTTTTTGTGATGGCACACCTAAATAATTTTTTTATGCACAAAATAAAACAAATAAATAATTTTTAGGCATCAACAGATTCCATTCAGATTAATTTTGATTTCGTGTTTGCCCATCCGAAAGTGTTCAGTTTTGGCGCTTCCGATTCCGCTGAACTTTTAAAATGCTTATATGTTTATTAGAAAAGAAAAATCTGTAAAATGTTGCATACTTTAGGGCAATACAAAATTATTTGTGTTACCATTTTGTGCACTGCTCTGTGCCTTAAGATGCAGTCAAACTTGAAATGAAAACAAATGAAAATCATAACGTAACACAAGTAACGTGTGTTACGTTATTTTCGGCATTTGCTATAAACCTTGATTAATTTGCAACCAAAACTGTGGAAAAGAAAAAACAAACGATGGCATATTTTTAGTGGAGTTGACATAAATGTAATTGTATTCAGTATCTCGAAACAACAATGAGTTTGAAAATCTACTGAAACGGAAATGTAAGACCATTATTTCAAATTTACAAATGGCTTGTGACTTGCAAAACATGAAAAAAAAACAAGAAATAAAAGAATCTGGCAGAACATTCGTAGAACAAGCGAAAGAGGAAATGCAACCAAGAGCAAAAATGATTATGAAAACTTTTAATTTTACACAAGGACACTACGAAATTGTGAGAGACGAGAAAAAAGAACAAATAAAAAAAGACATGTGTGAGAGTAAAAAAAAAAATTGTTTGTACCAAGAAAAGGTAAAGGCTTAAGAAGATGTTTATGTCATGCATACAAAAAACTGTAGCAATATTTTTAAGTTTTTGTCATTACTTATAAAAACGCGTTTACTGAAAGTGAAAATGTAAATGTGTATCTAAGAAAATTACTAGGCGGAAATAATAAATGGCTTTTTTCCAGCATATTTTTGAAGGTTTATTTTAAGTATTTGTTTTCAAATATCCTGCAGGTATGCTAAGAAATTTTCCATTTAATTCGCCCAAAATATGCTTTATATTTTAAGCATACTTTGAATAATTTTTAGGAGGCTTTAAAATACTTCCAATTAGCCTTTAAATGCCAAAGAAATTCCCTTACAGCAGAATTAATTAGACAAAGCGTACAAATAAAACAAATGGCCTATTTCAGGGGCGCATTTTAAATGAAAATTTATTTACTTGCTAATGCTGATATATTTATTTTTTCATTATTAAAAGCTGATGAATTATAAATTCTTTGGCAGTTAAGAAAGGCTATAAAACAATTTTTTCACTTTGCTTTTTACGACTGCATTTTTAAATACTGAATTAAAACAAATAATTTTTAGGATAACAAAAAAAAAAAAAAAAGTAGCCCACAAAAAATGAAGAATAAAGCAAACTTATTTCTGTTAACACACAGAGCGGAGATAAAAAAAAATTTCAACGTGGTCAAAGCTAAAAAAAATTTATAAAATAAAAGAAATTAAAAGGGAAGCGGATGAATTCAACACAAAGGTAAAACAAGTGTTTTAAAAGCTGAAAAAGAACACAGTTAAATGTAAAAGAAATAAAAGGGAAATTATTTAAATGTTTTAGTACATAATTACTGGGGTAGTAGTTGCAAGCATAAAAACACACACACACGTATACACACATACAAAGCAACCGCAAAACAACACAAATATAAAACCACTCAAATTAGTAAAACTGAAAACAAAAAGCAAACAGCGGGAAAACCTTAAAGTAATGAGAAAAAATAAGTACAGTTTATTTTTCAGCATAATAAAAACAAGAACAGCCAGTAAAATACACAATGAAAAATCTTGCAAATTAAATGTTTTCATTAATAGAAAAATTTTATATAAATATTTTTATAAGAATATTTGTAAATTTTCATAAGTTTTACCACCCAAACAATTTATCTGGTGCAGAGAAATCCCATTTCGAAAAAATAAGGTATTGAATCCAATAAAAAAAATAAAATAAAAAATCCAGCAGCTAAACCTTATTGTTTTTGAAGCTGCAACAAGCAAAATGTATAATAAAATTCACCACAAATAACAAAAACAGCACTCAAATGAATATTTAATAGCTTTCACCAGACCCGGATCAGAGTGTAAGTAAGGCCCTACATTCAACTAACTGATTTATGTGGTTTGCGGAAGAATATTGCCAAAAAAATACTTTCCTCAGTCGCGGCACGGAATCAATAACCGGACCCAATATTATTTACCCAAAAAGCCAATTATTTTCATATTTTGTTTTTTTTTTGCAAGTCGAGAAAAAGCCACCCTTTTTACCTTGTCTCAATTTTTTCCCCCCCTAAAAGTATGCTTTACTTGTGGTATTCTTCCTTATTTCGATATTTTAATTTACATATTTCATTCTGTTCTCCTTTTTTTCATACCAACGTCACAATAAATTTGCATCAAATCAATTAATTTTAATAAAAATGCAAATACCTATTTTTTGGTTTACATGTTTGCTTGCTGCCTCACAACAAAATTCGATTAAGGGAAAATATTGTATGTATTGAACAAAATACCAATCAAAACATATACATATATATGTATGTATTTGCCACTTAAATTTGCTGGTTTCCAAAGGCAAAATTTAGCAAAAAAAAAAAAAAAAAAAAAAAAAAAAAAAAAAAAAACAAGGAGCTTTCCATGAAACAAAGAGTTCGGTGAAATGGAAAGCCCTGCAGGTTTATACAAGTTTAATTCTATTTTGATTATAATTGAAATACGGAAAAATGGTAATGTAGAATTTAATGCTGTTTCAGCTTAGTTATTTTTTTTTTCCTAGAAAGCTAATCTAATGTTGCCATAATATTTTAAGCTGCTTCAAATATACTTCAAAAAAGCCGAGAATGAAGTAGAAAGGAAATTTAGCCCAAAAATATGCAATATATTATTTTATTTTTCTAGCTACAGGTTCTTCTATTTTTTTTTTTTTTTTAATTATTTCCCGATATTTCACTGTTCTTCGGATGGCCCCTAATTAAATTCAAGAAGCTATTGAATCAAAGAAAGACTTGAATAAATTTCATGATTGATAAATATGCAACTTATTTAGGGAATTTAAAAAAGGAAACCTCTTTTTAAAATAAGAAATGGCATTAATACAACAAGACAAAATTTTGTGGTACAGGTCAAGTTCCAAGTAACATTTGAAGCGGCTTGACTTCAGCAAAACTACAAAAGAGCAACTGACGTGGTTCGTAACCAGAAATCATGGGATTTTCAGAGCAGACCTGCATATCCAAAGAAAACTTGTAAATAAGAAATACTTAAGGCCAGTTCAGCCACATCAAGACTGTCAAGAATTCAGGGAATACAATGTAAACACATGCACACTAACGCCGGGTAAGTTTGACAGACTGCTTAAACACAGTTGTAGTCTACGATTTGTGTAATTGATTAAAATTGTTCTTGGTCGTTGTTACGAGGGCCGCCGGTCCCGAGACCGACTCACTTGGGTCCTAGAATAGGTCCCGTTGTGTTATTCTTGGTCTTTGAATATTTAAATGAAATTTTTTATTAAACATCTATGGTTATAGTTCATTATAAATTATAAAACGTAGCAACACACAATTGAAGAATAAGAATAGATTGTGTTTTTTTTTTGCGAGAAAATAAAATTACTTAATATTTGTGAGCGTTTTTTTAAGCCAAAATCATATTGCACAACATCATAATCTTTTTCTTTTAAAGAAAATTATTTCTTGTGAATTCGCAATGAATGCTTGTTTAAAAGCAAGCACCTGCATGCTTTTCTTTTTAATTCAGATTCACATAAGCATAAATATTTCTTTGACATTTAACATTGGCTGTCTATTTTTCAAACAAAAATTACACACATTTATAAGAAAATTTGCATTATTAATTCTTCATAAATGATAATTGAAATGCAGTTGCTGCAAAAACCAATGCGTTTAGCAGGTGATGCAATCTTCTGATGATTTCAGGGCCCCCTCTATTATTTTCTTTTTAAAACATACACAATTTGCATACATTTTCTTTTATAGATATTTCTTAAAAAAAAAAAAAAATACGCAATATTGCAGTTATTTAAAACGTAAAAACAAAATTGTTTATTCAAACAATTTTATCGTGTAAAAAAACGCTTACATATGTATATTGTTTAACCACAAAATTTAATTTAAATATTAATCATGACGGAAATATGGCTGTTAAGGGAGTGGAGTGAAAGAATGATGAAATGAAAATGTATTTCTCGGTGTTTTCTTGTTACAACCACAGAAATGCACATGAGAGTATATGTGCATGCACACACACACACACACATACAAACCCACTTACACACACATTGGTATGTTGATCGATGGATATGTTGAGGCGAATAACGTCTGTCTATTGGTGTAAGTAACTGCATATGACGATGTTGATGACTGCTATTAAACCACAAAATAACATGTTTGGAGTACATGTGATTGCAGAGTACGAGTATTAAATAGTCTGCTCTTTTAAATATGCAGATTTTCAAAAATATACAGTATTAAGACGAGCTTGCTATGAATGTACATATGCAGGTATGTACATATGTATATTGTAGGTGGGATAGTGAAGAAATTTTTGATTGGAATACACTACAACCCATAGATAATTATCATCTTAAGCAAGCCCAAAATCATGTATTGCCCCCCTCTTCTATGCAGTAACAAATTGTATGCAAATTATTGCTGTGATTAAGATTTGTGAAATGTACAGTTGATGGACTTGTGTACAAATAAATTTGCAGTTAAAAAGTGCATATAGCTTTGCAAAGCCTGAAAACACATTTCTTACGACCATACGCAAAACAATGAGCATATTTCTAGAGAACTTCATTATGCAATAGAAAATTAAATAATAAAAAAAAAACTTAACATATTTTTAGGAAATATTGAAAATGTTTGCCTAATAAAATATGTAACAACTGATACAACATGTTGGAATTTCTTGTCTAGAAAAGTTTCTAACGCTTTTATTTAATTTTTTGTTTTCATAGCTGAAGCAAAAAAAAAAAAAAAATACAGAGGCAAATTGAGAGAGAAATAAAAACAAAAATATATAGAACCCAAAGGAAACAGAATCAACAACCAATAAAGCAACCAATAGAAGAGCAAAAATAAAACTGCAGAAGAAAATTCAATTTTCGTTTATTGACTTTAGAGGTTTTCCAACTTTGTCGTTTGTCGTAAATAAGTTTTTTAACACACAAAAAAAAAAAAAAAATACAAATACAAATAATATGTCAAACGGGATAAACAAAAATAAGCGAAAAAAATGTACATTAGGGGGGAACAATCGGACAATCTATAGTGTGCTATCGATAGCTTTTGGCATAAGGAAAAATCTAACTTCTGCCATAAAAAAAAAAAGAACTTTTTCGATTCGTGCGATTTCCATCCCTGTGCCTTTTAGCAGCCGCAATACGGGGCCGTTGTATTGGAAAAAAATATTGGGATTTACTAAGGCTTGATCATACATTTGACCCCTCTACGAAGAACCTGGGCCACTATTTAGGCGCCTCGAAATGAGATTTACTCCATATCAGGCTCGTAGAGCAGTTATATGTATGACCAAACTGCAATAATTTCTTCTCATCAATATTTCGTTTTTTTTTTTTAAGACGCCGAGCCTGTACTACGCCTGCTTAGCACAGCTCTCAGACAAAAATAAAATATTGAAAATCGAACACCCAGAAAATAATTTTTTTGATATGTCGTAGTGAAAGTGATAGATAGTGTCGTCGTGCCAAAAGCTATCGAAAAATCTGTGAAACGATAACGACAAGTTTTTGTTCATACAAATGGACCGGGTCTAAGGCACACATATACATGAAAAAAATGTAAACAGACAAACTCATATACAGACATGCACATGCTTTTGCAATTCTCAACGCAAACTTTTGTTGCTGTATCCCTTAACAAAAAAAAAAAAAAGAAAAAAAAATCGAGTACGAAGGATGCAGCAGTTGCGGAACACATGACAAATGTAAGTAACGCAAATTGAAACTTGTTTAAAAATAACACACACACACACACACACACACACACACACACTACACTTTTCTTGGGTACTTTCTGAGCTTGGCGATGGTTTGGGTACCATATTAACATACTCGTACAAAACATGCGAAAACAAGGGAGAGAAATTTAAAAACAGACAGCATACATCATCAATATAAATTAAATTCAACAAAAAGACGATTGACAGTCAAAAGGTCAATGCGACACGAATTTCGTTTTGCACTGGGAAATATGTTTTGAGGAAAGGGATATTTTACGAAACGAAATACTTTTTCAAAAACATATTTCTTCTTTTTTTTTTTTTTTTTAAAGAAGTATACAAAGTCATTTGAATAATACTACTTACGCTGCTTAAGCGGGAAGTGAGAGATAATATAATGATGTTGTCGTTGGTGGAGAGAAACGTGTTTGGAATTTTAATCGACTTCAAAATCAAATCAAAAATGAAAAAGTACCAAAGAGGACATTAATGGTTTGAGCTGGTATCAAAGGCAGTATTTAAAATTTAGCCAGAATTTGAAAGCAGATTAAGTTAATTGATGAGGCAAAATCGCTTAGATGACAAACATCCGTCGGCTCGGCTCATGTACGTATACAAACAGGAAAGGCAAACAAAAAGCCAGGGGGCTGAAAGTTATAAAATTTACCATAATTTGCTTAAAGCCCTTTCAAATGTGCAAAATAGGATTTCCTGACACTTTTATTAGGAGGAGACCGAAATATTGACAAAAATTTACAAAGAACTATAAAAAATATATAAAAAAAAAAAATAATTTTAATTAATTTTTATTATTCGAAAAATTTATTATATAATTATTTTTGTATTAAGTTTATCAGGCTCAAGTTCTTTCTATATAATTTTTGTGATTGATATTAATTAAATAAGACAAAGCAGAGATCAAAGAGATTTAGCAGGGTGGACAACTAGTTGTTTCGAAGCCGCCACACTTTAACTCAAAGAAATACTAGAATTAAATTTAAATATCGAATAACTTTCTATAGAGAAAAAAGTTTGTTTTCCACAAAATTTTTGAGAAAAACGTTGTCGTTTTGTATTGAATACACTTTTTAGGGTTCCGTATTTATAGAGTAAAAACAGTACCCTATCAGTGAGACTTCTACGTCCGTCCATCCATCCGTCCGTCACAGTCGTCATTCTTCCCAACGGTAAAAGCTAGGGCACTACATCACAATACATTTGGTTACCAGGCCACTACAATAATAATTACTAAAAACAACAAAAACTTAAGAACTAAAGGGGGTCCTCATACAAGAAACTGTGAAAGTTAGGTAAAATTAGCAATAACTTTGCAACCATAGGAGATAGAGCTGAAACCTCTCCACAACAACAAATATACACAAAACAAAAAACAAACCGAAGGAAACAACAAAGAAGACCTTTAGCAGGGTGGACAATTAGCGGTTTCGAGGCCGCCACACTTCTCATTAGTACCCGTTCTCGAACTCAGCGGCTTAGGTTTCTAAAGCGAGTGCCATGGGTGTCGCTTTTGCGGTTGAAAGAATTTTTTTTAAAACTCCTTTTTCACAAATTACTGGTAGACAAAGTAAAAAATTTATGGGCCCTCTTTTGCTACAAACTTTCATTTTATCACTTTTAGCTTAAAGAGAAACCACCTCCTTTATAATGTTAGCATGGCAATATTGACATTACATTAGAATTTTATGCCTGAGAAAAAGGATACAAATTTGTTTGAAAGAAAACGAAAAAAAAAAAATTAGAACGCCAAATAAAATCACTCAGTTGCTGTTGCTGAATAAATACAAGACAAAACAGAAATAGTGTGGGTTTATGTTTACTTGTCACTTAAAAGGGACGAAATTAAAAACAATTTTGTGTTAGAATTTTTTTTCTTGCTTCTTCTGAGTTTATTTATATTTCTATTTTTTTTTTCTCGTTTTTGTTGGAAAAACTAAACTTTTTTTTTTTTGGAAGCAAAACTTTAAAGTGATTCGGCACGTTTTAGTTTTTTTTTTTTTGATATTTTTTTTTTGAATGGTTCGAAAACAAATTTCCAACTTAAATTTACACAGAATATTGTAACACGTTGTAGATTCAATTTTTATTTTGTTTTATTGTTGTTGTCGTTGTTGTGCCGATGATATTGACAATATCTTTTGCAAAATCACGAGAACAAGAAATATTGAAACAAATTGAGTTTTGTAAATACAATTATAACATTTCTTTAGCATGAATGCAACGAGCCGTTGTTGATGTTGTTACGAAAACTGCTGTTGTAAAAATCCATTTAAAGTTTTTTTTTGTGCAGCATAATTTCAGGGGAGGGCAATGACGAAACAAGGGGTTGTTGAAGCAGTGCAAATATTATAAATATAAGAAAGCAAATAAAAAACGTTGCATGGCACAATTTGCCAGTGAAAGTAGCAAGTTAACAAAAAGAAGTACTTGCGTTTGCAAAAATTTCTCATTGCATCTAAACATCTAAAAGGAACCAAAATCATTTGCCTTTCAATATTAAACTCATAATGATTTTCATTCTAATGAAATTTACGCGCTGGGAAACGAAGTTGAGAAACTTATTGAAATTGTGATTTAGTATCAAAAGTGCTTGGAATTATTTAACGAAAATAGCAGGATTGAAAATTAAACTTGATTCTCGTTGATTGAACATTTTTTCCTTTCAAGTCAGTGCAGTGATTTCTAAAGTTAATTTTTTATACCAGACATATACTCTACCTACAGTTTTGCAATCATTTTAATATCTGTTCAACTTACCTAAAAAGAAAGAGAGAAATAATTTGAAAAATTAATCCAAAAAATATTCACAAGAAAAATACTAAATAAAAAAAATAATATTAAATAACACCAGAAGAACAGAGAGAAAATACCTGGTTTTTTAATTATAATTCTGAATTAGTTTTTTTAGTTACATTTATTAAGATTTTTTTTAATTTCTCTTTCCTTTTTGCTTTTTGACAAACATTTACACAAGTCAACAGTGGCCATTTTTTGTGCTGTCATTGCTGCTGTTGAACGAGTATTATTTGTAGCACAGACAGCAGATAAAACATATGGCTCCTATCAAGATTTTCACATCATTCGCACGTCTGCAGTCTGAATTTACAAGGTGGTCATAAAGAACAAATACGACATGATAAAAGCATATACATATATAATAATCAAATGAAAATATTTAACAGCAAACAAAAGTAGAAAATTTGGTTGCACGTTCGCTCACGTCTTAAACATTTCAATTTACGCATGACAAAAAAAAAAACATATAATATCGTCATTTGAAGTAGAACACATATCAAATTAAAGAACAAGTCGTTTAAATACATATTTCCAGCATTACGAAAATATTTTCTTTATCGCAGGATGAAACAGAGAATACAGCATTTTGAATAATAAATAACAAAGTAAATGAAATTTGGTGAGTTTTTTTTTTGTTTTCGTTTTTATTCCTGAGAACACAACTAAGAAAAATAAAAACAGAAAAAAATTACAATTAAATTAAAAATTCCATAACGTGACAAATATCATGACAGTTTATAATAAAATATAAATAATTTGTTTTGGCAAAGCAAAATGTTCCGAATGAGAATTTTCTAGAAGCAACACGTACTCTATTATATTTCGTTTTTTCTTTTTATTTTATTTCTTAAGCACATGTTGTTGTTAGGCAAGAAACACATATTTGCTTCTCAAAAACTCTATTTTGTTTGCCAAATGACTTGCAACAGCTTCATATTGTTCAGTTATTAAAGCCAATTTCTTGATGAAAATTTCTTTTAGCATCATTCATTTCTATTGTAATTGTATTTCTTTAGCTCAACGCTATTTTAATAAATGAAGCTGTTAAATGAAGTAGTAGCGGCAGTAGTGGTCCTTAAGGGGGGCGGGGAGGGAGGGAAAACGTGACAAACATATTTATAGGCGGTCTATTTAATATAGATATTTGGCTTTAAAAACAAACATGACAAACACGTTATAAGCAAGCGAAATATTTAAGATACTTAAACAAAAATTTACACTCAAAAATAAGAAGAAAAGCATGCAGCCTTCAAATAGGCAATGCTTTATAAAATTTGAAATCCAAAATGATTGAAATGGCTATAACATGCTGCGTTTGCTATTATTTTTTTTTTTTCTGAATCAACACCAAAAAATTTAAACCGACTTAAAGTAGGCAACACTTTTTGAAATATTAGAGCGATTTGGTCATCTCTGCGTTAATTTTTCTTAAATCGGTTTCAACGAATTTTCGTTCAACGTAAATATTAAAAAGAACTAGAACAGGCAATAATTTTTGAAACATTACGAGCTGGTTGGCTGCTGCTGTACTTTTTATTATTAAGCAGCAACAAGTTTTAGCTTAAGGTTAAAATCTAAAATCCTTTAAATATGTAAGACTTTTTGAAATAATACACTCATTTTACGATTGGTGGATATAATTCTTTTACAGTATTAAGTTTTCTTCTCCGGAAATCCTTACAACAGGCTCACATTTATAAGACCTTTTTAAATATTGCAAATTTTTTTTTCAATCAGCTTCAACAAATTTTAGTCTGAATTTAATATCCTTGGAATAGGCAACACTTGTTGAAATAGTAAATCAACTTAGCTATTGCTGTGATCATTGCAGTGTTTTCTTTTTTCCTTTTTTTAAATCGAAGTTATTATAATTTAATGTAAGACTACAGACGTCGTGCTTCAAACTGGGCAACGATTTTTTAATATAAAAATCCAAGTAAGCGATTGGTGGATATAATATAAAGTAGCAATGAATTTCAATTCATATATGCGGTTGAAAAGCCTTAAAAGAGGGTAGATATAACTCTACCAGTAAAGATGGAAGCCGGGAGCAAGCTTTTTTTTAATTTTAGTACAACTATATTAATAATTATATATTGTTAATTTCCTTTCCTTATCATGTGATAAGCAAGAAGCATAATTTCTATAAAAAAAAGTTATGTTATTAAAATAATACTATATAGTTTTAAGTTTTCATGTTTTATGTTCGTAATTACTGTAATATGAAAAAAATTTAAAAGACTCAATAAAATTAACTTAACTTAAGCCTTAAAAGAGCAAACACTTTTCTTTTTTGGAATAGAGGAGTCATTTAGCTATTGCTGCACAAAATTTTGTTTCAATCGGTATCAACAAATTTAAAAGTTAATATCTAAAAGTTTCAATAGAGAGAACGCTTAAAAAAGTAACGCCAAAGGAACAATTAAAATAATGTAACAATGTAGATATTGGTAAATGTATTATTTTATCAAACGGTATGAAGAAATTTTATTACTAAATTTTAAGGCTCAACATACGCAACACCTTTTTAAAATAGTACTGATACTGCGCTTAGTTTTTTTTACTCGCTATAAATGAATTCAAAGTTAAAGTTCCGGAGCCTTGAAATAGGCAACACTTTGTTTTAATAATAGACCTTCGTATAAGCTACTGATGCGTTTAATTTATTTGTTTTGAGTTTTGTTCTTGACCTTTTTAAATATAAATTTCCGAAAAAATATTTGAGCTTGAGGCCTTTTTTGTATAAAACAACAATAATCAACCAATTGTTCAGTATTTCTTTTTCGTTTGGGAAAACTTCTTCTGGAATATTTATGTTGATTGATTGTTAAGTCGCAAAAAAACAACAATTGAATGCGGAACGCTTTTTATGAATAGTAGAACCGTTTAAACGTTTAGCATGAATTTTCAGTTAACAAGCCTTAAAATAGGCAACATTTTTATGAAATAGTATTTCCTTTTGGCTATTACTGAAGGTTCAAAAGCCTCAAAATAGGCAAAACTTTTCGCAGTAAAAATATTCATTTAGCTAATGCAGCTTGTTGTTATTTATTCCTCAATCACTTTCAATTAATTTTAATTTCTTTTTTTTTCTTAATTTCTATTTCTGTGTGCCATTATCTTTTTCCTACTTTCATTGCATTTTTTTTTTCTTCTAATTTAATTATAAAGACTTATAATTGCCTTGAGTTGCGTTGTATTTCTAATATGAATGTGGATTTTATGGGACATTATGCCAACAGTTGTCATAATTTATGAAAAATATGAATGTGGCAAGTGTGGTGGCCCAATGTGATGGGTATTTTGGTTGTAAGAGTCACAAAGAAGAGTTGTTTGTTGCACGTTTCCAACGCAAAAAGGAAAGAAAAAAATACACACACACACAATACCTTTAACAAACAAAGACATTTAAGAATTTCTTTTACGAAACTTTTAAGCAATTTTAATTATTTGTTTGCCATTTTGTGTAAAGTATTTTGATAAATAGGAAAATTAGAAAAAAATTTTGTAATGAGGAAAGGAAAATTTATGTACATGTTGCTTAAGATAAATTCATATAAAATTAGAAATTTACAATAGAGACAAAATGAAATGTTTAAGAGGTTTCAAGAATTATGAATCTATTTATGAAAAAGTAAAAATATTAATGGCGAAATCATTTTGACTGGTTTTGTTTTTGTTTTTTCAAGATAAAAGAATTTTATTAAAACGAGGTGGGTAGCAAGAAGGAACTATTTAAGATAGAAGGTAAATTACACCACTTTAAAGTGAATTCAAAGATCATTAATCAGGTTGTTCTGTGGCAGCTCAACCCTAAACTGTCAGGATAAATAAAATCAAATGAAATTCAGTTAACCTGTCAAGAGAGGGCGAGGGAGTTTAGCGGGTTCTATAGGATGAAATTCGAAAGGAATAACAGAAGCTCCTTAGCATCTCTATCACAGGCAGCAGTATGCCAATTTGTGGTCGAGCTCGGGGTAAAGCCAGTAAACAGTGATACTTTTTAAATATTTATAAGCATTCTTGGAAGAAGCCACATGGGGAGAGCCCATGATACAACTAATAAAGTAGTCTTATCAGCTAAACCTATAGTCATCTGACTACTTTAAATTGTCAAGAGAATGCAGAGATGAAAGGCAGCCAAAATGAGCTAGCAAAGCAGCATAAACTCTGTTCATCTCTCTTCTGCGAAGTGAGAAGTGACGTCTTTTTGACTGTTTTCGCAAGTTGTACCAACACAAAATCAATGTTATTTTTATTCAAGTTGTTCCTGTTGCAGGGAAAAGCTTAACTGAGAACATACTTGACACGAGGGTTGCCTTTTATGTTCGGATACTTGGCAGCCCTAGCGCTAAAATCTGGCAACAAAGTGATTTTCGGTGACTAGTATTTGTTTTTTTTTTTCTCTAATCCCGAAAAGCCAACCCTCGCATCCTCCAATGCGATCATTGTGTAGAGCACCCTGAAATCTATAAAAGCTCTACTGGACGGTTGTGCTCCTGCTTCACAGTTAACTAAAACAAATGTTAACAAATAGAATGCTGAGCTGCTGAGCTGATTGCTGTAAGGAGTTCTAAAATCTTTTGAATCTCCATTGAATTGCTTTTGTACTACCTTCGTATGCTGTTTGCTTTGTTATATTCTTCTACAAAATATTTAAAGATCAAAAGTGGATCAAGTGTACAATTTAATTATTTTTAAATAAACATATAATTTTGAGAAAATCCTACACATAAATCAGTGTTAATAATCTTATTATTTGTTTAATATTTTTTTTTTTTTTTGTTCACTTCTAAATAAAATCAAATTTTATCGAAAGACAGCATTCTATTTTCATTTTAATTGGGAAAAAGTTGAAATTCTCAGGTGTTTGAAAAAAGCGGCTGCCAGAAGCTGCTCATTACAACCAAACACCTTGAAATATGGCACTTTTTTTTTGTTGTATTTATTAAAAAGAAAATAACAACCAAAACTTATTAATATGTGTGTATCAAGAATTATTATTGGGTATAAAGATTTTTCAAAATAAATCGCTTGTTTATAATAAAATTGTGTTGTTTTTTTTTTCGAAATTCATTTGAAAATCGAACAAAAAAAATAAATATTTTACACGCACGCACCAAGTGGCAAATACGAGATTAAATATTATTTTAGCAAAAACCGCCAATAAAAACGGTTTTTGTTTTTATTCTTTTCAGCTGCCCGATTCGGTTGGTTGGTTGAGTTGAGGTGAAGAAAAAAAAAAAACAAAACCTGCTAATTGTCTGAAGTACTAAAACAAAATTAATTTCTTAAATTATTAAGAGAGTAGAAATTATTTTGGCCAATGGCCAAATAAAAAAATTAAATTCCACACTATTTTAATGATAATGCAGCAAAGAAATAATAATAATAATAATTTTTGTTCGAGTCCGAAAAGGAAATTAAATTAAAAAAAGAGCTGATTACATTAAAAGTATTTTCAGCAAATGGAAAATAAAATGTTGATCACTAAAACTTTTCAGAAAAAACAAGCACTTTAAATTTTAGAGAAAAAACAGCAACAAAACCCATTAAGTATTTAATCAATAATTGTAAAATATATTACGTGTAGAAATATTAAATTTCAAAATTATTTCATTGTGTTATACACATTCAAGAGGACGCTCGAACAGGTTCGATATCGATAAACTGGCAGTAAACTCAAAACTTGAATTTCATATGATATTTATAAACTATTTACTTCAAGCTTGAGGTCACTTAAATATTTGCGCCGGTATTCATAAAAATTTAAAATGTTGTCTATAAACGTTTTAACAGGTGGGCCAAAACAAGTCATCCGATATTGTTTGGCTTTTAGAATATCGGCTGTGGCTCGCACAGTGTGTGCCCTTACTCCATTCTGTTGGAACCACATGTTTTCAAGGCCCAATTCGTTCATTTGCTGCAAAAAAAAAAACTGGGTTGTAGATTGACCAGCGGCGTCCTCGAAAAGAAAAACAAATGGTATCCGATGACTAGTCCAGCGTGAACAACACAACATGCAGTCACTTTGAGCGAATGTAATGGCTCCTCTTGCATTCCTCGTGGATTTTCGGTGTCACTTGTTCACGGTGGAAATGAGCCTCATCGCTCATTATGATTTTGGTCGAAAAATCTTCGACTTCTTCATAGACACGATTATTCGGCGTTCTTGGGGGAGTGTATCACTCCCCATGGCTTGTTCATTTGTATTCTACAGTTGTCTAGTTCACACATGTAAAAACAGATTTGATATCGGCCGCCATTTGCAAAAATAAGAGCAAATTCCAATAGGATTATTTCTTTTGGCTCACCTCGTACTTCAGGCTGGAGGTGACTTAAAGGCCATCCTGTACCAACCCAGTAATAATACAATACAATACGAGGTTACTTAAATATTTGAGATGACATTCGTAAAAATTATAATGTCGTTAACAAATCCTTTGACCAAATTTAATATTTGGTTTTTTTTCGAGCGCTTTTTTATATTTTATATATTTTTTTCTTGAGCTGAAGGTCTTTTTTTTTTTTTTTTATTAAAATATTTGATTATTTTTGTCGATATTTGGCTCTTCTTTAGGACAAATTTTATGTGAAAAATGTTTTTTAAAACTTATCTCAGCAACATTTTAACTTTTTTGAATACCTTTTTTTTTATATGTTTTTTTTTTTTTTTGAATACCGGCATTAATTAAAATTTTTCTCTTTCAAAATTTCGACTCTAAAAAAATAGTAAACAAACATTTTTCCTAAAGAAGACACAAAAAAGAAGTGTCGTTATATTGAAAGAAAGAAAAAAAAAACAAATAAAAGGATGTCTGGGAATTTTCTAAACAACAAAGAATTATATCCAGAATATTTTCTTGTCTTCTCTAATAGCGTTGATCAAAATCAAACAAGCACGAGACTGACTCGTACAGTAAGGGTTCCGTACTACCACTTGCTAAAAGGCATTTCGCTTGGCAGGCAGCGAATGCCCCTTGTATGGGACACGTTTTGGGGTTTACTTTTTTTGGATGCTATGTTCATGGCTTTAGGTCTCTTTAGATCTACTGCGATTTAAAAGTTGCAGTTCAAGCCAAGCTTGAGGGCACCCTCTAGTTATAAGCTTTTGGTTGTTTTTGGTATTTCCTGTTGTTAAGCACATGTAACCCACATACTGTGCAAATTTCAGGTCTCCATATTTTATGCTGCGAAAATTATAACAAATTTTCAGAAGGTGTTGTATGGGGACACTCTTTAGTTTTCAACATTTTGTTGTTTTTATTATAGGCTGTTATAATGGCACAATAACTACATATCAGATAAAAAATTTTATTTCTCTAGCTCTCAATGTTTCGGGGAAGGCGTGCTGTCACCGACGACGTCTGGACACCGAAGTCGACGTAATAGGATTCCTTCCGTTTTCACTGTATGAGAGTACGTCATGCCACGAATGAAACATTTTTCAGCACAAAAGTATCACTTTAGGGAATTGTAGCTACAAATTACTTTCCTTTTTTTGTTTGCAACATTTAGTAACAAGAAAACGTCATCTGTTCTTCCGTCTTCAACATTTGTGCTCCAATTTCTGGGAAACAGTAGCGGCGCATTGTTATAAAACCATATTTCATATTTAACAAAATAAACAATTCCGCCTTCAAAAATTTCAACAACTAAGTGAAGCAAAAAATTGTCATTTAAAGTGAAATAGTGTTTGTGACACCCAAACACTCTCAACAACTAATAAACCAAAGTCATTGTTATCTGCTTGAATAAATGAATAAATATTCATGTTAATTGCAAAACAAATAAGCCAGAAAATAAGATAAAAGTAACACATGAATGTTACAACATTAAAGTGTTTGTCATGTTGATTTTTTGTCATTGTATTTTTTTTTTTGGGGGGGGGGGGAAGGGTTGATGTGGGAAGGGTAAAATATTCTGTTAGAAGTTGGCCGCCCTTTCGCAGATGATTTTTCTGTTTTAACAAAGTTTGTAAATATTTTTTTTTTTATTCTTTTCGTTTGTCTTTTTTTGTTCTGACAACCTTGGCAATTAAAACTGATTGCAGAATTAAGCAATTTTCGTGTAAATTTCAAGGTGATTGTGGCAAAATTTCTCAATAATAAATTTGTTTTAATAATGAAATTGTGTTTAACATAAATGAACATGTTTGATTTTGAAAACAATTTATAAAAACAATAAGCCCGGTGCAAAAAAGCACTTGTCATTTTGGAAAGTAAATAATCAAAAGAATTCCGCATCAATTGTATAAAAAAAATGTTCACCATTTAATCAGTTTGAAGTGGTTGATTTGACACTATTGCTGATAAAAATGACAGCACAACAAATTTAATAATTAAATTTTCGTTATTTTATCAATCAAATGTTTTTAGAAAACATGGCTGTTGAATAGCAAAAAAATATTGCGGGCAATATTGACAGCAGAAAAATGTTGCTTCTTTCATTAGACCTTAAAAACAAATTTTATTTAATTTATTATACCTTTTTTTTTTTTTTTTTTGTGAATATTATTGGGGGGCGTCATGGAATCCGATCTTATCGGAATTGGATTTGAAAGCCGACGAAAAAACTTATTTCGTGATCTAAGACACAGAGGGATTGGCTTTTTGAATGAACTAGAATTATTGTATAGTTCCAACAAAAATCCGACAGCATTAGATTTCCTAATGTCGAAGTAATGTTTTAGTCGGTTCCAAATTCAATTCTGATAGCATCGGATTCTATGACACACCCCATTATTGTTTATATGTATAATTCTTAATGGACTCCAGCTCAATCCCTGGATCACTTTTGTCAATACCGATTAAATAGAGAAAGGACAATTTTATACAATTCTTAATAATTTTATCGGTCTCAAGTTCGATTTTTGCTTCCTCAAAATTGAGAGAGATTTCATCACAAACATTTTTTCCTCGAATTTGAGGAAGTAAAAATCGAGCTTAAGCCCCATAAAATTATTAACAATTGTATATCATATACTTCGACCATAAAGTTAAAATTAATGCGTAAAACTGTATAGATTTGTAGGTGAAAAACTTGCGGTTTCCGGTTGGCAACACTCTTCATCATCCCAACGTAACGTATTCGCGATGTTCACAAATACCGTTGTTAACATTTACTTGTATTGATATTGAACTAAGCTGTAATATATTTTATTTGTACATACACAATTTTTAATTGGCTCGAGTTTAACCAGTGGATGGCCCATATTTTTTTTTTAATGTGGTGCAAACAAACTAAATCATATAGTTCGACTATAAAGTTAAATTAAAGCTTTAGTTGTTGCTGATTTTGACAATTGTTTTTCTTTCTTAAAAGTACTTCACATTTATCACTATTTCTCCCCAATTTCCTGCTTTAGTTCTTCTTATTTACATTTTTATTTCCGGCCATCATAAAATGACATGAATGTTGCTGGAATTTCTACATTAATAAAAGTGTTGAAACTTTTACTCATATTCACTCAGCACAAGTATTGAGTGCGATGTAAAATGGGATTTAGTAGCACTGATCTGTTTTGTTAGTTTTTTTTTCTTAGCAACAAAAAAAAAAAAAAAACAAAAAAACTAATCATAAGCCAGCAAAAGAAAACTAAAACTAATGGAAAAGTTTGTGCGGCATGGAATTCACCAAAAGAATGCGAAAAAAGCAAGCATTAAATACTTAAGTAAAAAAGCTGAAAAATTATTATTACTTTTAGAGAAAGTTGATCAAACTTATGGATTTTCTTTAAGCAAAATTTTTTGTAATTAAACTAACTCACCATGTGTCACTAGACATTGTTTGCTTGCACAAAAAATTTTGAAATTTGTTATTGTTTCGCATGTAGTTAAACGACCCGCCGCCAACAACAATTAAAGATGATTAAAAGATTTGCAGCTCAATTATTAAATTCTTGGGGAATTTGGCTGCAGAAAAAATTTTCTCTAATTCTAAATTTTGGGAGCATTAATATGAAAAATTGACAGCAACTCGTTTTGAAACCGGATATTTTCACCCTTATTCCATTTGGCGTCATCAATACAAAACGATGTAGGTTTTTTGTAGATTGCCCATTAAAAATATCAAATTTTATCGCTAAACATCAACGCAACGTTAACACTAAAACATTTCCGAGAGAAATTTTTATTCATAATAGAAAAAAGAGAAAAGAGCAAAAAAATTCTCACGCCATTTTCATTTTGAACTGAGCCGATGGGTCAAATGGCTACAAAGAATTGAAAAGTTGCTGAAGAAGAGGTATGTACAAGGGCGAGTTTTTCGATGTAAATTTAAAGTGACAATGATGACGACAGTTGACCGGAATATGGGGAAATATTATATTGTTATACGAGCTCAAGGTATTTTTCGTTTTGTTGCGCTCTCTTGCGGAAAGCTTCTTCAGAGCAATAATATTTGAAAACATTTTTTGTGATTAATTTTTCTAAAAAAAAAAAATTTACTTAAAAAAAAAATATGGACCACTCCGCAATTGAACTTGAGCCGAGAATTATACAAATGAAATGTATTACTGCTTCTGTTTAGTATACAGTTGTATTTCTTGGTAATTGCTACGTGTCAGTTGGATATTAATTAATCATTAATGTTTTTTTTTGTGCTTGGGAAAACTTCATCAGGCCAATAATAATTATTTTTTCCCGACAGTTTGTGGCTCAGCCCCAGTTCTGAAAAAAAAAAATTATTGTTTCTGCGTGGCTTTGGAACATTATAGCTCTATCCCATCCATTGGCAATGGCACAAAGTACTATGGATAATTTCTAGTTCGATAGATGTCGCAATGTCGTTTCCTTCACATTCTCCCAGATATTGCAGGTGAAAAAACCAATTGGCTTTTTGCTTTTCATCAGTCACTCACTCACAGCAAAGACTTGCACAGTGGTATCAACTAAATTAATCTAATCAATTTGCTGATTTGACTTGCCCCTTTAAAAGGTCTGTGCTATATGCCAAAAAGACACTATTTCAAAGAGCTCAACCTGTTTGAATGCTCTGAGGAAAGAAATATTTAGTGATTTTTCATGTTACATACAGAGTTTATTATAATGAAAACGAGTTCCAAATTGTAGGGCATATTAAAACATTTTCTCAAGAAATCTTTATGTGTTTGTTTTGTGCTTGAACATTAAAAGAATATTTTTATAATTTTTCTTGTAATTTATTTTATGAAATGTGTGTACGGGCATGTGTATGTGGGTATAGATGTTTGTTCGCAACATTTCTCTACTTGGCTGTTAGTGCGTGAATGTAATTAATTTTTATGCCAACAACATGTTGAAGAATTTTATACGCAAACACACGCACACACCCTTACATGCAGTGTCGACCAACTTCATAAACACATTCCAAGAATAGCTAAAATGAAATATTTAGAAGTTTGTGTTGGTTTAATGCCATCAAAAACTCTCATTCAATAAATTTAATCCCTGATATTGTTGTTTAATTTTTACTCTTTACACGTTTCGTAACGTATTAAAGGTCCTTGTTCTTTTTTTTTCCACTTTCCTTTTATACTTTTCTTGTTGTACTTGCTTTATTACTTAGTCTTTGTTTTAGCAAGTTATGGATGGATGAGAGTACTACTTACTACTGGTGGTGTTTTGTTTCAGCCAGGGCAGACATTTTTGTTCTAGAACTTTTCTTTATTTCTTTTATTATTATTTCAGCCATCATGTGGTCTTAATATTTTATTATTGGCCACTTTATTAATGTTGTATTGTTTGCCCTCCCGAATGCAAGGATTTAATATAACATCGATTTTGAAGAACTTTAACCTTTAATGGCAGAGCAAACATGTGTACATGTTTGCTTAATAAATGTTTTCGTAAAACAAGTTTCATTGGCAGGAAGGTTTGCTAACAAAACGACAAACAATTTATCGTTTCAACGTAGTATATCTTGGAATTGTAATATAAAAGCTTTAGAGTATAATGACGGCTACGCAAAGCCACATTTTATAAAGTCCAGCATACTTTTGGCTTAGATTTTATTTCTGAAAGTGGTCAGCTATTGTTGGCCCGTATTTCCTTGTCTTATTGACGTAAGACATTACGTTTGGAAATTGTTAAAAAGAAAAGATTTTTGAAAAAACATCGAAACATTCCTGAAGAGAAGAAGATATCCATTGTGATATCGAAATATTGAATTCAATAAACACTTATAAAAAAACAAGTGACCTTAAGGCTCAAACAATTAAAAAATTACTAAATAAGTTTAGAATTTTTTTCTGTACAACTTAAAAACTATAGAGCCACCAAGCGATTAAATTACTCTTTCGAAATGTGATAATATAAACCACCATCATTACCGCAATTTGCTTATGAAACGTTACATCATTTGAGGTATTAATGGGAGGATGGGAGGCAGGTATACCTTCCCCTTGGCTGCTTCTGTTTAGTATACATAGTTGTATTTCTTGGTAATTGCTACGTGTCAGTTGGATATTAATTAATCATTAATGTTTTGTTTATGCTTCTAATACCATTTTTACACATACGCATCATCACAACTGTTTTGAAGTCTTTAACCACTTCTCGACCCGGCCGCCCACCCACGCAGGCAAAACGCTTACAATTATTGTTGTTTTACTTTTTCTTTTTGTTTGGTTAGAGTAACTCTTAATTTATTTTATTGTTTGTCTTAGAAAGAAGCTGGAGGCACATCGTGGCCTTATCAGAAATATCTTGAATGTAGTTAATGGAATAGATTTGGAATGGAGGCCGATTTTTATAGCAACACGATATATTTTCTCAATTACTGATGATCTTAGTAAACAATTGTTAAATCATACTAAAAGCAATTCAATGTTTAGCGTAGTAAATATAACACATATGTATTTAAAAAAAAAACAAAAAAGTGAATTTGGTAAGTTGAAAACAGATCATTTATTGAAGAAATCCGGTGATTATCAAGCCAGGGAAAACTCCGACACGTGATTTCCGAATTCGGATTTCAAAACCACTAGCGATTTTGAAATCACGCATGCGGTTTCAAAAGTGCTCTTTCGTTTTGAAACTCATATTTGGCAATATTGAAATCACTGTGATTAAATCATCGCACATGCTGGTTTAATATTTTACATGCGGTTTTTAAGTCACATTCACCGAAATAAAATCGCATACGTGGTTTAAAACCGTAAGCAACTTAACTCATAATATTTGGATATTTTGTAAAAACCAGTCTGGCCCTAAAGTATGCTTTTCATTTGATATATTATAAAAGCTTTAAATTACGTTCTAGTAACAACCCAAACTTAGAGCAGTGAATTATATTGTCAAACACACTCATCATCTAAGTACTCATTTGGCTTAAATACCTGGCGAAATTATTTTACTTTGTATAAGTTTATTAAAGAAATCAACTCCAGCATATGGTATGCACGTCCAGACAAATGATATTCGTGACAAAATATTTGTTACTATATGGCATTAAAATTAAAAGACGTGATGTTGCGTTGGAACGTTATTAAATGTCAATAATATTTATTTTATTTGACACAAAAGTAATAAAAATAAGAGAACATTAAGTGCCAAGAAAAATATACATATATCATATGAAATAATTCTGACAGTCATTACACTCACAAATAATTTATAATGACAATTAACATATAATAGACACAGACACATACGTAAGCATAGAACATATTTACAGACACATACACACACACACACATGCATACATACTGGTTTATGTATGTTTATATGGAGATATGCCGACATTACGATGACAGCCAGAAGATATTTAAAATTCAAAACACATTTTTGATTAAATCGCATTGCAAAAAATGTAAAAAAAAGATATTAAAAAAAAAAAACGAACAATATAAAAGAGTCCCAAAGAAAATATAATTAAAAATTAGAATGTAAATGAAAGAAAAATTTTAAATTCCCACATGGGATTCGATAAACTTGTATTTTCGCATTTTGAAATTGTTAACGCACCTAAAAAAGTTGTTTTCTACACCGAAATTGGTATCAAACTTTTAAAAAGTCTTTCAGAAAGCGAATGAATTGCAAATGCCTAGAACTCGTTTAGACTTTAATAGACAATTAAAAGAACATTGTTCCGCAATTGTTAATTACATATACAATGTTCTTCACATCGGTTTTATTTACCCCGAATTAGGAAAGACTTAGGTTTGGTTATTTAGAGGCTAGTAATTATTACCGTCAATTATTTTCAATTTTATTAGACTCAAGTTCAATTTTCTAAGCTATTGCTCATGATTAATATTATTGAAAACGTTACCGGATGCTGATGAGAAGTGCTGCGGTTTTGAAACAGCCAGATGGACCCCAGCTAAAATGCCACTTTAATTAGTATCAAGCATAAACAATAATGTACAAAATTAAAGCTGATTAAGAAAGAGTTTTAAAATAAAATCAATGAAAATTCACACAATGAGATTAATATCTTTTAAATTTTTTTTTTAACGCACAACTCATTTGCTGCAAGGTCGTGATAATACAAAAAAAAAAATGTTTTTTTTACAGGTTCAACAAAGTCAGGCATTTTGTATTAGATTTTTTGTTCAAATACAAAACACATAATTGAAAGTGTTTCTGAAGAAGCATTAAAAAGACGCATTGAATGGGAGTGTTATGCAATCGAAGCCAATTTTTAAAACAATCGATACAAAAAAAAAACAACAAAGGGCGCGATTTCAATATTCAAAAATACCATTTTAATTACAATAATCGTCTTACAATGTAGACAATTTAAAACGTATGCCTTTTAAATACCTTCAAACTTTAGTAAGTGGAAAATGGCGAAATAGACTCCTTGAGGCATTCATTAAAAACTGTATACAATAAAGGTTACCTTAATATTATTAAAATCGTGAATGAATGAATGAATGCCATTTCAAATTTATGGTTTTAATAATTAATTTGGCATGCGAATGCCGCTGCAAAAATTGTGTATTTAGCATATCTCTAAGCTCTAGAGGAAAAATATGCTGACGAGAAATGTAGAGGCTTTGAAACAGCCGGTTGCACCCCAGCCTCAGTCTGGATATAAAAATCAATAAATATTAATGACAAATGGATATAAAAATCAATAAATATTATTGACAAATGGATATAAAAATCAATAAATATTAATGACAAATGAGATGAAAGATATTCAAAGAAGAGTGAAATATTGTAATAAATTTTCTGCAATTTTTTTTTTTGGAATCACATGATTTCAAGCAAAGTACTTTTCATCACAACAGCCCAAATATTTTCAGTTTTTAGAGGCTTCTTTTTTTTTGTATTAAATAAAATCTAAAGTTATTAAGCTAAGTGCAAAAAAGCAACACCAAAAACTTTTTCTTGTACTTCATCTTCCACATACGCTCATAGTATATTCCCTAAAATATGCTACAAATTTTGTTTACTTACATATTTATATCATATTTCGTTTCTAGTGATTTGTTGCCATTTTTCATCAAGTGTCAAATGAGTGTGAGAATAGGGGAAAAAGCAAACTTCATATGGCTACGGAAGTGAGTGTGCTATCAACTCGGCTCAAATCTTAAACCTTTAAAAGCAACAAGGAGAGCTCACATACGAAAACTTTTGACATTAAATTCAAGATGTGTTGATTTTCTTCTTACGAGATATGGCAGCAGAACACCATTAAACATTGCACATACACACACACACACACACACACATGCAAGCATGATGATGCCCAAGGAAAAAAAAGCGAAGAAATACCAGCTTTACGAGCTGCAATTTTATACAAATTTAAGCTCTTAAAGATGACATTAGAAATCTCTGCTGTTTAGTGTAGCATCGTTGATTTCCCTGGAGATGCCAAAAATGAATCTGTTGAGAAATGTTGTTTCTAACGGAAATAGTGGGGGGGGGAAAAAGTAATAAAACCGAAGCAAATAAATAAAATAAAAACTGCTAAAACTGCTGCTTTGTGTAGGTGTGTGGTTGTGTTCAACCGTTTTTACCTTTTTGTTAAACATGTTTTTGAGGTTTGCTTTTTTTAATGTGCTAAGACATGCTTTTCTGCTTCCAAAAACCTTTATAATGTGTTGTTGCGTGGTACAAGCAGGATGCGCTCACATGTCAAATAAACAGCAGACGTAGGATATGATGCCTTCAGATGGACTTTTTTGAAACTTGAAAAAGGTTAAAGCAGAACTGGCTCAAAAAAAAGCACCTAATAAAGTAGAACAAAATCAATAAGATATCTCTATGGTTTTTTTCAAGAAGGATTCCTTATTATTTTAAATGGGAAAATCGTATTGAAAAAACAACAATTAATGAAATAAAAAAGATGATTTACGTGTGTTTATATAGGAAACTAATAAAACCAATAGGGAAAAATTAATAGGATAACCTAATAAAATCAATAAGAAATCCTTATTGTATACAATTTACAAGAAAACCTAATAGCATCAATAAGTTCTTCTCTATAGAATTTTTTTTTTTTGGTACCATGCAAATCGGAAACTGAGTAAAAACAAACGTGAGTAACAAGTTTTCTTCTTGGTTTTATGTGTTTTTCTTGTTGAGACAATTAATAAGATTTGCAACATGGAAATAATAAGAAATACCCATAGAAAAATCTTCTGTTCTCTCTGCTGGGATACCCCTAAGCCTAAAAACGTTTCAAAGAGAAAATCTTATTGAATCTATTAGATAGTTTTGCTCTGTGTATAAGAATACCAACATCGCCTGTTTAGTCAGCCGCGTAATGCCAGACACTGAGAAGCCACCAATCTGCTCGGAAAGAAAACTAAAGAAAACTAAAAAATTTGTAACATGAATCAAACCATGGGGCAATTAGTTGATATCTTTTATGATTTTGCACTAATAAGCCAGTGTGTAATTTTTCTTCTGGCTGCTGGAGTAAGCGAAAAATGTAGCCCGCACGCTAATATCTCGCTATTTTAGTCCAAGATATCTAGAATTCCAGAAGAAGACCGAACGTGGTGTAATATATAGGCATGAAATACACAAGTGAATTTGCCTTTGAAAACGCTAAAAGATGAAACTGTTCTGCCAAGTGATACATGACGCCAGAAATTATTCAAATTATTATTCATGATTTGTTTATATAAAATTTGTCTATAAGAAAAATATTTTTAAATTTAAAAAATAACCAGCACCTGTTTTGTTTTTATTTATTTTCTAATTAAATGTCATTATTGCTAAAAAATTTCTTTGTTTTGGCGATTGGGTTGTTTACTTGTTTGTTTGAAAATTTTCAATTTCATTATATTTTTTTATATTTTTTTTTAATAATTTCTTGGGCAAACTTGTGCAGTTGCAGCAAAGGAATATAAAATAATTATTAGCAAATGCAAAATCATTAAAAGGGAAAAGCAATTCAATTATAAATATTTAATGGCATTTTGCGTAAACGAGGTTGTTGGGGCCATGCATTGTGTCCCACATTTCAAGCATTTCTAATGAGACATGCAGAGGCAAATCTGATAAAAAGCGCAGCACAAAATCATAAGCTCATAAATCTATGATTTATTTTGTTTTGAAATCAAATAATTTTGAAATTAATGGCGCAGTGCAATTATGTTTTCTTCTTTTCTGCTCCTCTCTCTCCCTCTCTCTCTCTCTCTCTCCCACTGTTTTGTCGTCTATTCAAGTATTTCGTTTGCCAACCTGATCAAGATTAATTAAAAGATTTTGATATTTAAATCGTTAAATGCAAACAAATAATTTAGTAGAAAAATGTTAAGAAAAACCTTAAGAAAATCAAACAAAAAAGGCGGGGGAAATTAATTTTGCCCATGTAAACTGTCATGTTCGAGGAGCAACAAGAAAGCTGTCATATTCATCATGAACACAATGTAAAGAACTAATATCTTTCAGTACAATAAATTTAATAATTTATTGAAAATTATTAATTATTCGCTTTACAGTTTGCAGGCGCACCTTAGTTTTGCGGACAAGAATATTTCTAAGCCAGAGCATATCTGTTGAATTTTTCATACAATCTTTTTACAAAAATAATCGTAGTGGTAATCATAGATCGCCCATGATAACCCCAATTTTCATGCGAGACGAGGCACCCTTTACTTTGAATGGATTTGCGAATATTTTACGATCCACTGTGAGAAAGAAAAAAATGACTTCCCATACGATTTTATGCTTTTCTGAAATTTTTCAATACTACAGGGACCGCCATCTATAGTTTTTCTTTCAACTAGTGCCTAATTCGTTAATGGGAAACACTTAGCTCATGTCTGATTTGACAGATAATTAGTTTTATCCTTCCGCCGAACAAATATAGTTGTGTATATGCTTGAACAACGCTGGGAAATATTGCGACATTAGTTTTAAAATCATGGTAATGTTGCAGCATGTGTGCGAAAATTGCGTACGGATTTTGGAAGAAGAGAAGCACCGTCAGCTCCGTATGTTCGTTATCTTGTGAAAAAAAGTGAAAGCGTGAAAAGCAGTGAAAAACAGTGCTTACACCCGAGAATATTACTGCTGTGGCAGAAAGTGTGCGTGAAGGGACATCAACATCAATTCACCGTCGTTCTCAACAATTGAACATTTCGGAGACATCATGGAGACGAGTTTTGCATAAAGACCTTGGTATGATGCCATACAAAGAATGAAATTATTTTCCATTATTAAACGGAGGGTTAGTACTTTCAAATGAAAAAAAAAGAAATTTAAGAAAATATTCAGTAGTTTTTTTATAGCATTTTGAAAAAAAAAAAAAAAAAAAAAAAAAAAAGTTATTTGGCGGACCTTTTATGTTTCTTTTCAATTGTTTATGCTTTCATCGGACTTGAGTTCGAATTTCCTTCCGCAGTATTATGAAAGATTCTTTTTTTTTTTTTTTTTTTTTTGCTAAAGGAGAAGTGATCAAAACTCTTAAAGTTGAAAACTTATTGGCTGTTTCACATTCACCACGGCCATCATCAGCACCCAATCAGCTTCGAACCCAGGTCATTATTAATTATATACGGGTTTGAAGCAGCAGCGTATAGTTGTGCATTGTGCGTTTCGGTGTGACCACCCTTTACAAAGATCTTGACACTTTTTTTCTGGCTGTTCAAGAATACAAATGTCGTGCTCGCAAAATACCTTAAAAATTACTACACGACTACAGCTATTTATTAATTTGGCAGCTTGTTATAAAAGTTGTTTTTATTTTAATTTGTTGCATTTATTCTTATGCAAATTACAATCATTTAAATCATTAACTTAATACATAAAAAAAAAAATATAAAAACATTTTGTTTTTAAACCAAACACATTCATTCATGTGTTTAGTAAGAAATTTTTGAACAGCAACTAAAATCTGTTTTGTTTGTTTTTTTTTTTTTGTTGTGTTTTTCACTAAAAAGATAAATAGACAGACAAACAATTGTCATCATTTGGTTGAATTCGTCAACAAGCAAAAAAAAAAAGCAAAGCCAAAAAAATTGGCCAAAGAGAAGGTATCATTTGAAACGAATTGAAAGCACCCTTTTGTGGCATTAAATCCACACATTCTGCACTGATCAGTTTTATATATGTATATAAGCGAATACATCTCGCTGGTTCTCCAAGCCAAGATGCTGGACCTCGATTTTAAAAGGATTTCTGTCGATTCATTTACAAAATAATCATGTCGGTGACCACCACCAAACAAGTGGTGACAACAAAATATCAATTTGAGACCACGAGAACAAAAATATTTATTTACATATTTAACGAACAAAAATTGTTAGTAGTTGTTAACATTTTTTCTAATTTATTTTAATGTTTTAATTACACACTCATTTGTTAAACATTATTTTAAATTTCACAAAAAAAAAAAAAAGAAAAATGTTTCAAACATGCTCATGATAAATGACGTATTTATGTCAAATTTTAAAATGTTAAATTAAAATCATTTGCCAAACCAAACTAAACAACAACAGCAACAACGAAATTTGTTGCACTTAATTAATTTTAAGCATAATTGACAAACAGTTTTCTCAGTTTTCGACACGCCACACACACAAGAAAAATTTGCCAAAGAAAAAATTGGAAAAGGTTGACATTATCTATTATTAAAAATAACTGACAGGCCTCAGAGAAATCAATTTCCATCAAAAAATTATTTCGATGTCGAAAAAAACATTCGTTAGAAAATTAAGATGGTTGGATTTTCTCAATTGAAATCGGTTTATTTAGTATATAGTGGACGAATTTCAAAAGTGCAGTGTTTTTTTTATTTAATTTGGTTGATTCTTTGGGGTATAGAACCTAAAATGAAGTCGATTGAAGTAAAATTTTGTGATCCAAACCATTAAAAATAATTTCTGTGGCAGCTGTAATACCGTAGACATCATGTTAACACCAAGCAATTTTGAGCGGGCACCGAATTCTAACAAAATTTGGTTGGAACAGAGAAAGAAATGCAGTTTCGTTTCGTTTTTTTTTTTTTAAAGATATATGTATGTATATATCACAAATTTTTAGGGATTTTTTTTTTTTTTTTTTTTTACTTCAAAATTGTAGAAATGGCAGTCGTCAGCGCTTATCTTCTACTAATCTCCCAAAATTTGGTTGAAAAAAAAAAAAAACTGATGAGTTGATTAGCACCAACGAATTGTCGTCGGCATATAGACAGAAAAACATTTGACAGAAAACATTTGAAAGAGTTCATTTTGGGACCTGAATTAATACATTTAAAAAGGATATAGGAAATTTTTTCATTCGTGACTTCACAGTTTTAAGTGATTGTACTCAGGGTTGGGCAAAATACATGCTCTGATGTATTTAAAATACAAAATACATGAAAGTTTTGTATTTAAAATACAAAATACAAATAGTTTTTCTCCATGTATTTAAAATACAAAATACTGCATTCCAAAAGCAAGTATTTGAAATACAAAATACAATGTTACAAAAATACGTATGTATTTAAAATACAAAATACTTTGATCAAAAAAGTTTTTATTTTCTTTCACAAACACCAGTTTTTCAAAAGTGATGTCAGAAAGACAATCTCTTGATAGCAAATAAAGAAAACTAGCTAACGACAAAATCTCATTGATTTCTTATTAGGAAACGAGATTTTATTGAAAGACCTATAACGGAATTAAGAAATAAGCGACAATTAAAAAACGTTTCACCAAATGCTATGTAATAAATATATATGGGTATTTCCATGAAATGGTCCACCGTTAGTTAAAAAATCAAAACGCTCGCACAATTTTTTTAAGCACAGGAAATTTAAAAAAAAAAAACTATTGACATTTTATTATATAAAAAAAAATTTTAGCTTATAATAATTTTAAATGATATGAACTAAATTGTTTATTTGCTTTAAGAGCCAATTGAAATGTATTAATTCAGGTCCAAAAATGAACCTTTTCAAAAATACAACAAATATTTTTGAAAAGGTTCATTTTTGGACCTGAATTAATAATTTTAAATGATGTTAGATTTTATAAATGAGCTTAAGGTCACTCAATTCTCAATAAATATATTTTCTATTTATTGATAAGTTTTTTCGATATTTCGATACGCCTTTGTGTATCTTCTTCAGGAAAATGTGTTTCCTGAATGTGATTTTTCTAAAACTAAATCGCCTAAAATGCTACTAATATAGAATTTTATTTTACTGAAGTAATGTTTATGTTGAGCTTTCAAATCATGTGATTTCAAAGTATGCGATTTGCAGAATAGGCCCGTTGATGTTACTGTTTCTGGATTTTAAAAGAACAGCAAACTAAATAAACCAGAGCAGCGATGCAAAACCCTTATTACAGGCTGCACTGTCATACAAAACTTTCCTTAAAATTTTTAATTTCAGCGATTTTTTGCTTAAACTACAGACTTATGCCATTTAATTTATTTCAGCTCAATTGGTCTTGAAACTCTTGTACATGTAAATAAATTTCTACTCAGCAGGTTTATTGGGTTCTTAAGACCCTCGAAAACCAAGTGCCATTCAATAAAAAGAATAGTTATTGTATAAAGTTAAATCTTTTGAATATTATTTGCAGCTAAAGCTGTTAAATGCTGTACATTATGGAGATGAAAACCACCATATTACTTCACTTTAGTAGTGGTGCTTGTCTGCACTGGCCATCATTTAAAATAATTGAAATCTGTTTGTAGGTAAAAAATGGTCGTTGGTCTGCGAAATCTTCTGTAAAGATACCATTTACGATAACGAGCACAACACAAATAAACAGAAGTTTGGATAAACACACGAACACACACACACACACACACTCTCTCTCTCAAACGGCTGATTCAATTAAAATTGAATGGGGGGAAAATTGAAAAATAAAACGAACACATGAGAGTAAAGACATTTGAGAGGGGCGAGGTGGGGGGATGTTTTCATTATTTAATAACAATTTTATTATGTTTAACGGTATATGAAACGGATGTGATTTAATTTTTAATGACGAAAGACAATTTCGCTCATGGGGGCATTGAAAGCCCGCACGACTGAGTGGCTAGTTTGGTTTGTTTTTGCTTTTTCCATAAAAGGGAGGAAACACTTTTGAAAATCTATTTAAGGTTGGGAAAAATAAGCAGGCTTAATTCTTGCCATCAATCAAATTTTAAGATAATGTTGAACATGAAGTGGTGGATTATTAGCTGGAACGTTTTAAGAACTGAGATTTTATTTTATTAAAAGATTCGTTCGCAGATGACCGATTTGAAAGCCAACAAACTCTATGCTTTTTCGAAGTGTCAGTATTAGCTCATCATTTCAATTATTTTTCATTTACTCTTTTAATGAAAATAAACATTAAAGAAATTTCCAAAGAAAAAGTGAACAAAATAAAGGGTGTTTTTTCGCAGCGCCTTGTTGCATAAGTCGGTAGAGTGTCCTACTAAGAGTCTCCGAGGTAGCAGGTTCGACTCTTGCCGCAGGCTCTGGGCGTTAAAAGCAGAGAAGCAAAGAAAAATCTTTGCAATTTTGTGTGTTTCGAGTCTACAAAGTTGGCAGCACTGCTTTATATGGCAACTGATTAACAGCTGATAGTCGTCTAGTTGAATTTTTTTTTTTTTTTTTTTTTTGAAAAACAAACACAAAACTGCGAAGCTTTTGGCTTGTCTGCAGAAACACCCAAAGCTTTCGGCAGGAATCGAACCTGCGACCTCGGGACTCTTAGTAGGACTCTCTACCAATTCATCCATCGAGGCGCTCATTATGAGCATTATTGGGCTGAATCAGCCCAATCATGAATGATGATGCCCTGAAAGTTTTTTCTCTCTTCCCATTCCTCTTATTATGTTGATGAATTCCTTAGGAAATTCCTTTTTAACCTTCCCTGTTTTAGCCACATCGAAGGGGAAAATAGTCGGCGGAGGAAAAAACAGGTATTTTAAAAACATATGTTTTTTTGTTTTTTCCTATAAAAAATTTCGATATTACCAACTTTTATTTTGTTTTGTTTCTCAGGTAATTCAGGTAATGGTTGGAGGAATTTTTTCTCGAGAAACGTATTTTCCTTAGGAATAAAATTCCTTGAGAATATGCATGATTGGGCTGATTATAAGCGACAGATACATGTGTATCAAGCACGAAAAATTTTATAGTATAGAAAAAAAGTGAAACTTTTGTCTCCTTTTGTGTAGTGCCTTGTGTTTTTCCCAAGGCGGATTAAAACTTAATCGCAACAGCACCAGCTGATAATTGAGTAAACGAATTGCCTTGTGTAAGCGGAAAATGTGCGAGAGAGAGAGAGAGAGAGAGAGAGAGAGAGAGAGAGAGAGAGGGGAATTGAATGCCTTAATGACTCAACTAATAAACTTGGTGTCTGAATCGATTATAAGACTCCATTCTCTCAATGTTGTGCTGTAAAACTGCTGAAATGTTTTAAAGCATTAAATGAAAAATATTGGAAAATGGCGAATACTCTCACATTAAAACAACAGTTTTTCAATTAATCCAAATATCGATAATTTCGCTGAAAAAAAAAGTTTCGAAAAACCGGTAAAATGAGCGAAAGCAATTTTTACAATTTATAGCCCTCATAATTTTTTATATTATTAACAGCTCTGACCTTAAATTATGTTTGAACGTTAATGGCATCAATCAATTATTAAACCAACAGCTCCAGTCTAATTGACATTAAACATCTTATTCTGCACTTTATTTTAATTTAAAGATCTGTGTTACCAGACAGAAGCACTGGCACTTACATGATACAGAAACAATTTTTGTACGTATATGTATGTATGTAAAAAATAAACTAAAGTAGGAAAAAACAGTTTTAAATTGAATTATAAAATCAGAGCGTTATAGAGTGAAAATTTAAATGGCAGACCCTCTTAACCTCAGCAAATAAATAAATTGATTAGAAGGTCGTCATCATCATTTGTTGTACAAGTTAAAAAATCAAGTGTTTAACTGCACTGCGGGAGGGAGAGAGACGACTTTTTTTTTTTTTTTTTTTTTTTTGGAAACTTCAACTTGTATGTGTCTTGTTTTATGGGATGAATGTATCCGCCTTACAATTTTTTGAAGAGCACAAATACAGAATTTGCTGCTCATACCAGCCGTCTGTCTGTCTGTCTGTCGGGCTGTTCGTCTGTAATGCATACAACTGGCCAGTCTGTGTTCAACTTTCCCATTCATTTTGATTGAGTCTAATTAACTTTTATTAAATTTTGTCACCCTCTGCTAAATGAAATTGAAAAACTACAATGATTCGTCTAAAGAAGAGTGGTGGAGATGGTGGGGGGGTGGGGGGTTGACAAATGATAAAGATCATCTTAACAACTGATTGCAGAAAATATATGAAAGAATAAATGAAACTATATTTTTTTTTTTCTTGCAAAAAATTTATAAGAGCATGAAAAGACGACGACAAGTGTATTGTGGCTTTTTGTCGTTTCATTTAAAGCACATACTTGACGTACTACTATTTGTTTATTTTAAATAAATATTTTTGTTATTTTTTCTTTTCGCCATAAACAAACAAAATGTTTTTATTACTCAAACGTGTGTATGTTGAGCAAAGATCTAAATGAAAATATAAAATGAGTTTCAGAGTTGATAAAGAACATGTTCATGCGGGATGCAAACAAAAAAAATGGATAAAACAATGTAGGATGAGAAGAAGAAATCACTGGGAATGATTGGAGTTAAAAGCCATAAGAAAACTTCAGATTGAGCGGTAAAAAAAATTGTATAGAAGTTGTTAAGAAAACTAAAAGTGTTGCAAGACGAAAAAATGTTTTCGGAATTAAAGGTTTGTTTGAACATTTCTGATTCTCATTTTGTTCATGAACAAATTTTGGAATAAGTAAGTGAGTTTCAAACATTCTTATAAGATTGATGAGTTGCTTGGCACCAACGAAATGTCGTCGGCTGAAAAAGACATAAAACATTAAGGTCTACTTATAGACCTAAAATGGTAATTGTATTTTTGTATGGTATATTGAGCCAAATTAAGGCCTTAAATGCATAAAAGTCCGTAATTGCGTTGCTCTGACTTCGATATAAAATAAGAAATCAGTTTCATTATTTTATTTATGAAAAATATTGAAATTTCAGCAACATGAAAAATTTCAGTCTTTATGAAAACGCATGAGCCATCTGATTTGTGTTTTTGTTTCACTTAAACCTGTCTGTCTAATTTAATGAAATTATTTTTCTTTGGCCAAATTTAAAATTATTTTTTTTTTTTTCGCTTGCACACATGTATACGAATTTGCTTTTGTTAATAATATTTTTCGCTTTATTTAAAATAAGAATTATACTATAAACAACAGAGAAATATATATATATATATATTTTTTATAATTTTCTTCTTTAACTTACTCATGCAAAATTCGGCTAAAAATAACCACTTACGAAGTGAAAAGACAAGAAGAAAAAAAAGAAGGAAATTTTTAAAATAGAAATTCAAGCAAATTCACCTGAGTTGTGTGTAGCAAAATTATTAAAATACCAAAGAGTAGATAAATAAATAAATAAAAATATGAAAATATTTTGAAAATAATAGAAATAAATTGGAAATTTGAATTTAAAATAGCAATTGTTAGAGCATACATATAAAATGATGTTAAACAGATAGACCCACTTTCACTCAAGTACTAACAAGAATAAATTCTATTGCGTTTTTTTTTTTTTTCTCAATCCCCAAAACTAATTGGTTGCTAAAGTATTCTATAATACTTGTTTAAATATTGTAAAAAGTTCATATTTACGTATCTCTGTCTCTGGTGTATTATAAATTTGTTTATGGATTTTTTTTCCAATTTGTCACTCCAAAAAACACTTACCTGCAAAGAAAAAAAAAAGAAAAAAATATTTTTAATGTTTGCTAAAAATTTTTGAAAATATTAAGTAAAAATATACAAGGAAACTGTAAAAATGGGTGTGACAAAATCAGCAACAATTTATGAGTTATTGCAATTTGTTTCGGAATTAGCATATGGCGCATGAGAAGTGTTAAAGCAAATAAAATTTCACAAAGAATACAATTTGTTACAAAATTCGGTGGAAACATGGCGGCAGCTTTTGATTTAAAAAAAAAAAAATGTTAACAATGTAGCAAATAGTATATATTACATTGGAACTCAAAAATGCTTTCATATTACAGTATAATCTGGTTAAACCGGACAACCCAAAACTATATGGTGTCCAAAATATCAAAATGTTCGAGTATGTGAGGTAAAAAAAAAAAAAAAATATTAATAATAATCATAAATAAATATTGTTACGATTTTTTGGAAATCATGATGTCCAGTTAACTTCAGTTCAATTATTAAATGCCTAAAAGTATGCCTCCTTTATTCCATAAAGAAGTGTAATTTAAATTACTGGTAGTATTACCTTACAGATGAAGTCAACATAACTGCACCAAATGGCTCTCGACTTCTTGCTTGGCATGAATACTACAAACCACGCTTTTCCATACGACAATGGTTGGCAATAAAATGTCTGACGCACTAATTTAGGTTGGACTGTAAGGTATCGATTTGACACTTTTCTCACCGTGTTGCCACTTTTAGGAATATTGTTTTTATTTAGTTTTTTCAACACTGAGCTTGTGTGCGTAACTCTTTCTATGGTAGATTGTTTAAAAATCGAAAAATATACATAATGCAACCTTGACCCCAGCGACTCATGTTTCTAACGCGACACTCGAGCCACTTTTTAATTATATCAAACACATCCACTCTACTTTATTTATAAGCATATATCATTGCTTATGATGCTGACGAAAAGTGTGGCGGCTTAGAAACAGCTAGTTATCCACCTAAAGGCTAAAGGCTCTTGATGGTTTCTTTGTCTTGTTTAATTAATATTAATCACAAAAATAATGTAGAAAGAACTTGAGCCTGATAAATGTAAGACAACATAATAATGTAAGAAAAAATTCGAGTAATACAAATAATTTAATTTCAGAAACCATTTATATTACTCTAGAGTAGTAGGCAAGCAGTAAAATAAGGGGGTTTAATAAAGAAAAACGCTGAGTCTATTGCTCCTAGATGACTTATTTCAAACAAAATGTATGCCTTATAAAAGCGAAACGTTTCCACTTGGAGCCTCCTTTACAAAATTGCTTTCCCCATGAGTAGTTTTGTTTGCTGGGTACAACGGCTGTGCCCGAAAATTGTTACGCAATGAATTTATATCATTATCAATCTTAATTTAGCATTTACAAAAATCATCATTTTGTCCTGAGGCTTTATAAAATTTAGTTTGCGATCTATCCTAGAATTACTGGTCCAAAAACAAAAGTATAAATGAAGCCCTTTTTTGTTACAGTGTACGATATGTGTGCATACGTTTTTATTTGCTGTTTTTTTTTTTTTTTAATTATATATTGCGCCGTATTCCCTCGGAAAACATAAATAAATCATTAAATTTTCGCCAAAGTTCTGGTTAAATTATTTTTAAACTTACACAATGGATGAATGAGTGAAATGTATGTTGTCATGTGACTGAATGATGATGGATGGCATATGGAGTGGTATTTAATAACACAAATAAATGTTTACAGCAAAAAATTATGAAGCATATTTTTGAAAAGATTCATTTGCTTAAAATGTTTTTATAAAGTAAATTATTTTGAATAATTTCTGAATGAGTTCTTTAATTTTATTATCTTATATACAGCATGCGCTGAAAGTAATTAAAAATGTAAGGTCTACATTTAGGCGCACGATTGTTACAGAAAGTTTTTCAGTCAAATTTTGTGTGTGCAGTATCTCGTTATTTTACCAATAACATACGTATGAGATAATTAAAAATATAAGGCTTACGCATTTAAGCGTAGGCTATCAAATAAATGTACATACATACAGAAATCTTTTTCTGAGCACAAAATTTGCTGCATAAATTTTGTTACCCCCAAAAATATATAAAAAATTTTTATATATAAAAATTTTAAATGTTTCAAACCATTCAATTTGAAGTGAAGAGCCAATTTTTAAAGTTTAAACTGAAGTTCAGATTTTGTTTTCTTTTTTCAAAAATTTTTTTTTTAAAAACATCAAAATATTCAAAACAAGTGACCTAAAGGCTCGAACAATTAAAATACTGAAGTTCACTTTGTTTATTTAAACTACTTGCGATCAAAAACATGGAATGGCCACTTCATTTTAATAGTATTTAATGGACTTATCAGGCCAATTGCTATATATTTAAAACAGCCCCTGTTTTAACTCAATCCCTCAGGGTTACAAAATAAGTATTATTTGAATATTTTTGCATAAAATTCTTGCTTATGAGTTTTTAGTTTATTTTATAATTTTTGGTGCTTAATGAAATAATTCATTATTAATTTACAACTTTTGGTATGTGGCAGACAGTTTTTGTTAAAAAAAAAAAAAACATTTGCAATAAAAACGTGACTACAAGCGGTTTAATTTTTAATCCCATAACACAATTAATTTTTTTTTCTCTCCTCCGCTTTCTTTCTTTCATTCGTTTATTTCAAGTATTCCTTTTTTTCTTGTTAAGGTAAGCACTCTGTTCCAAGTTGCAAAGCACTTTTCACAATTACTCACATTTCACTTTGTCAGGGTGTAAACGAAAATCTACTTTTCGCATTAAAGTATGCAACACTAATCAGCTGCTCCTGTTGCCTTCACGTATGCAATACTTAGCAGCTGATGTCGTTCAAAACAATGGCTATTTTCGATATTTCGCAGTTAGAAATATATTAACGAAAAAATATGCTGTCAAAACCATATCGCAAGTTTTCATAACAAAAAACAGAGCACTATTTGCACTTGAATTTTATTATTTTCAATTTTTGCCAGCAAATCACACAAAACGAGGTACAGCGTACTCAGCTTTACAGGGAAATTATTTTCATAAATATTAAATAATGTAATCAATTAAATATAAAAGAAGAGCAGACACAAACAGACAAAGACATCACAGAAAGTAACAAATAGACACCAACCAACCATCAATGACGACAGAACAGTGTCAGCAGCCAAACGCTTGTGTTTGTTATTTAACTGAAAGCATGTTTAAACAATATGACAGGTTTTCCCCCATTTTATTTTTTTCAACAAACCCTTTATACTACTACTCTGCTTTTGAAAAAAAGCACTTGATTGTATGTGTAACGACAGAGACTCGCATACACAGGGTTACTCATGCGGCTAGATTAACTCGTTTACAAACACAAAAGCTTTTGCTCTTTGTCAACCGCACAACCGACAACAGCCACATTTCAAAAATGTTTTTAATCAAAATTCTTGTTAATAATTAATAATAATAAAAAAAAAATCGTTGTTATAAACAAAATATCTCCTGCCAACAAATGCACACAGTGCATGACATCCACACAAACATACATAAAACAAGCACTTAATATATGGCAAGTGGAAGGAAGTGTAGCATACCAAAAGGGGCGAGTATTTATATTGGTATTAATTTTACTTGTTTCGGAAAAGAATTTCAGAAAAAAGTTCAGTATATTGCTGAGGATAATTTTTAACACAGTGAAATAATGTCAAAGATTGGACGGTTGTAAGATTGAAGGAGGTCGGTTCTCTACGAATGTCAGGTGTAAGCAAAGACTGCGGAAAAAAGCTGTATTTATAAAAAAAAAAAATAAAAAATTAAAATTATAGGACTATTGAAAAAATAAGGCCACGCTAGTGCTGCAAATTCAGCAATTCAACTTTGCTATAAACAAAATGTTCAAACTTATTCTTAAAATCTGTTTAGGATTAAAAGACGATATGGCATCAACAAGATAAAATTGTGATCAATAAAACCTTTTCGTCTTCGCAAGATCACAAGTCAGCTGACTGGAGCGATTCGTGCCCCGACATCACGTGATTTTTTTTTTTAGTATAGTGACTTTCAGAAGCCACTTGTCTGTATGGAAATTTCGCCCTTTAGCCATACGGAAATGAAATACATTGCTTGCATATTTCTTAGCACTTTGACGAGCAAAAATTCAAGAAAAGTTTTGTCCACAATCAGTACTCTATCTTTCCTCCCCCACTTTCCTTCCTAAATGACCTAAATTTAAAACAAAAACAAACTTTTCCCAAAGAATTAACCGAGAAAAAGCAATGAAAGGTAAACTAAAATTAATTACAATGTAAAATAGATTTGCAAGCAGCACAGTTTTTGCAAAGAAAGCAAAAGAAGTGTTTAACTACCCATAAATTAAGGTATAAAAGCATTTCCATAAAGACTTTTACAAATTGTGCAACACCACAACACTATTAACAACAAATAACAGCAAAAAAAAAACAAACGTGTACATTTGCACATTAAAAGAAATTAAAATAAAAAATATATAATATTTCACTTGTGTCTTTCATTTTTTATCTAAGCCAAATCAAAGAAAAACCGTTATTATGAAAATCAATAAGCTGCCTTGAGCCAAGCAGAGAAAAAAAAACGAGAGAGTAAGAGAAAACGAGGGAGGGAGCGAGAAAGCACTTCTAAATTGCTTAGATATTCAAAATTCCTCCACTAAAACTGACAGCAGAAAACTGAGTTCAATGAACTTGTGTCTGACTAAGCCAAGTTTTGAAACTTTAAACTTTGTTTCTTTTTAAGCCGAGACAAAGCAAAAAAAACACAATAAAAACAGGAAAAGTATAAAAGAAAAGGTTTACAAAAAGAGAAGAGAAAAAAATTATTAAATAATTTGTGGTTGATGGTTAATTTCTTTTCAAACTAGACTTTATTAAGCATTAGGAAAAAAAAAGTTATTAATACATAAATTTTATGGTTAAAGCCCACTGAACACCATGTATTATATCATATTTTTGAAAAAGGAAAGCAAATAGCTGCAGAGTTGGTACAACAAATTCGCAGGGAGGTAAGAAAGTCTACACAAAATGCTAATGAGCAATTTGTTTCAATACAATTTATTTTCTCTGTCCGCTAGTGGCCTTCGAATTTATCTATTTTTTTATTTTTGTTAACTGATCGATATGTGAAGAAACCGTTATTTTGAATGTTTTTATATTGTTTTAAAATGCATAAATTTTGTGTTGAATCATTTCAAGCTGTAGAAAATATTTTAACATTCTTTTTAAGCAGCAACTGGCATTATATTTAAGTATATAACAATTCGATTTGGCTCTTTGAGCAGCAGATAAATTTACTTGTCAACAAAACACACAATACAGCAGTTAATTGAAACGAATTTCTCTAAAACGTCAGGTTTACACAAGATGTGGTTTTTTTTTGGAGAAAAAAAAAATTTTTTTTTTTGCTTTGATAATTATTTATTGGGTTTCATTTTTACTTCCTTAGAATTGAGAACGAATATTTTTGTGTTAAAACTGTATTGATCTTAATGCTGCAGCAAAGAAAGAAAACCAATTTTTATTGGCTGGGGAGCATATCACAGCTGTTTCACGTCCACGTCAATTCGAAATCAGGTCATAACTAAATTGTTTACTGTTTTTAAAAAACAGCGCATAGCCATCCTACCACATGGGCTCTTCCTTACTGATAAAAAAAAGAAAGAAAAAAGACAACAGTATACAACTAGTCATGACCTGAGATCGAAGCAAATGTGGGTGCTGATGAGCAGCATGGAGGTCATGAAACGGCCATAGTATGTACTTTTCTTGTCTTCTTTAAGAATGTTGATCGCTCCAACTTTATCATAAAATTTTTTTCTTAATGTGTAGAGGAAGTAGAACTAGAAAGCCCGATATTATTAACAATTATAAATCATATAGTTCACTATAAAATTAAATTAATACATAAAATTATTTCTTTTTTTTTTTTTTATTCATAATATGAAAAACAAAAATAGCGGTGAAAAAATGTTTTGGAAATTGTTTTTTTTTTTTTTTTAATTATAAAAATCAGTCTACACTAGTGAAGGGCAGCAGTGTCTTCGTAACAGCTTTGGCTGCAAAAGGAGAATAAGAAAAGAGGAGGAGAAGGTTTTCAGCCCTCTAAGTGGTGGTCCCTTAACTAGAGGTCTTTGATGGTTTCTTAGTCTTGCGTTAAGCAAGCATGAATCACAACAAAAATATAGAAAGCACTTTAGACTGATTAGCGTAATACACAAATAGTTGTAATAAATTGATATAAAAAGCTACAGGTTCGACCAGGAAATAGTGATTAATAATATCAAATCGCTCAGGAGCGACATAAAACTAATAACATTTGGCGCAAGAAAATATTAATATTAAATTAAAAAAACACAGGGTCGCATAAGCCAATATTAAAGTTAATAATATAGAGAATACAAAATATATTTCAAACAGAAAAACAAGATGGCTGAAATTGAAAGACAATCAATAAGTTAAATATAAGCAGAAACTAATCAAAAGATCAGCTAATAGGATGGCTGCTACAAAGTAGTATTCTGGATTCATAGCGAATGGGCTGCAATTGCAAAAGACGTAAAACAGCCATGGTTGTACCCCAGCAGTAGTTTTAAAATTTCCTTCTATTTTGCATATTCTTAATTTTGCGTAAGTAAAAACCAAGCTTAAGCACCTTTAATAGAAAGTATCATTTATTCGTTTAAAGATTAAAATAATTTTTTTTAAGGTCCCGAAAAATATTTTAGTAATACAGCAGAATTGCCGAAAGCAATAAAATTACCAAATCAAAAGTATACAAAATGTTTTGCTACTTCATAACAGCGTGTCGCTTAAACAGTTGTAGCCCAGCTTAAGTTACAATTTGACTGTAAAAAAAATAAAACTAAGAGGGAAATGGATGCTGATGAGAAGCACTGTGTCTGTAATAGCCAGTTGCACCCCAGTTCAAATCATAATTTTGCTTCATTAGCACACAAATGAAGTACAATTTTGACTTGAACTGGAGCACAGTTAACAAGTTTCGAAGATGGCACGCCACTGTTGAACATTAACCCCAGCAAACACTTGATGTATGTCCCTAAAACTATGCTTTAAAAATATCTCACTTTACCTCAACCCACCCGTATGAAATTTTCGCTTAAAATTTAATAATTTCATTTAGAACAAGCAATTTTTCTTAAACTCTTTAGCAATTTCTTTTGCAATTAAAGCAGAAATAGACAAAAAAAAACTCAATAATACAATCTTTTAATAAAACTTTGCTGCTTTGTTCTCTCTGGTGTTCGTGTTCAAGTTTTTATGCATTTGCAATATCTTTCCACCTTGAGTATTGATTACTTTTCAGACATGGTAATACTTCCACTATCATGTTGTCTACATGTCTATCAATAAAAGTCTGTTTATTTTGAGTTTTTTTTTCTTACTCTCTTATTTTTTTTTTACTTCCATTCTATGCTTTTTAAAGGTAAATTCAATTTGTACATGTTGTCTTGTATTGGGAAGAAGGAAAGAAGAAAAAAAAAAGTTTATTCAACTTCTACTTTTCTATGTGACTGACTGCATAGCCGGTATATTGCTTTCAGTTTTTGGTGCTCAAACTTATTGTTAACTCAATTAAAAATTCAATTGTCTGTGTTGTTTTTATTCTCTATTGTATTATAGTTCTATTTTAGTGGTAGTTGCATAGAACTTTTTTGAATTTTTATTTTCATACTTTTTAAAGCATATCAAAAGAAAACAGATATTTTTCATAAGTTCAGGCTGCTGCTCCTGCTTTTAAATTGCAGGTTTAGATAGTTTTTTTCGACAGATTTATTTGACTATCATTTATCATTCATTCGTTTTTTATTTTGTTGTTAAGTACATGTCTATCACTGCATTACACCCAACAGCACGCAAGCTACAAATGATGTTGGTTGGTTGCAGCGTGTCACATTGTCAAACGATATGGAAAAATTTCATTCGTTTTTTGCGACAAGTTTTATGTGTTTGTGTGTCTTTAGCATAAGCTTGGTCTTAAATGCTGTATGTTTATGTTTGTGAATTATTTACTTTATAATCAATCACAAAATGTTAGATTAATTTTCATTTTGTTTTTGTTTATTTTTTTTTTTTTTTTCAATATATTCGCTCATCTTTTGTCCTCACAAAAACACTGGTGATATGAAATATTGAGTGAAAAATTTTATAAAATGTCACCACGTATCAATTTCAGCATATTTGTTTAACAAAAAAAAAAAAAAAAATATTCATAAATATTCAATTTCTATTTTGCCCATAAAAGTATGCAATCATTTTCAAGTGCCTGAAATGTATGCTTTGCTATTCGTGTAGTTACAAAACAATTGCCTATAATGTGAAATAGGATTCGGGGCCTAAAGAGACTATCTGAAGGAGAGCGGACTATAAATATATTATTAGGCCGGGTCGATTTGAATGAACGACAACTTATGGCATGACGAAAAAATTCAACTATGATATATTAAAATATAATTTTTTTTTTTTTTGTAGCAAAACATGTTTTATAAATTAAGGAAGATATGTAAAGAATTCATTATCATTAATAAACCAACTGCAAAGAAATAAAGAAGTCTTTTTATTAATATCGCCTACAATTGTTATTTTTATTATTATTTTTTATATGGAAGCAGCCGCCAGGGAGGTGAAGTACGACGTCGGTGTCTTTGAAGAAAAACATTGGGGGTGGGTCAGATATCTGACTTCTGTACGAACGCCGACGATTAAACTCTACGTTTTAGTTTCAGGCGGCTAGAGGCGCGAATTTTAATAATGAATTCAATGTATGCAAAAATCTGAAGAGCACCCTTACGATATCCAAATAACTATTTTAAACCTGCATTTGCCCCTAGAACTTGGCAAAACAAAATTGTAAGGGTTTAAAACAACGAAATTTTAGAATTTTCCCAACAGCAATACGTTTCATCTTAAGTTTTCTTTAACACGCTGGTTTAAATATACTAAACATACTAAAAACAAACAAAAAACCTTCCTTTTACATTGCATTAACTTCCTTTCACTAACCCTGACCAAACATGGTTAATTAAGGTCGTTGTTATCTAAAATTTGTTACAAATTCAAAGAAATGTATTAAACCCATTACGAATAACTACACAAACTTGTAAAGATAAGTACATATGCACATTTCATGTGCTGGCCTTCCTTTTTGCTATTATCTTGTGTGCATTTAAGTGAATAAAAATTATTTCCATTAAATAAAACGAGCCAAGAAATAAAGCACAATATTAATTGAGTTCAAAATTTATATAATTGCAAATGTATGATGCTCTTTGGCTAAATGCAATTTTGCATTTATTCACAGCATATTTTCAGGCTATACGTGTCTATGACATGTTTAACCAGAGATAATATTCCTAAGCTTAAGTATGATACGAGCAAAGAGAAAGAGAGAAAGATAAAAAAAAAACTAAAGAAAATATACATTTCATTAAGCAAGTCGCTAAGGTGGAAACATTTTTAGATGAATTTGTAATGTAAACATGACAAGACATGTTTGGTTTTGCCTTTATTGGTTTAAAACAAAAGCATGCATTGAAGTGTGTTATGAACAGAAAAATTACAGAATATATAATGGCATGCCTTCTTAAAGCTTTGTATTTATATATAAAATGTTTGAAACCTCTGAATGCCAGATTAGAATAGAAGGAGGTAAAAATAAAAGCTACAAAGAACAGCATATTTTCAGGCAGTGCTTAAGAGTATGGAATTAATTTTTCTTAGCCATGAAAAAAATATGAGTAAAGATTTTTAAAACTGAAAATCCTTTTAATGAGTGTTCAAAAATTATTTTAAATTAACAGGCCTAATCTGAAATCACTTTGATTGAAATAAGATTGGAAAACACAAAAAATGCGCTCTGCACACAAATTTATGTGATTTGTAACCAATCAACTGGCAGTGTGAAATCACCTGCTAATTTTTTGACTCGTTCTTTTCTCAAATATTAAGTGCATGTTTTTTTTTGTCGATTTTTATAGTAAAACTCACAATTTTGTAAGAACAATTTATAAAACTTTCTATTACGAGCATCACTAATTGTTGCTATTCGCTGGTCTGATTTGTGTTGGGATTTCATGGCTTCAACAGAAATAAATTATCGGTTGCATTGTGTTTTCGCCAGTTCAGGATCACACGATGTAATTTACAGAATACCACAAAATCGCAAATATGTTTTTAAAAGCATAAGCGAATTGAAATCACATGATTTTCAGAACAGACGACTAGTAAGTATGAGAAATAGTCTAGGATATTTATGTAGCAGAAAACTGAAGCAGGAGATTTCGGAAACAATTGAGAACTATTTATTAAAAAATAAGTCTGAATGAAAAGGGTTTACTTTATGTTTTGCAACATAGCTCAGCACATGACAGTGGAGCAAAAGAAAATGAAATCACTATTGTAATTTTAATGGCCAAAAATAAAAATTTTTTCACTTTTTGTCACTAGTGCTTTTTTTTATAAATTATAAAGTATATATTTTAAACAGATTTTCTACTATTTATCTTTTAAATTTATTGCTGCTTTTTGCCAACTTTTGGGAAACTTTTGTGTAGAAATATTTATTTAAATTAGATTAACTCAAACATCAATTTTATCTGAGGTCTAAAATATACGAATTCTGTTGGTGATGGCACGTCGCTGGACATTGATCGCTAGACAGTTATTTGTGTTGCAGATGTGCTCAGTGGCCTCAGTCATACTATTGTGCTCCAACAAAATTTGCGTGGTAGACGTTTGGTACTGAATTTTAAGTGCCGGTCTTCTGCTGCATCGACAACAGTTCGCTACGCACAGTCTAGCCGATGTCACCCGTCGATGGGCTAGTGGCGAATGATGCTGGTCTCTGCTACTTTATTCATTCATTTAATCATTCAACAAATTCTAGAAAAGGTTTCGATAACTGTGGTAAAAACTAGAACAGAAAAACAAACTGTTGAAATTTGCGTAATACCGCCTCAAAATAGGCAACAATTATTATACTAAAACCGGCCTTAACGCATGCTCTCCTAAAGCAATAAAAAAAGAGCAAGAGCGATTTTCAGATGCATGTATGTTCTTTGTAGCAAACATTTTAATTAATAACGAAATAAACTTATTACGATGGGTTCGATTGCCAATAGCATCGCGCCACTGTCGTTTTCGAGGCATCTAAATTGCAATATTTTGTATGAGACGGGGTCGGTGTTAAAATGTTTCTCCAGTCACAATAATGAAACCCTGCCTGCCCGCAGAGAAATCAAACGTATAACCAGCCCTCAATCATATTTTCTATTCCTCGTATTTTCGAACATACGGCGCGAATCAACTCCCCTTAGGAGGACTTTCATACAACAATTTAAATTTGGGCATCTTAAATATGATTTTTTTTTACCTAACGTGCTTGATGCTGTAGTGCCATCCCTGGCAACCCTATTAATTTTAATCTATTGTGAATACATATTCACTATTTTATCTTTGTATGTTAAACATTATACGAATTAATACGAATGAATAAAAGGGACACAGTTAAAATACTGAACTCAAACAGAATGGACCATTTATTTATTTAAAAATGTATTTACAATGCTAATGTCAAAAGGTAGCAGCCAATCAATCGATAGCACAATATCAACAAATGTTTGTTCTTACAAATCCTAAGACTTAGATATTTATTTTGTGCTAAAAGAATCATGTTTGTTAACTGTCAAGAAGGCAAAAAAAATTAAATCAAAATCGCTAATATGTATATTCATTGCCCTAAAAGGTAACAACGAGTAAAATTAGAGGCTCATGATTCATTTTTCGGCTTTATCTAAGCTCAAACATGCTCATATCTGGCATTTATTTCAAGAAGCGAGAGTTAGCGAAGTAAAACCCACTTAAATTCTTTGCTACAGCTGAATGTTTTGCAAGCAAATTGTCCAAATGGAATTAATGCTGCAACATAAACTCAACCTTACTTTGAGATACACCACCAGAGAGTAGTTTAAGAAAAGTCCTTCAGATTTTATAAAGAAATTTCAGTTTATATTAAATTTTATGTCATTTTGTTGTCCTGCGTTGCAGTGCGAGTAAACTTTATAAAATAGAAAATAAAACGAAATAAGTACATTTATTCATTTTACATTATCCATAATAAAATTGCTTGAAAATAAAATTAAAGCAATAAAAATTGCAACATTGTTAATCATCATCAATCAATGTCATCGTTTCGGTTGTATGTATTACTAAAGCCAACAACAAGACAATTTCTCCTCCAACCAAATACTGTACAACGGCTGATGTTGCTACTAATATTTCTGAATTAAAAATTGTTATTCTTATTCTGGTTCTTGTTCTCTCATCTAATGTCGTTGTTAAGAGTAGAAGATTGTTAATATAAACTGTTCTTTATCTTGCGATACTTGCGATGATGATGCTGATGCTGATAAAACGGATGATAGTGAAGCAGTTGCTTAAAACATTTATTGCTGTTGTAGTTGATGGCGGCTCCACCTACTTTTTAGTCAACACAAAATGTTCTCAAGTTTCTTTACGTTTTTTTGTTTTTGTTTTTCCTTTAACATCAACAACATTTGTTTTATTTAAATATTTTAACAACATGACAGATTATGGTTTGAATATTATTCAGCAATAAAAGTCGTTGCAAAAAATGGCTTGATATATTTTTTCTTGTTTGCTTATCGCATTTAAGAAGTTCTAAGGCTTGTTCTCATTACAGAAGAAAATAAAAAGATTATTGCTGGAGGCTGTCATGCAATCACTATTGGTGGAAAGAAGCAAATCGTACAGAAAATAGTTAACGTTTTTGAAATCTTTTCAACCGAACAAGCTGTGATGAATAACAACAGGTTGTAGGAAAAAATGCAGGAACAAAAATTGTCCGATTTATAATAGAAAAATGCAGGTTAAATCTTGAATACAGAGAATAAAGAATTTGAGAGGTTTGTGTTAACGCCTTAAAGTAGGCAACAAGTAATATATTGAAAAAAAGCTTTATTACAAGCATTACTTAAACAGTAATAAAACGTAAAGTTTGGCCAATAGACACTTTAAATATATTTCTATATTTAGGCCAAATTTCTTTAAAAACCACTAAACATTTTGTTTGTGATTAAATCAAGCCCATAAATTTATTTCACTAAAATATTTATTTCAAACATGCTTTTCAGAATTTTTAAAGACTACTGATAAGTTGATTAGCATCGGCGAGATGCTGGCGGCATATAGACGTATGAAAAAGGCAGAAAGCCATAATGGGGTCTATTTTTTGAGACCTAAATTAATACACTTCAATGGGCTCTTAAATCAAATAAATAATTAAGTTAGTTTTTGAGTATTATGAATGTTTGCGCCCTCCAATAGCACAAGCTGAGCTTTAATTATAAATAAACTTAAAACAAAGCAGCTCATTTGACACTTATAAAGACTGCAATGTAAAAGCATTTGCGGATGACGTTCATGGGCATGTTGCACTTAACGCTAGTGCCGCCATTCGAGCCACTACTGTATGAAAGAAATTAAGAGAGACAAATAATGATCAAATAACAAAACCTAAAACTGGTTAAAATAGAAAAAAATTTTATTTAAAATGCAACACCACACATTTTTTAACACTTCCCTTTTAATTACATTTATTTCAAATTTAATTTCTAAATAATTGAAGAATTTAAACACCTGCTTTAACACAAAACTTTAAAAATAATAATAATTCATTAATAAAGCAAAAAAAAAAGAGTGAAAGAGTTGAAAGGAAAAAAGAAGAAGAAGAAAACAATTTACCATTCAGCGGAAGTAAATAGTCATTTATATAAATTTCTCTAGTTTAACCCAGATATTTTGTCCACCATTCTTTTTACATGCCACAACTTCAACATGTTTTTGTGTGTTGTGTGCAACAACGACAACAATGACGGCGCGGCGGTGTGCTTGTCATAAAATGTTGTTGACCATAAAAATAAATATCAGCAGACATTTCAACATGTACCGAGAAAAAGGCTCACAAGAAAAATTTTATATTTGTTCTTTACGAACGAACAACCAGGCAACCGCATACGCACATTGGTAATTGGTATGCAAAAAGCGATGGCAGGGAGTTGTCATTTGAAAAACGTTTTGTAATAAGAATGTTAGACAAATAGACCACAATAGCACAAAATACAATACCTAGTACTGGTAATTCTGGTAGTGCACAGAAAACTTTGTCGAAATAATAGATTTAACTGTGGTTTTACTTCATGAAAATTTTAGTTTTTACCGAAAATAATTTCTTAATTTTTTGCAAAAAAAAAAAAAAATTTTTAATCGACTTTTAGTTTAACTTAATACCTTGTTCATACATGCATTTCTAATTGAGATAATATTCAGTTTATTGACATAATATTTTTTGCGTTCATACACACAAATATTGCGCTAACTCAATTATTATTTGACAGCTGGAAAAAAGTTGTTGTTTTTTGGTAGCGAGAAAGAAAAAGTGAAAAATATTTTCATGGAAGAAAAATGGAAGAAAACCAGCCTTTTATTAAAAAGATTTTAGTGTTGTACAATAAAAATATGGAACTTGTACAAGTAGTGCGTTCATGTTATGACTCCAAAGCGGCAATAATAAACAGAAAGAGAAATAAAAATTTGGAAATGCTGCAATGTTTTTATTTTTATTGTATTTATTTTTATTTTTTATTAATTTGTTTTGTTTGCTTTTGTTGACATTTATCTCGTCATTCATCTCGCATTGTATACTTTTGCTCATTAAACACATCTTTTACAGTGTTGTGTTTCATCTTTTGCTCAATATTCAAAGCAATTTTGAGTTTATTAAGCAATAACTTTATTGACTTTTTGTATGGAATATTGAGCTCAATAATGGACTTTATTGCGATTATCTTAATAAAGGCGCATGTATGAACACATGGTATAAGCTATTTTTACTGTAAAAAATGTTGAATAAAGTTGTTCTTTTCGAATCAATATGAATCAATATCCATCCAGGAGTAAAGAAGGACATCACTTTAAAATTAATTCAACATTTAAAATAAATTCATTATGTTAGTTTTGCATTGTATTATTTTTCTACCTAAACTATTTTTAACAATTGTTCTTATTGCAAAGCATAGCAATTTTAAAATTATGAAGAAGTTTAAAGAAATGGGGGATTCACAAGTTATTTTCCATTCCAATTTTTTCTGCTTCTTTTTCCCAACATCAAATTGCAGCCTGTGTTCAGGCAGCATTCATGTCTGCTGCATTTAAAAGTTCAAGCCTGAGTTAAAGACTTGGAGATTGAGGAGAATCAATTCTACTCTAAAACAGCTGGCTGTCCCCTAGCTTGGCTTATAATATTCACAAATAACAATTCAAATTAAACCTGATCCCACTCAAAGTTAGAAAAGATATGTTGTTTATTGCATTAAAAAAAAATATTCATCCAAGTTAGAAAAAACCGCACAATTATGAGAAACAAAACGTCAAAGTGGAGTACTAAAAACCTGTTTTTGTTATTATAACTTAAAGCTGCGCTAACCTTAGCGTTGCAAAGAAATCAAAAAACAATTTTAAAATGACGAACTGTAAATTAATTTGCATTAAAAATGGTTGTTTGTGAGTATACTTTTTATTTGCAAAAAAGAAATTACATCAGCAAAAAAATATCAAACACCCCACGCCGACGAAATGCCAAAAAAAAACAAACAAATGGAATCTACATAAAGAATAATAAATGTTTGGACAGGTTTGAATAACTTGACGTCTTTCTTTATCTTCGAAAATATGTACATAAGCTTTTTAGCCTCATTTCAATTTGCAGCTTTGAGCCCAGAAACCAAGTGTAGGTTGCATGTAGCATTAATTCCAAACACGTAAAAGGCCAAATAATACAAAATGACCAAACACAAATACCCACTCTAAATGAATTGAAGCAAGCGAAGATTGTGCACAGAAAAACTCTTTTCTCTTCATTATTCAAATAGAAACTAAATAAGTGACACAAAAGAAAACGGATGTAGACAATTCAATTTTCATTTTCAAGAATGACAATTTGGGTACAAAAAGAACATTTGTGGTTGGACAGAAATAGAGGAAAAAACTATAAAAATAAATATATGAAAACTCTAATTTTTACGCTGAAGAAAACGACAAATAAATAATTAAATTGATGCTGACAAATATTCAGAACCAAAAAACTGTATAGAAAACCCCTCCCCACGGAGGCACAACTTGTTTCTACTGTATTTTCTAAAATACTTTTTCCTCACAAAATTTGAAAACGGAAATATTTAGAGAAGAAGACCACAAAACGACCTGCATTTGCAGATTTGGCGGCACTTTCCCGTATAAGTTGTAATTTGACAAATATTCGAAACCAAAAAACTGTATAGAAAACCCCTCCCCACGGAGGCACAACTTGTTTCTACTGTATTTTCTAATGTTCGTCTGAAAGTTGTGATTTGACAAATATTGCATACCATAGAACTGCGCAGAAAACCCCCCGCGGTGTATGAATTGTTTCTACTGTATTTACAAATGTAAAAAGAGATTTGACATTGGATGTCATTTGCAAATATAAGAGCAACTGCCAATACTTTTGGCCCACCCTATAACACACATATCGTGGCTCTAACGTACAAAGGCTCCATTGTTATTTTTTCAAGCTCGGCTTTTATTTAATGGATATTTATTTCGTAAAAAGCGTCAGCTCGAAAAAAAAATACTACCGTTAAGGTCTTACTACATAAAATCAACGTTTTATATATTTTTAATCCACCACATTAAACCTTCCTGGCAACACTGCTTTTCATTCTCCAACTGAAATTTCTCTCCAACTAACATTCTACAAAAGAAAAGTCGTAAAATTGCTTGCAGGCCACAATGAGCAAAGTGAAAAGAGAAAAAAGAGACAAACAAATACGATTTACAGCAACAGTTTACAACCACGATAACAGCCAATAACCAGTAAATAAACGGTCAACATAACGGTAAATATAATTTATAACAACCACCAGCAGCAACATTAGAAAAGCAACAAAACATTTACATACACAGTTTATTATTGTTGTTGTTTTTTTATTATTATTAAATGCTTTTACTTTAGAATACGATTTGTGTTGAAATTAACATGCTTGACACGCACAGTGGAGCATTTGTTCAAAAAGATGAAGACATTCCCTGCAGTATGAATGTTTGTGTGAGGGAACGCGCTCTCTATATTTTTAAGTTTTTTTTTTTTTTTTGTTTTGTCTTGTTGCTCAAACAGAAAACACACCACGGTTTTTGTTTATCAAGATCCATAAAACTGAGAAGAAATTTCTTTACAAGTTTAAAGTCACTTTCAAAATAAAGTGTGTCAGTGGTTAAATCTCAAAACTTGAGAATATAATAAATAGATAAATAAGAATTAGGTCAATGTGATTCTTAAAATGTTATCTGAATATTGAAGTTTGTGGAGAGAAGATTTTAAGCGGCTATTATAAAAGTTCGTTGAACTGAAGGTGTCAATTTTTGTGAGTGAGTTACTTAATAATTTGTGTTTTTGTTTGAAGCCAGATAAAAGTTGTCAAGGGATTTTCTGCTGGTAATTAACTACGATTACAAAGAATCTAAAGGTAATTGGGAAGATATTTGAGCACTGAAAAAGCTTCAACAAGAATTAGTCGCACTTATTACGGCTCTTGAATGGTTCGAGAGTTTGGAACTGACTAAACGAAATTCGACTACATTTTCTTCAGTCTTTTACAAGCTCTGGAACATTTCGAAAACCAGATTAAAAACGCTTGTTGACCAGTCATACATTCCAGCAGAACTTCATCCATGATTTGTAAGCAGTAAATTTTTTCTTTTCTCTTTAAAAGAGCGGCACAGTAATCACCTTCTCAATGTTGTGTAAGGCGACAGAGACTTCATTTTCTAAGCACTTTTTTTTGGAAACCAAATAAATTTTTTTTTGGCATTGCCTTACAAAAGTGCATACAAGGAATCAATAGAGTATGGTAGTCAATTTATTTTGAATTAAATGAAATGACACGAAATGAGAAAAGGAAAAATAACAAAATTTATATAGTTTTATAAAATAAAGTTAATTAATTTCTAAAAAAAAATAAAAAAAATTTAGATAGAAAATATGCAACAACTTAGCTGGCTGAGTGGCATGGTTGTCGCTTTAGAAACATGAGCCCCTGAGTTCAAAGACGGGTTCTGACGAGAAAGTGTGGCGGCTTCGAAACAACTAGTTGTCCACCCTGCTAAATGTCTTTGATGTTTTCTTTGTCTAATTTAATTAATATCAATCACAAAGATAATATAGAAAGAACTTGAGCCTGATAAACTCAATACAGAAAGAGTTTTATAAAATAATTATAGTAGTGCAACAAAAGCATAAAAGTGATTGCTGTGAAGCGGGACATCGCGAACAAACAGCATAGGTTACGTAAGTAGCTTAGTAAGCTGTTATAACATGACTCTGCCTTACAAACCGGGTCGCAGTGAAGCAGTGGTTCTTGCTGGAATATAGCACCTAAGGGACAGTTAAGTCGGTTGGAGGAACTATATGAAATTATTTTTAATTTTAAGTGATGATATGCTCCGAAAATATGTTGCCCTTCTTCTTTTTTCGAAACTCACAAAACTAGTGCTTTCTTCCCACCCATCCAATATACATATATAAATTTGTTTTGAATGTGACGCCACTGTGCAGCTGCATTTCGTTTAGTTGTTGGTTTGCCTTTCTTCACCATATCTTTATTGCAAATTGTCAACTTAAATTATAAAAAGAGAGAGGGAGAGAAAAACCAATTCCTTAACACTTTATTGCATTTTGTTCATTTAAACTTCTTTTTTTATCACGCTTACTCGTAAAGTTCTTTGAGAAAACTGGGCCTGTTGGCGAACATGACAAAAAAAAACATACATACCTACATATATGTATATATTTTTTAATGATTTTTTCTGCCGCTTTGCTCTGGTTCTTTATGGCTTTCTTTGCACAAATATTCCGCTTGTAATTTAGTCTGTTTTTTTTTAATTTGTTTTTCTTTACGCGAGTGCTGCTGCTGCCTGCCTGCCTGCCTGCAACTTTCCAGTTTTATCAGCATGAACAAAATTGCAATTTTATCCGTTCTTCGCGCACAGACATTAAAAAACAAACATTAAACAGAAAAACAAAAATACCCGTTTCTATCCAAGTTGTTGTACAGTTATCATTATTGTTGTTGATGTTGATGTTGTTGTTGTTGTGTATATCGCTTAACGGTATAGAGCTACTTAAGTTATAATCTTCTTGACTTAAAGTGGAAAGAACATGAACAGAATCATTTATAGTGGCACAGCTGACGCTGGACTGACAAAGAATTATTTCATTGATTCGGCAGCTCTGGCGTTCACAAAGAGCGGAGAGGAATCAGGCCGTAGTTGGATTCATTGCATAACAGAGCAAATATACGGTTATTTGCCGAGCTATTAAATTCAACATTTCTTTAATTAACGTTAATAAAAACAATAAAGTGATTCGACAGTTTAAGTTAATGAAGAATTATTTATATTAAATTACTTTTTCAGGCTCAAGTTCAACCCTTGGGTTTTCACTACTTTTTAGTCAATATCAATTAAGTAAAGAAAAGTAAAATTTATTTGCTAGGTGGACAACCGGCTGTTTCTGGGTAGCAAACACCCTTCATCAGCACCCTATGAACTTTGGACGTGTCAAATTTCACAATTTTGGCACAGCCGCTTTAACCACTCGGCAACCAAAGCTCACGCAATTTTACTTTCTGTTTGTATACTTAATTAACATTAACCAAAGCAATGATATTTTTGAAGAAGAATTATTTAAATAAACTGGAGTACGGTAAAGTTCTCCACAATGAAACCGTTTTCTGTCTACTAGACCATGTAGAAACAAATTTTTAGTATAATTACATTATTACGGGCGGTGTAGTTTTGTCGAAACAATATTTTTTGTGTATATTTTATATAGAAAATATCATTAAACAACCCAATGAAAAATTCGTAAAGCCCAAAAGTATGCAACGTTTTTAAGACGTATGTTTATTAAGAGCTTTATATTCCATATATTTTGAAGTAAAGGTGAAGTTTTACGTTTGCAGACCAGTGTACTTGCATCAATTCTTGACTTGACTGGAAGAAACCTTATAGAAGAAGAGTTCTGCATTAATAAAAAAAAAGTTCCGTGTTTTACAATATATTGAATTTTTTTTTTTTTTTTTTTTTTTTTTTTTGAGAGAGAGAGATACTGAGAGAGCGATATGATTTGAACCATGTTCTTCGGATACTTCATTTCATTGAAGCAGGAAACTCCATATGAAACTGAGAATGTCAGTATTTGTTCTTATTCTGGTTATCGAAGTGTTTCAGAGTTCTGAAAAGATTAACGAAAAAGTAAAATCGAATTTCTTTGAATCTATTCCAAATTCGTTCAAAAAATATCCATATCAAAACGAAAATATTCCCCATAACAGTAAGAATTTCCATTCGTGTTTATTACAGATTTCGAGAGTTTTGAATAGACTAAAAGAAATTCGTTTACAAAAAGTAAATCTTATAAAAAAAAAAAACTCTTGAGTATTTCGTGGTCTGTAATAGGACTGATTTTAATTTGAGAAAACTCCAAAAGAAACTGAGAATGAATATAAGACATGATCTTGCAAGAACGAGCATGCTCCAGCAAGATTTGCTTTAAAAATTATAGCATTATTTTTTTTTTCTCTTTAACATCAGTTTCTTTTAGGCTTCTGCCACTGGCCTGCTGCTGAGTGCATTTTGCTTTTGCCTCAAATTTAAATGCAGTTGCAGAGCAAAAATATTTTCCCAGTAAAATTCTGTGAGTACCGTTATTTGCACTTTACAATTCTTGGTGTTTTGTATTTTTTTTTTTTTTTTTTTCACAAACAACTGGGTTTATTAATTCATTTTGGCATTCTTTTTGGTTCAGCCGCTTTTTAATATTCTTTGCAAGACCGCATTACTTTCTTGCTTTAAAATAAAAAAAATAATAAAAAGAACAGAAAATAAGAAAAATCTTGTAGTGGCTATAAAAAAAATAATAATAAACAAGTGGGCTGGTTTAGAAGCGGCAGACGAACATTGTTTAAAAAGAAGTTTTGTTTCTACTTTTTTCGTCTTTCCTTCTGTCTTTTTTTTTTTTCTTGCAGCAGCATGACCTTAATTTAGTTTTCTTTTTTCGGTGGTTTAGCACTTCTCAGGGTATAAGCGAAATCTACATAAAACGCGAATATCTCCTTTTTTTTTTGCTGCCATCATAATTTGTGTATGCTGCTTTTTTGGTGACATGAAAAGTGGAAGACAAGATACTCTGGCAAATTATATTTACACATTTTTGTTGCTGTTGTTGTTCTCCGTGTCAGGTTGCCATTTGAGTTGTTTATCTTACAACAAACAGAATTTTAAATTGCAACAACTGTTAATGTTTTAGTATTTTCCTCTATTATTTTTCATTATTATTTTTTTTTTTTTTTTTTTTGTATACACTTCTTGCAATTCACAAATTTGGAGATGTTGAAAAAATACTAAAGCATAAGTTAAGGAGTTTATATAAATACATACATACTTGCCTATCTGCAAGGAGAACAAAATTGTTTTTCTCATAAGTTGAAAATTTCCATAAAGAGGTACAAGTTGCCTGTTTAAAAAGCTTTAAAGTTCTTAAGGGTAGCAAAAAGAAAGAGGAAAAACAGTGTGAACAGAATAAGGCAAACAAATTACTAATATTATTATTTTTGAGACTGACATACATATGGCAATTTCTATGTCATGCTACGTGACATTTTCACACGTATGGAGTAGAATAGATTGTGTAGCAATAAAAATACTACTTGCAAACTAAATTGGTCTTGACAGTTCATTCAGGATGTTCTACATTAGCAAAAAAAGGTGTATTGCCAGCACTGTTGTTCAAAATATCGAACAAAATAAGAGAATAGCGTACGTGACGCAAAGCAAGCACATGTTTTTTTTTTCTAACAGCATTCAATATTTTTATATTCATTGAAATGCCCAGAAGCACAATTACAATCCATGAGCGTCCACTAGACCGGCTGTTTTCTCTCCCTCTCTCTTTTTTTTTGTCAAACAAATTGTTTCCATTAAATGATTTAAATTTAAATAGAATTGGGAATTTCCAATTTTATATTTATATTTAATCTCTACCAGTTCTTGAGAACAAGATTAAATATTTTCTATCGTAAAAATTAATTATTTAATTAATTTTATGGCTGCCAACATTTCTTTCTCCCTCCATATTTTGTATAAAAAACAACGTCTCAAAAAGTTACCAGAGAAAGAAGAAATAATTAGATAAAAGAATGCTTTTATCAAAACATCTTCTAGAAGACAGGTTGGAGAAATAGATCTAACCTTGGTCATTGCTTTTTGATAATAAAGAACCTGTTTTCAAGCCTAATTTCATTAACAGATTAACATTTTTTATCAATAAAATTTAAGAAAAAAATATACATAAAAACAAACAACCAGCAAAGCTCAGAAAAATGATTGTTTCTTCAAAACTCTACTCTTAAAGACACATGGTAGACAAAATATGTATGTACATATAATCTGAAATAAACACAGCATGCTTTAGCCCAAATAATTTTTAAGTTATCTTTCAGTAGAGAACAAAAAAAAAATTTATAATAAAAATTACTTTATGCTTGTTTTTTAATTAAAAAAAAAAACCTGTACTTTAAGCAACTTCTTGCTGTGAATATAAATGTTTTAGTGAATTTCTTTAGATTTTTTTTTTTTTTTTTCTTTAAATATTATTTACTAAACACATCATGTTTAGTTGTTAAATTTGTTTTGGCCCACATGTTTAGGAATTCATTTCAACAACATCTGTTGTGGTTAAAAATAAATAAATAGAAAAAAAAAAAAAAATTAAGAAAAAAAATTGTTCAAAGACAATTGAAAATAATAGAAGATCATGTATGTGTCGCCTTGCTTCTTTAAATTTTTTAAGTAATAATTAAAAATTTTTAGTAGTTCTTAAAATAAAAAATAACAAACAAACACATTATTCGCCTTACTGCCGCAAACGTTGTCGTCAAATATTTTTCATCAACTCGACAATGAATCAGTATAATTTAGCAGCATATGTTGATGTCGATTTGTTATCGAAAGTTTTTGAAAAATATTTATAATGAATGATTCTCCCGTATTTTGAATTTGTTTTCTATAAATTTTTGTTGTTCATTAACACCGGTATTCATAAAAAATATAAAACATTGTTAAAACACATTTTACAAAAAAAAATTTTCATCTAAAATTTTTTCTAAAATGTATTTGAGCAACGTTTTATTTTTTATGAATGCCGGTGTAAATGTTTATCAAAGAACAAAATTGGGGGTCGGTCAATTCTCACACTTTGACAAAGTGAAATGAAAAAGTTTTCATTTAGATTTTCATAATTGTCTATTTTAGAAATATATTTAATTCAATATCAGGCATAAAGTATTTTCCAAAAGATAGAATCACTCACACACCGGCTGAAACATCTGCATTTTTGAGAACTTAAAACATCGAGTTGATGAGCCATCCTCCGTAGAGCCCTGACTTTGCACCGAATGTCTTCTTTTTATTCGCGTACCTAAAAAAACAAACTGGTAGGCCAACGTTTCTCGGCACCTGAAGAAGCAGTTGCTACTTTCCGAATGCATGTTTTGGGGATACCTCCAGCAGAGTGGCAGAAGTGCTTAGACAATTGATTTAGACTTGCAAAATTGTATAGATTTTCATGGAGAATATTTTGAAAATTAATACTGAATTTTTTCTTAGTGAAGGCCGGCCATATTGAATGCATTGTGTATGGATAGAAGAAAACTACACTTTGAGAGCTTCTTAGCTGGGGTACAACTAGGTGTTTTCTATACACCATGGTGCTGGGTAAGCAAGCACAGTTTTATTGCAGACCACTCAGCCTTTGATTTATCTTTCAATTTGTATTTATTTTATCAATCACTTTCAATTTTTGCCCCCGTTTCTTTTCCCAGTGTTTTCCATTTCTCTTGATTTTAGCAAAAAAAAAAAAACAAATAATAATTTCTTTTGCCTGAAAATTAACTAAAATATTTTTTGAACGTATGGAAACTGAAAAGAATGGTATTTATAATTAATTATGTTGTATGGGGCAAAAATTTAAACATGAATTTGAACAAGTGTTCAACGTCAAGAGCGGCGCAAAAAGAAAAACAAATACACAAAACTAATTATTTGTTATAAATGAAAAATAGAAGAAGAAAAAAAAAAAAAGATATTATTATCTATACCAAATGACTTTGAGGGAAAGCAAGTGTTTGCTAAAAAAAAAAAAACGAAAAAATCAAATTTTCAAAATGTGAAAGCAGAACTAAAAGTGCCCTTCACTACGAAGTGCAAAAATATGAATATTTTAATTAACTTTCCTTATTATTTACACAGTAGTATGAAGTCATACGACTTTAAAGCCTTCACTGTTGCTTAAGGGCAGTTCAAATAATTGTTATAATATTTCAATTGCACTTTACTTAACAAAAGCCTAAATACATTACTCGTGACTGTCAAAAAATGTAGAGTAAATTACATTTTGTATTTAGACTATCACATTGCAAATACATAAAATGAAAAATACTAGAATCCTTGGTGCCAGAAGAAGTGCCGGTCTCTAGAAATATATAACAACTAGAGTTGTCCAAAAAAAAAACTAAATCCCACTACGACATGGCGTAATCGAAGTTTATTTCAAATCATCGAATTATGAAATTTGTGTTGGTCTGAAAAATGAAAAGTATTTACCAGTAAGATTAAGTATAGACAGCCGGTAATGAAGAGCTCAGGTAGTGGCATTTCACTAAACGCTGTTGCCTAAAACCCGTATACACTTAGTCATAACCTGAGATCGAAGCAATATGGGTGCTGATGACAGTCGAGGTGGTCATGAAACAGTCAATAAGTCTTCAACTTCACTTTGCTGGTCTTCTCTAAAAATGTTGATCACTCCAATTTTATCACAAAAAAAAACTCATGTCCAATTTTGAGCAGGTGAAATTGAATTCAAGTCTGACAATTGAAAAGTAATATAGCTGTTAACAATTTAAGAAAGAAAGAAAGCGACCTCCCATACGACTTGCAGTCCAACCTAGATTAGCGCCTCAAGCGTATTTTTGCTGTGTAAACCACCCCAGCAAACAAGAAATGTTTGCTGTGTTAAAGGTTTGTTTGAACATCTCTGATTCCCATTCTCAACCAACTTAGATATTGATTCAATTTCGGACTATATTTAGTTTTTAATAAATTTGTTCAATTTGTATTATTTTGCTTCTTTCTGAATGTTTTTTTACCTGCATGGAATTTGTACATCTTTAGGAGCAGCTGGTTGTTACTTTGATCAGTATGTAAATAATTTTAATAAAAGACCTTTAGCTCAAGAAAATATACATACATATATATAAAATAAAAAAAGGGGTCGAAAAAAAACAAAATAATAAATCTTTAAAAAAAAATATTTACTGGTCACTGTGCATTTGATTTCGAAATCCTCCCCTGGGTCTCATAAATTGACGGTTAGTCGTAAAATCCCAGCCTTGTTCTCAATTTCAACACAAAAAATATTTCATTTTTTTTTTTGTTAAATCTAAATAAAAAAATCTTTTTTAAATAACTTAACACCAACAACCACAAAAATCTTAATTATGAGCTGACTAAAATCTTCGTCATCCCCGTCATTAACGAAATTCGGTCCAAATGTGTGATTTGTTTTTTTTTTTCGTATTACCTGTGCTGGCTTTTAAATTTATTTCATGTTTGTCTAAATGAATTTTTGTTTTTGTTATATTTTTAGCCACATGAAAAATTTGTGGCATTTTTTTTTTTTTTTTTCAATTTCCAAAAGTCAAATGAGTATTTTTTTGAAAAATTTGACAATTTCCTCTCTAAAAGAAAAAAAAAACCATCATCATAATTTTTGTTTGGCCTGCAGCCAAAAACGAAAGAGAAAAAAAAATTAATTGTTTGAATTTAATGAATGTTTTAAAACAAAATGATGATGTTGCCTCCATGATGGTGCCATTTTTATGTTTTTTTTTTTTTTTTTTTGCTCAGGGGATATTGGATCACCTTAAAACATGTGATAGTTTGTCATTATAATGAATGATTCATTTAGGCACACAAAAACACATTTTGATAAATGCTGTTTTTATTCAAAAAAAAAAAAAAAAAAAATTAACTATTTAATTGGATTAAAAGATAAATGGGGAATTTAGAGAGCATGTGCCCGACAGTAGAGCAAGTTTTTTTGTTGTCTTCTTGTGACACTAAGGCAGCACCAGTTAAGTGTCAAGGCCTTGAGACTTAAGCGAAATGGGAATGAAAAAAAAACTTTAAAAATCTAATTCCAAATGAGTTGTGAAGAAATGATTTGTTTAAATAGTATTCACTAAATTTCTTAAGGCATAACAAAGAAACACACATATATTTTGCATTCCTTTGCCCAATGATTGATGCAACTTGTCCTCTACCTCTTCCCAAACAAAAAAAAAAAAAAAACTGGTACAATTAAATTGCTTTCAGCAAACAAATAACAAAAGTTAAAACAACTTAATGACCAAATTTATAATTGTCCGAACAAAGCAGTTTTCGAAGAATTAGACTTCAATAAAATATATGACTAAAAAAAATACAAACCATAATAAATCAAAAATTATAATAAAAAAAAATAAAAAATAAAGACAGTAAATGATGCGTTTAACAAAAGAAGGTGCTAAATTAGAGGCGTTAGAAATACATCACCAGTATAAAATTAATGGCCAAAAGTAAAACAAGACCCAAGGGTGGATAAATTCATACAGACAATACATACATTGTCACCTACCTGCAAAGAGAAGAAAAGAGAATAGAAGGTAGCGATAAGTAAATGCTGAAATATTTTTTAAATGAAATAGAACAAGGAGACAGACAAGTCACTTGCAAAAAAAAGCTGATGCAAATAGTCTGGCACTAAGGCACTTGCTAAGCATTGCAAAATATTTAAAGGCCTGGACACATCAGGGGAATACCATGTTATTTAGTGCTACATGGGAAAGTGATGATGAAACAACATATCTCCCCCTTTCACATCATTTTAATTCCCTACTTTTTTCCATATTGCTCAACCACTGCATATTTAATGATCTACTGCATGACATTGCCAAAGTATATTTTATAAATTGAATACGCCTGTTGCCTGAAAACAATTTCGGCCATGAACATTTTCAAATTTAATTTTTCATTTTGTTTCAAAACACAAATACAAATCAAAACTGAGTGAATGTGAATGCTTCTTAAAACATAATGAAATCAATAGTTGAAAACTGAGAAGAAAAAATAAACATTAAATCCAAAATTTTTCTTTTGCACTGGCAGTTTTCACTGAAAGCAATAGTCGTCAGTGGTTGTGTACAATGTTAAATAAACACAATTAAAATATCAGAAGCCTTGTGACAACAACAGCAACTACTACAACAGGAATTATCAAAATACATGCATGATGGATGAGTTAATAAGAGAATGACTGACTGACTGACTGAATGAATGTGTGCAGGCATAATGATGAATCACAACACAGTCCTGAGTGGGAAAGCACAGGATCCTGACGATGATGACAGAGATGCTGCTGGTGCCACAGCCACTGAAGGTGATTTTGCTTTTAATTTTTCCACCATCACTCACTCATTGCTTTGCTCTTGTATTAATCCACTTTCGAACCCATCCCCCCCTCATTCCATGCGATTAAGTATGTACTTCCTGCAAATACTATGGAGAATTGTATTTGTCGAAAAATTCACAACCTAAAGTGAAGTGGTTATAAATATGTATGTACAAACCAAACCGAATTTATGATTTTCGGAGTTCTTTAATATACAAAAAAATAATAATAATCTTTTATACATAAATATTGGAATATGTACGACTGTAGTGGAATATTTAATGAATCGCATGTTGTATTTCATCAGCTAAAATCAAACTGAAGCCATATTGAATAAAAATAATACAAATAAATATGACTATCGGGGCTGTCAGTCATAGTATCCAATTTTATTAATGTGTATTTGAGCTTGAAACGATCAATACATAATTTGATGTTCATGTGATTTCGAAATCACATAGTGATTTAAAAATCATTTTGTGTGATTTCGATTTTTTTTTTAAACCCGGATTTGTAATCTCAAACCACACGAGTGGTTTTAAAATCACATGTATATAGGGTCTCAAATCCACATGTGTGGCTTCAAGCTAACATGTGTGGTTTCAGATCACATGTGTGATTTCTACATTACTTTGAAAATGCATGTGTAATTTCCAAATCACATGTTAAATTCAAAAATCATTTTTGTGGCGTGCATATCACTTCAAAACAGCATGTGTAATTTCAAAACCGCACCTGTGATTTTAAAATCACTTAGGTGGTTTCAAAATCACATAAACGATTTTTACACTACTTAAAAGGCGCATGAGTATTCACATCTGTGATTTAAAAAACAATTGTGTGATTTTTGATATTTCCCCATAGGGGCTGTTCACAAATTACGTAACGCAATTTTTGCAGATTTTTTTACGTAATTTGTGAACAGCCCCATATGCCAATTGTCATCATAGTCGATGTTTAAAGTTATGCACTCCTATTTTCGCTACCAACAGCATTTGAAACCGATTAATAGGCTTCAATTAGCCCTTGGGTCTAAGAGATGTCAAATGTCTGCTAAGAAGCTGAAAACTGTTGCTGAAAAAGAATGTGCAGGCGTGAATATTTCAAAATGAATTCTTCAAAAGCGCTGGTGTAATTTCAAAAGTTAATGCTCGCTTTTAAAATCAAATGTGTGGCTTTAAGATCACATCTGTGGGTTATAAATCACATGTGTGATCACAATATTACTGCAAAGCTGCATACGTGATTTCAAAATCACAAAATTATTTCTGCAATTTCCACGTTACTTTAAAGACGCATTCTGGTTTACTTTTGAAAACCACATCCACGACTTTAAAATCCCTGGTATAAATTGAGAAAAGCCTGTCTGATTTCAAAACCAAAATGCGTTTTCGTAATTACACGTGTGATTTTCAGACCACATATGAGATTTTGAAATCAACTTTTAAAATTGTATTTTGTAAAAAAAACAACAAAGCTAGTGCAATTTTTAGCATGTGTAGTTTTAAAAGCGTATGTGTGGTTTCAAAATCACAGGTGTCATCAAAACATGCAAATATGCATAATAGTTTAGGGCCACGAAGTTTTTCCAATACATATAAATTACATACATACGTACATGATTAAGATTTAAAAATTTTTTTTTTTTTTTAAATCAAAGTTGTTTAAACTACATTAAAGCTTTTAATAATTTTACAAGTTCGTCTTGTTTTTATTTGATTAAATTTGTAGTAAATATTTTCCTGGGATGCAAAAACCAAATTATACTCAAATTCAGCCAACAAACAAAGTTACGCTTCACAAATCCGGAAACGGAAACGAGCATTTAATATCACATTCATGTTGGCGAAAAGAATTCGTTTATTTTAAACTTTTTTTTTTTTTTTGCATATAATTCAATACACAAAAATGTCTTTCTATTTTGCCTTTTAAGTGCAGAAGACAACCAATATGTATGTGTTAAAGAGCAAATGGTTGGTGGATACTGACAGCATTTCGTTCATCACGCGAGGGGAATTTTGGGTTAAAGCACATCGAAACACAAACACAGTCACACACATCCACCCGCCAACTCACTCAGTCAAACATCATCAAATTTGTAATGCGAGACCCAACTTAAGATAAGTCGGCAAAAAAAAAGAAAGAAAGAAAAACCGTTGGAAAGAGAAAAACTAAAAACCGAAAAGATTGAAGTGCTGGAAGGTGGTGAGAAGGTGGCCGGGGTAAGGGATCTTTTTAACCCTTTTGAAATATTTTCAAGCACGCACTGCAAATGATATTTTCAAGTATGTGTTTGATTGTTAGTAAAAATTTCAATGGTGACGACGATTTCAATGAACAAACATGCATGTTGTGACCCCTTTGTGCCTCTTCACTCTGTTAAAAAATATTTGCTTTCTGAAAAGGACGTCGGTCGTTCGGTTGTTGTTTGCAAGAGCAAGTGTTTGTTAGTTGGTTTGTTGGCCTGCTTGGCTGTTTGAAAAATTTCAAAATTTCCACTCAACGTCATCCACAAACAAACTTACATACAAATTTGAGCTTTTCAACAACAATGCCTGCAGCAACAAATAAAAATAACAGCAGCAGCAACAACAACAACAGCAACAACTTCACAGTGACCAACTTCAAAAACATTCATACGTTTTCATTGGAAAATATATTTTACGTATGAATATTTTAAGTATTTTATTTCGATATTTGTTGAAGTTTTTCTTTCCTGTTTTTTTTTTTTTTTTAACTATTGGAATGCTGTTTGTTGGCTTTTCATCAACTGGCTGAATGAACATTGTATCTAGAGTTATGTTGGTTCAATTTAATGAAAATAATAAGAAAATTAAAAAAAACTTTGTATATAAACAAATATTTGAGTATTGTATGTTAAAACATTTTAAATGTGAGTGCTGTGCACAATGGTAACAAAAATTAAAAAAAAAATCAAGTTTTGTAAAATTTGGTTCTGAACTTGACTGTTTGATCAAGAGCACTTCGAGACACAAAATCTAGCATTGACGTATAGGAGTGAAGATGGCTCAAAGGTAGTGACTTCACTAATGTAACATCACACAAAAATATAAAATAAAAAAAAATAAAAATTAAAACATTTAAAATTATTTTTTAAAAAAAGAAAATTTTTACACGTCGCAGTTTTTTCTCAATCCAAAAGCTATTGAAAAATCGATGGCACAATATTGATTGCTAAAACGACCTATCCTAGTAATCATGCTGCCATTTTTCCACAAAATTTTAAATTAATCGCCGAGCAGAGAGAGAGAGAGAGAGAGAGAGAGCTGTAGAGAGAGAACTGTCCTGTTCGTGATCGACTGAGTTCTGTCACGTATTCTGTGTGTTTGTTATTTGCTTTATTTCTGTTTTAATTAATTTTTAATTAATTAATTAAATTAATTTAATTTTTAATTAATTAATTAAATTTAAATTTTTAATTAATTAATTAAATTAAATTAATTTTTAATTAATCAATTAAAATAATTTAATTTTTAATTAATCAATTAAATTAATTTAATTTTTAATTAATTAATTAAATCAATTTAATTTTTCAGTAATTAATTAAATTAATTTAATTTTTAATTAAATTAACTTAATTTTTAATTAATTAATTAAATTAATTTAATTTTTAATTAATTAATTAAATTAATTTTTAATTAATTTTTACTCGTTAGTTCATCTTAGAGTGTAGCTTCATACCAGGTAATTGTAGAAAAGCAGAAAAAATATGTATTTGCAGAGGAACATATTACTTTCAACAATAATATATGGGTTAATATATTATGGTTGTAGACAACAATATTATGATTGTCAACTAACCAGCCATATAACATGTCCGTAACCATATTATATTATATGTATTTAACACATTGTATTACAAATAAATTACGCAGTCACCAAAAAACTTTTTGTCAGGTCTGAAAATGTCTTTACTTAAAACCGTGTGATTGCCAAAAGCCAATTGCATCAAAAACTTGACTTTACGCTAATATTTTGTGATTTCTCGTTTAAAATGTTACTCCAAATGTCACTTGTAGTATAGCATGTTATGTTGGTGAAATAATGCTCATTTCTAGTTCAGAAATCAAGTGATTTAAAGGCACGTGATTTGCTCAACAGTTCTGTAGATTAACTTTCGTTTTTCTAAAAAAGAAAAAACAATAGTACATGAAAGCAACCGTGGCACGAAACAGTCAGGGTGTGTACCCCAGCCAATAAGTCCTTAAATTTAAAATAATGATCACTAAAAAAATCTTATCGCTAAAAATCGTTCTCAATTCTGAGGAGGTAAAAATCTAACTCAAGCTCAATAAAATAACTACCAATTAAAAACACATTTTTCCAAGTGCGTATTATACTTGTACTACTACAGTTAAGAGTTTTGAGCAAGAGGGTCGTGAGCAGTCTGTAACTGATCTACCAAACAGCCCTCGTATTTGTATTAAAGAATCTTGAGTTTGCAAATATTTCATATTCTCCATTTATTTATTAATTTTTAACAAAAAATGTTTCTTTTAATATTAAAACGGAGAAAAAAGGAGAGGGAAAAGAATGTGAAAATGCTTTCCGTAACACTGACCACAAAATTTTTGCTCTTCTTACAACAAATCAGCCCAGAATATCCGTCCTTTATGACATGTCCTCTGCATCCTGAGCAAACACACACGTGCACGCACACGCCCAAAAGCTTGAAAAGTAAGTACGTATAGAGCGAAAACAAAATGTAATTTAAAGGGAAAGTGTCAACATAAACAAACAGCAACACAACCACCATACATGTCAAAATTCTTTTGTTTGTTGATATGATTTATTAATTCGCATGCAGATTTTTCGCTTGGTTCTTGCTCCCTGTGTGCTGTGGTCTCAGTCTATTTGTTTTTTGAAGGTTCTGATTTGCGTTTTTCGATTTATTTTTTGTCTTTTGGGTTCTGCAGATTTTGATACCACAAAACAGCACAGAAAGACAAAAAAAAAAATTACCCTACTTCGTTTTTTTGTTTGTTTTGTTTTCTGTGCCATAGTACACTGCAGTAAAAACGATAAAAAAGTCCATTCGAGGAGCCCACAAAATAAACAAATAAACATTAAAGAAAACATTTTCGACCTCAAATGAATATTTCACTACGTTACACCATTAAAACAAAAGGCCTTAAAAAGCCATGAATATAAAAGCTCATCCATTATTTTAAACACTCTTGTGTATTAAAAGGCAACGGAAGGAACCCCAGTACCAATCCCTGTCAAGCTTAAGCAGAAATTTGCGCACATGGCCAAGCGAAAATAAGCAACTAATGATTTTGTGCTGCCTAAAATAATGTAAGAGTAATTTTAAAGCAACCACTGTTTGTTACGACTCAACGAATCTGCAAAGCAAATGGCAAAATTTGTAAATGATTTATGAGAAATTGTTTTATGATGTGTGAGTGTTTGACAAAGAAAGAGTGGCCGCAAGGAAGCGCTACATTTTAATAGTTAAGGTAATTTAATTATTTTAAGTAGAAAAAAATATACATATATATAAGACAAAATAACTAAAACTTTCAAATAATTTTTAGTCATAAAAACTGTCCGTAAAATAAAACAAAAAAATCAGTTGACAAAAAATTTTCTTGAGAAAGTTTCATTCAATGAAAATTTTCGTTACATAAATCTCAGCTAGCAATCATGTTTCTTTGAAGTTGTAGTACACGTAGAACAGCCTTGGCTGTACCCCAGCAAATAAATGTTGTGTAATAGTTTTTTTCAAAAGTGTTACTGCTTAAATTCGTTTTCTATTTACTCTTAGTTGAGGAAGATTTTTTGTTTGTTATAAATTGTAGTGAATAACATTTTTGAAAAAGGCAAGAGAAGTGATAAAATGAACATTTATTAGCTGGGGTACAACCATGGCTATTCTACGTTTACTACAACTTCAGAGAAAAATGATTGCTAGTATCGTAAATAAATCGCACTTTTTCATTAAATGAAACTTTCTCAAGACCTCGATCGAAAGTGGGACGCACTTGAAGGAATTAAGTCTGCAGGAGAAGTGGCTCCAACAGGATGGAGTCAAACAACACCGGATGACTTCTTTTGGTCCACCTGCTACACTCAGCTATGTATTCTTTTAGAGCCACATAAACTAAAAATTAGCATAAGTAACAAAACTGTCACTTTGATTTTGGTAGTCACGATGTTGCTATTGTGACGTGACTTAGAATCAGTCTGTTAATTTTGATATTATTTTAAAACTTCCATAACTTTATACTCAGATTATACTCAGTTATAATTATAAGTTTTCTTTTTTCTTCCAGTTGATGCCACCATATTTTTATAAAATTTTTGCGCGCTTAACGATCGTCTGCTTGTGCTGTAAAAAGGAAGGCATATCTTTCTTTAAACATTTTACGTTTCAACAAGTTCTTCTTGCCACGCACGCAACCTTTAAACAATTTAAAAAGTAATTTGTTCTTGTTAAAGCCAAAGACAAAGGCCATTGTGAAAAATGTTTCCATTTTTAACGCTGCTTATTTTTTGAAAAATGTGCGTTCTGGAAACTTTAACATCATCAGCACCACCACCACCACCACCACCAGCAGCAGCAGGAACATTTTTAGGAAGCAGTAAGTGTAGAAAAAAAAGATGAAATCTAAGAAAAACTTAAGGCGATTTAATGCGTTCATTTCATTATCTTAATAAAGTTACCAACATTTGTTGGAGGCTGCTTTGCCAGGTTCAATCTCCCCATTTTTTCCTTTTTTTTTGCTTTGCTTTTTTTGTGACGTAAAAAGGCAAAAAGGTAGTTACGAAACAAATTTGATGGCGAAATGTGAAAATGAGTGGATGATGAATGAGAAAATATGTAAAATGTATATATACATACTAATTTTGTAGCATACAAAGTTGTAACAAAAAATATAAGAAAACCATAGCATACTTTGCGGCAATTTTATTATTATTTTTTTCATGTTTTGCCATCTCCGTAAGAAAATTCTCTTTCTTTGCTTTTTTTTTATCAAAGACTCGAGACTATAAAAGAGCAGTAAATATGTAAGGAATGTTATACGAGAGTAGAAAATATTGAAAATGGTTAAACGGCATATTTTGCATAACAAAGTAGCACACGGCAGCCGAAGCATAGCAAACCGCCATCCATACGCTACTCCTTTAACAAACATTATGCGCTAACTAAACTACTCAAAAGTATTTAAAGTGAACGACTTTAGTATTATAGAAAATAGACATAACAGCAGCCAAAAATACTTAAAATATATATTTATTCAAAAATGAAGCAGAAAGAATTCAGCTTTTCATAATACTTTTGATGAATAATAATAATAATAATAAAAAGGCGAGAGTAAATATTTTAGGCATTTCCTTACAATATACTTCTTTACAAAAAGCCCCCCAAAAAAAAACAGTTTTAAAAAATTAAGTATGTATTAAAAATCGAAAATATGTACTTGAAGTAGCGCGAATGAAAAGCAAAATCTAAAGCCATTTAAATGAATTGGTGGATGCCAGGATGCTGTGTTTGCTGGTTGGAGAAGTAGTATACAACGAAATTGTATTATTTGCTAAAGTTATGCTGGCAGTAGCTGCTGCGGGGCGGGCGGGCAAGAGAATTTCATTTTCTTTGTTATATTATTAAGAGAAGAAATGAATTCTATATTTTGCTCCATTAAATTTTTTTTCTTTTTCGTTGTAGGTTTTGGGCTTTTTTTGTTTTGCCTTTTCATTTTGTTCTGTGCCATTAACTTAAATATGAAGATTTTCTGTCTGGCTGAGTAACTGTGTAATAGATTTCAATTAATTTAATAGAAAACCTACATTTTTATTTCAATGCTGTAATTTAATATTAAATACTAATGCTGCTTTGATCTTAAAAATTTAAAAGAAAAATAGAAAAAATATGGTAAATTTTTTTTTACAAAGAAATTGTTTGAAGGCCCGAATTAAAGTTTAGCATTTAAAGGCAGCAAAATTCTTATATTTTGCAGTAAAAGCACATACTGCTACGACTTTTATTTAATCATGATATCCCTATAACTTCTCGGTTCAGGGAACTTCAGTTCAATTATGAAGCGCCCAAAAGTATGCCTCCCATGTTCAGTAAAAAAGATCAATTTAAATAACTAGTAGCATTGCCATATAAGCGAAGTTAATAGAACGGCAATAGGGGGCGCTGGAACACGTGATGCACAACACAAGTATCAAAGGTTCTCGTCTTAGAATTTAATAGATTAGTTTCTCTTGTGGTATACCAACCACTGCAGCGCAAAAGTGGATAATACTGGCATCAGGCGTAGATGGTTCTCGACTTGAAAATTTATGGAAGCTGAGTTAGATGTTCTAGGAGAGAGTGTCGAAGACTTCGTCTGCCTATGAGCGGCTCTTTCCAACAGGAGAGCAAATTACTTGGGCACACCGACACTACACGGGCTGGATAAAGTGTCGAAATGCGAATTAAACAGAGTGGAGTCTTTCATCCATTCGTCTGGCTGGTTCAGGGCAGAACCACTAGGTGGTGTGTAGGGCAGTTTTCTTACCGACTCTTCGGGTAGCACAATGGGACCTCCTAGGTCCCAAGCTGGCGGATGTCACGACTGGCAGCCAGTGCCACCTAACACAACATGTGTACAGATGGGGCAGTACCCTCGGCCTTTCATTTCATTAGTAAACAACATTGGGTCTTGTGTGCACCTGCTTTTACCATCCATTCGGAGACTCTGCGCAGACAATTACTGAGTGTAACGTTCATGTTCTGCCTTTTGGTCTCCATCTCTGATTGGCTGGGTCCATGGTCGAATGAATTGGAATGGTAAATGTTGCTATCATCATGCGAGCATTTTCTTTCACAACTACATTAGTTTTATTTCCTTTTTCCGCTTTTACGTAAAATATGATAAAGTTTTTGAAAAGTATTCTCTGCCAAATTGTTGTTTTTTAATTTCCCTTTCAAACCAACAAAAGCATCACTTGGCTTATAAATTGCATGTTTTTAAGCAAATTTCTATTAAAATTTTTAAACCATTTATCTTATTTTTCCCCCGCAAAGCACTTAAACTAAAAAATAAGAGAACAAAAAAATAGTAAAAATTGTCGACAACACTTCAAATTTCAAGTGTGGAAACCATTAATTTTCCTAAATATGTATTTGTCCAAAAAGGAGGAAAGCAAAAAAAAAAAAAAAACAAACCTGGGAAAATAGAAGCAACGAACTAAACGCACGAACAAACTTTCAACAATTTTTATTATTCATATGTTTAACGTATTTTAAATCCAACATACAACATTTCGTTCATGACCAGGGAACAAGAAGAACAAATACTCGTATCTAGACGAGGACGAAGAAGTAAGAGCTTCTTTCTGCATGAACACAACATGTATCTAAAATTTATTGAACCAACAAAATGAAATGATTTGACACTTCATCGTTAGACAGAAAACAGCAGTAGAAAACAAAGCAACAACTGCTTGTTAAGGGTTTAAAATTGGGTGTTAAACCATTTGCAAAACAAACAAAAAAAAAGGAAGAAAATACTGTTTCTTCTTTTTTTATCAAAGCAAAAAAAACAACAACATATGGTCACAAAAACTAACGTGATGCATAAAATAGATATTTTCTGTTCTTTTGCCCAACTCTCACATACGAACCACGTACTGACACTTACGGCTACTCACACTCTATTGTTCACACAAGAAATTCCCCAGACAGCTATAAAAATTGCATTTTAAACATTAATTTCTATTGAAGAAAAAAAAATGGAAATTTGTTTGAAGGACTTTAAAATTGAGTTTAAATAAAACATTTCATTGCTTTGAAAATTTGCAATTCAAACAGTTTGCCTTTAGGAATTGTTAAAGAAAAAATTTAATACGCTTCACAAAGCAGTACCTAAACGATTTGTTAAGCTTTTTGTGACATGTCAAAAAAGAAGCACACAAGGACTGGTTTTAAAAGTTGATTTCAAGCTTGGAAATCGCTTTCAATTTGAACGCAGTTGGTGAACGCACCAATTGTACGTTATAAGTGTCATGTGATTTTGAAATCACTTACGTAATTTGGAAGTCAAGCAAGTGATTTTAAAATACAGTAAGTAATTTTAAAATTAGGTGTGCGGTTTTCAAACCACACTTGTGAATTTCAATTCACTTGTGTGATTTGAAAAGCACATGCGTAATTTTAAAATCCAGTAAGAAACTTTAAAATTAGGTGTGCGGTTTTTAAAAACCACTTTTGTGTTTTTCAATTCACCTGTGTGATTTTGAAAACACGTGTGCAATTTTAGCATGCGGTTTTTTTAGAAAAACCGGTATAAATCTGGGGTAGTTATTTCCAAGACCACAGATCAATAAGTTTTAGCAGCTGGAGGAGAAAAACTGTGGCAAAATTTTGGCATTCCGTTTATTTTGTTTTTGTTGTACATTTTATTTCAAATTCGCATGTGTGATTTTGAAATCACTTACGTGATTTTGATGTCAAGCGTGTGATTTTAAAACCACTTGCGTGATTTTAAAGTAAGCAGTTTTGAAATTAGATATGCGGTTTCACACACATAATTGTGGTTTTAAATTCGCTTGTGTGATTTTAAGTCCACTAGAGTGATTTTGAACACACGTGTGCAACTTTACTATCACATATGTATGTATATGGTTTTCTATGAGCAATTAGCTATGCGATTTGAAAAACACAGTTGTGATATTCAATTCACTTGTGTGATTTTCAATTCACTTGTGTGATTTAGAAAACACATGTTTTTCTTAATATTTTGATTTCACATATACCCTTTTATCACTACATGAAGTACTTTGAAGAGTTGTTGCTTAATTCACAATTAATATCGTGCATTTTGGTTGGGCTTCCCTTGCAAAGTGATACATTTTTATTATCACCGAGATGCAAGCTTCTTCTTACATTAACTGACTGACATGTCACTCAGGCGGCAGATCAGTTGTGATTATAAAAAAAATGTCATTAAGACAACATCCTGTACTGTATTTCTTGAGAACTGGATTAAAAATAACCCCACTGTGCACCACTCACTTAAAGTACAACAAAAACAATTTTCTTAAGCTTCTTAATAGTCAGCAGGAACAAATTTATGTAATGCTTAAAAATAACCTAAAATACATATAACTTTTTGTACGTGTGTGTAACTGATAACGGCAATTTTACAACCACTTGTCGTTGTAAGCAGAGTTACAGAGAGCAGCGTAATATTGGCCACCACAAACATGTTCAATAAAACAAATATGTTTGTGCTCGCGCGTGTGAACACACTACCACAGCTGTTAACAACTGTATACAATTTACTTTGCTCCCCCCCCTCCTTCCACGGCTTCACTTACTAAGCATATTAAAGCGTAGAAGTTTGCTTTTAGACAAAATATAGAAGAAAAAAAAACCCTAAATAAAAATTTTACAGCGTTAAACCCAAACCACACATATTTCTCTATTAAAACCCACATGTGCTGTGCTGCAAATAAAAAACAAATAAAAACAACAAACACTGACATTGAGGTCCAGCACTGTGGAAATAACAAGACCACAAACAACAACTAGAACAGCAACGACAGGAGTTGTTACCCCAACATATTGCATTGATAAGGACCGCACTGTTTTGATTTTATTTCTTAAACCACAACAACAGCAGAAACAACCTGCATAAGGGGTTACTTTGTTGTTTGCAATGTCGCATAAAAATATTGCCTGCAACACAAATACCCTCCGCGTCTCCTCAAGCATGTAGGCTTCAACACATGTTGTATTGCAGCAACAGCAAAATATGCAAACGTGCGTAAGCGCGTAAATCGTTCGCTATTGTTTATCCAGGCGTATTCCCCTCGGGTGAAAACAAAGTTTTTTTTTTTTTTTTTTTTTTTTTGCTTTTCAAGCAGTGCATTTGAAGGGTGGGCCCAAAAGCAGTGGCAAAAAAAAAACTCATAGAAGGATAAAAGGGTTGGCGTTTAGTTTGTTGATTTAGGGTCATGTTTTTCTCATTATAAAACTATAAATATGGCACGTGCTGACCCAAAATGGATGAATATTTGGTTCTATTGCAATGCTAACTAATTTTGACAAGCCGTATCAAACTTTGCAGAATAGAAAGGATCTACATGGAAATGCTCACAAGTATAGAACTTTATAAGTTGGTTGTTTTTAAAACGTTGTCATCACTGAGAGAAAGCAACAAACTCAAATTCCGATTGAATGTTGGTAAGACAATATGAAACAAATTCCAGGCAACTGAAAAATACGTTGCTAAAATTGAAAGTTAATGAATTAGATTAAGACAGTCAGTAATGAAGAGCTCAGGTAGTGAGGGAGGTGGCTGGCTAAAAAAACAGTATGCAATTCGTTATGGCCTGTATGCAAAGCGATTTGGGTGCTGATGATCGTTGTGGTGCATGTGAAACAGCCAGGGTGTGTACCCCAGCCAATATGTCTTCAACTTTAATTTTTTTTTCCCAAGTTTTCAGCTACATAAACATACATATGAATGTAGCTGCGTACTTTATTTGAACAAAATTAATTTTTTTTTTTTTAATAAAATAATGCACCTTGCTGATCGTAACCAGCTTGCTGCTGTGTCACTGGGGCAAATAAGGTGCAAGATACATTGGTTATCTTGGTGACCAGAAACCCTAGGCAGGTTGCTGAGGGAAACTCGCCTGTACGCTGATCAGGATGACGCTACGGAGTGTTTTCCTGCTTTCCAAGCCAAGGTTGAGGAGCCTTCTGGGCTGAAACCTGCTGGCTGTGGTTGCTGCCGTAAGTTCGCATAGAAGGCAACGTTGGCAGCCATACTGATCATACGGCCTTCGGGTATATGTTCGGGAGGTCCAAATGGGCCCCTAGTGCTGATGCTACACAACAGACGTTGCTTTGTAAGGAACTGGATTGACACGATCATCTGGGTGGGTTTGCGGGGGCTACCAACCGTGGTCTTGATTTTCTATGCCGTCTAGGAAACTGCACTGCAGCAGAGATTAGATCGTGCAAGGGGTTTTGCTATGGGCCAAGAAAAGTAGCAAATAAATTGATAGCCGAGCAGTTCTATTGGCTGTTCGGGGGTGGTCGATTAAATTCAATTTTAATATTTTGAGTCTATTTCTCGCATTTCTTATTCTACAATTTACTAATTCAGGCCAGACTGCATTCGATAGAAAACTTTCTCAAGGAAATTGTCGACAGTCGACTTGAAGTCACATGATATTTGGTGGCAAATCAGGAACAGGGAATAGTTACAGCATTCGTGATCGAATAAACTCAATAGTGAAAATAATATAAAGCAAATAAAAAATAAGCAACAAACGCACATCATGCGATCAGGAATATCGGCATGTGGCCCCCGGTCAGAAAACTGACTTCAAATTACTTGTGTTTGACTTTTTCAAATACTAAAACGATTGAAAGGATTTGTATGAAGAACTTTGTCTGGTGGAAATAATTTTCGATTGCCTAAATCGTGATTTGCACAATGGACCTGATAATACGAATTTGATATTTGTCAATTGTTGTTTTCCATGGGCCAATAAAAGTCGAAAGGTTAACCAAAATTAGCGCAACACAAATTTTCGTATTCATTTCCTTTCACTATCCAGAAATCGATATTTTTTCCATATGGCTAAAATATTGTTTGTTTTTTTTTTTATTCTGTGTTTTTAACACCTGCTGGCTGGCAGGTAATTTAATTTATGAAATTCTATAAATGTAATTAAACGACAGCCTACTTTCATGATAATTTATTTTTATACTGAATATGTGGCATGGAAATGAGAAACCAGTATTTTTTTGTTACTTTTTTTTTTTTTTTTTTTTTTGTTAAAGGAAGTCAATAATTAATAAAGCATTTAATAAAGTGAAATTATGTTTGATTTCATTTGCCAGTCGTGTATAACAATTCGTCGAAGCAAACAATTAAATAAATTTGTTTATATATACAAATTGTTAATACAATAACATTTAATGCTTTCATTTCTACATGTGATACAATTGCATTCATTCAGTCATTCATTCACAGTTGGTCAATAAATAAATGCCCGAACAGCAGCAAAAACGTAACAAAACAGAAATTAATATTAATAATTAGAGAAAATGATTTAAATGCATAAAAATATTTTATTAAACAAAACAAAAAAAAAAACTTTCACTTCAAAACTTAATTTTTAACTGCAGTTTTATTGACTGCATTTACGGCAGACATAAATCACAACAACAAAAAAAAAGAAGACAAAACAATGGAATTGAAAAAACAATTATTTAAACATCATATGAAAAATAGAGTTCAGTAAGCAGCAGGTCTTTGTGGAGAAAAATGCAAACTGCAGACAATAGTTTTTTTTTTATGATTTTAACATGTTATTAGAAAATCAGGTTATTGCACATATTTGCTGATGCTTCATCAATTTACAAGAGACTGATGATGATATGAATATGAATCAATTGGGACAAGTAAGCGATTGAATATGCTGATATTCAATCGCTTGAATGTGGCAATTTGATTTTAAAATTTTTTTCTGCTTTATTACAAACAAAAAAAAAAGACAGTTTTAGCTTCTAATTGATTAACATGACTCAGTTTACTTGGCCAATTAATTGTCAAGTTCAACACCAATCATGTTCAAGACAAACTATGTTTGCTGCTCTTAAAGACTTGATGTCAGTTAAAGCCGGCAACACAGCTGAGCTGAGCAACGAATTTTTAACCAGGAATTTTCGTCAGTACTTTTGACTGTTCCAGAAGATGGGGAAAATCATGAGTAAAATTTTTTTTAATTTTTTTTTTTTTTTAATTAAAATATTTCTGTTTTTTTTCTTATATTGCAAAAACTTTGCAAGATCAAATTCGATTTTTTTTTTAATTTTGTATTTGTTCGTTGAAAAATTATCGCCCAAAATATTTATTTATTTATTGAAAGTATTTTACAAAAATAAATTTATAAAATACGACACTAGAAAGAGTGTGGACCACTTGGTCATTACGAAATTTATTATTTTCACGAAGAGACAAACGTAAACTTTCACAAAAGCATATTTTAAGGTTATTTTTGCTCAACGAGACAAAAACCAAATTTACAGCATATATTTATTAGAGCTTACAAATGTTTTGCAAGAACAAATATAATTTTGCTTTAGACGTTGCATTTATTCGCTGAACAATCCATTCCAAAACTCAAACATGATGTTGAAAAATTGTTATTACATTTTTTGAAATTTTCTTTGCATTGTTGTTTGTTAATGCAATCGTAGAAATGTTTAATTTTAGCCATGCATTTGCCCAAAATAAAGGTTAACCAAAAAGTAGTGGTCACGTCGTTGAGTGGCGTCATAGCCAGGGAAGAGTGGAAACAATTAATAAGATAAATTTAATCTTTAAATAACACGTGATGAAAAAACTGTATTAATTCAGGTCCAAAAATGAACCTTTTCAAAAAATATTTGCTGTATTCTTCAGCTGTCTTTTTGAAAAGCTTCATTTTTGGACCTGAATTAATACATTTCAATTGGCTCTTAAAGCAAATAAATAATTTTCATATGTGATGAAAAAACTTTAAATTGTTGCTTTTGAAAAGAAAAATTAGTTAAACTTAAATCTAAAAGTCCTGATGACAAATATACAAACGTGTGCATGTCTGGTTAAAGAATAATAATGGTACCACATTTGCCAGCTCTGCGAGTCATAAGATTATTTCATGAGCATATTTAAGTCCAATCTTAAAGGAGGAAACTTACCTAAAAAGAAAGAAAAAAACAGAAATTTGTTTTAGTTAAATAAATCTTTTAAAGAGATAAAAAAAATATACATAAAATATAAATAAAAAATTTTAATGAATTAGTTAAATAACTTATTCCAGTTTGTTTTTCTATTCTAAGCTATAACATTTGTGGGTTTAAAATTTTGTTTTTATCGCTCCAAAACGACAACGTTAGCCAGAAACGTTTAAAGGCAGTATATAATGAAGGAAAGTCATTAAACTGCTTTCAGCCAAATGTACAGCAGCGTTCCTGATTTTACTTCTTTAGCTGTACAAAATCTTCAACTTTCTTTGGAAAAATACTTGAGTATTTCTGCATGTCCTTTCACTATGCTCATCACTTCATTGATTTGTGAACAGGCATATTTCGTCGGCTCATGTCTTTTATATCTTTGGTTACTTTACAGTTCAATGCTTTTCTATTTTCTTTCGCTGATGTATTTGCCGATTGTCAACAATTTAAGTCAAACTGTTTCCCACAAAGGTGACATAAAATTCCTTCCATTTCTCTCCATCTCTCTCTCTCTCTCTCTCTCTCGCTTCCTTTCTCTGCTAGATGAATATATTTATAGCAAGAAGCAAATCAACTGTGCAAACTCTAATATGAACTTCACATTTCGTTTTCTTTTTACTTACAAAAGCCAAGAGGAAAAAAAAGTTGCTAAGCTTTGAAAAGCAAAGTAATAAAGACTTATATAAACACAGGGTACAAATACTTTGCATACAAATTGAGAGGTAATAGAAAACATTGACCTTAGAGAAAGCAATTATTTTTGTCGTTAGTGTCAGTGAACAATTTATTAAAAAAATATATATAAGGCATTTTTTGTAACTGTAACTACAGCACACTTTTTTTTGACAAACTCAGTTTCATGGACAGCAATATAAATGTGTAAAACAGGGACGTTAAAGACAAAATATGATATTAGGCAAATACCTAGCTCTAGTACGCCGGCGGACGTCCGCCCGCTCTTTTCATAAAATCTTGAAGCAACTTTTGCAACAAAACTTTGCTTATCTAGTCTATCAAGCGCCAGTTGTTTGTGGTTTGTTCACCACGAAAACCCAGCCTTTCAAATGGCGCCAAAGAAAATAATCCAGCGGCGTTAAATCACAACCACAAGGCGGCCAATTTCGCTTAGATTTGTGGGCTGATTATCGACCGCAAAATTGTGAGAACTCATTCAGAATCTATATAAGACTTTAAAAAGGAAAATTGGCCCTCCCATTGTGTCTCTGGAGAAGTCAAAGGTATGACAAACCTCCACCAATTTTCCCTTCTCAGCGTTTTGTCGCAATAAATTAACCTTCTAAATCCCCTCTTTACGGGTGCTGTAGAAATTTCCCGGCATCGGCTTAACTAGCACCATTGTGTAAGGTATGGCTAACATCTGTCAGTTTTCCTTTCCCAACATTTGGTCGGAAAAAACCAACCTTCTCTGTCCCCGCTTTAGCGGAGCTCCCATACAAAATGAGTTCTGGAAAATTTTCGGCAACGCCGTAACTAGCCGCAGTATGCCTCTGGAGATGGCAAATACCAAATTCCACTTTCGACATTTCCTCGCAACAAACTAACCTTCTATCTCCCCTCCTTAGGGGGCTGCCATACAAAAGTAGTGCTAGAAAGTTCCTCTAGCGGCATAACTAGTACGTACCACTGAACCTCTGGAGGAGTCAAATATACGATAAACCCCATTAGTTCTTCTTTCTCAACATTTCGTCGAAACAGATCAACTTTGTAGCTCCTTTCCTTAAAGGTGCTTCTAACGTATGACCAATCGCCGTTAAATTTCCTTTTTCGACATTTCCTCGGAACAAGCCAACTTTTTATCTCCTCTCCTTAGAGACACCCCCACACAAAAATACTTCCAGAAATTGTAACAAACTTTTCTTTCTCGCTATTTCTCCGCAACAAACTCCACCCCAAACACCGCTACTTAGAAACACTCTCACTAACTTTTCTCTCTTGACATTTCATCGAAACAGAGACAACCAACCCCTTTAACCGATCTTTAAGGACACTCCCCTACAAAGATAGTCTTAACCAGCCCCACAGTGCGAAATCAAAGATATAAACAGTTTATATTTATTTTTGTCTCTAGACATTTCCCCGGAACAAAGTCAATCCCTATAACCGCTCTTTAGAGACACTCCCATACAAAAAATAGTTTTAGAAATTGTCTGCCTTCGCCAATGGCGCAATTTTGCATTCCTAAAAATGAAGCGCACTCTAGTGTCCATGTTTGCTTCAATATGAGTTGTTCAAACTTCACTGATATGGCCAACTTTAGCTGGCGTAATGCCTCATGCACATGCAACAAGGAATCTTAGTTATTAATTTCTAACATATTCGTTACGTTTCGTTAAACATTTAATGGACTACAATCACTAATTTTATATACAAAGCATTGAAAAACTTATAACAACACTGTATTGTCTGAGGAGAAAATATAATTGAATAGTAAACAAATTTCGCAATAACCAAAATTCAATCAAAGGCATTAAGAGTGAATACCACTACTAATATGGCTGCAATGGGCAGCACTTGTGGTTGTTGTTGCTGTTGTTGTTGGTGCTGGTGCAGCTATTTTAATTTGAATGCAGTGCATAATCTGTTACGGCTTCATGATTTTAAGACTGCACTTTATTATTTGAATTTCATTAAAAATTTGTATCAAAATATTATTAAAGATTAGGTTCAACTACAACTACAACAACAGCAACAACAGCACCAACATGAGCTGCAAGAAGTAAAATTTTCTAACAAGGAAATGCATTTAAGCGCGAAGGCAATGAAGAGAAACTTTTGTGAAGTTACAACGAGAGCGCGCCGCAAAAAAAAAATTTGGAATTTTAATCATAAAAGCAGGAAAGTAACGGTTTATGGGTATTTGAATTTTAAATGGATTAAGGTACAGTGAAGCCAGCTCAAAATTAAGCAATGTGGCCAATTTAACACACAAAAAAAGATGCAAACTAATTTTCTGAAAATTATTTTAAAAAAATTCTTTTTTTCTTCCACAAGTCTCATGTTTCAATAATAGTTAGAAAATATTAGCAAACAAGGCCAAAGCACTTCAAGCAATTTTTCGTCTGATGACACCAACTTTTGTGGCGAAGCAGAAAAAACCACAAGACACTATCGAACACTCAGATGCAACAAGACGTGAGGAAAAGCGGCAAAAGGACGAAAACAGTCATTAACACAAGTCGTGCAAAATTGTAACATTTTTTGTTTTTTTTTTTTTGTTGTTTTTGTTTTTTGGCAACATGTGTTGCACATTAAATTTTGCTGAAAGTAAGAGACAAAAAAGGAAAATTCCTTCAAGGAAGCAAAAAACAGAGAGAAAAAAAATCTACTCTGTCAGCCAAAACAAGTGGTGAAGTTTTAACGACACAACTTAAGTGACAATGATGATGACAATGGAAATTTAGCCACCAGATGAAGATGACAATGACAACGACAATGGTGACGGTGACGGCACAACAAAGTAAAAACTAATTTCTTGTCTTTTTGCTTTTCACGACAGCTCCGACCCAGGAAATATGTTTAAATGTTTGGAAACATGAAAAAAAAAGAAAGCACAGACCATTATGTGTCTGTCCTGCCGCTCGCTCTCTGCTCAAGATGTGGCCAACTGAGTCGACAAAAGTGCAACGAATTTTGCGCAGGAATCCAAGTGGAAGAGCCACAGATAGTAGTAAAGGAAAAGGCATAGAATTTAGTTTTCACAGCCAACTTAAGCCAGGAATGAAGTGGAAACATAAAAATCCCAGCGATTTGTTACATTTCTCTTTTTTTTTTTTTGCTGTTGCCACTTTTTTGCGTTTATTTTTGTGCTTTTTAGCAGGCCGAAAGAAAATGGTAATGATAACTGCCATACTGCTGGCACCAGCAAAGAAAGTAGTTGCTGGAAGAGAAAAACAAGAAAGAAAATAGATGTTGACTGTGGCAAACAAGACACAAACTCAGATATCATCGTGTATCTGATTCTCAAATAGAATCGCATCACGTGACCTCCAGCACAGACAAGTCAGTAATTATCTTGGTTCACAACATACAAGAAAAAAAAAAAAAAAAAAAGCTGAAATCATGACTAAAAAAGTTGTGAAGAAGAAAACCATTCGTTTTTTTTTGTGTGTGCTTTTTCTTTCCTAAGAATCAACTTTAAACTTTTGCTAATTTGTAGTAGTTTTTTTTTTTGTTGCGAACACGAGAAACGAGAGCGAAACACAGCATACAAATAGTTTTAAAATTAATTAAATTTCGTGCTTGGTTTTCCTTAATAGAACATCCGAGAGCTGCAAACGTAATTCAATTAAGAAAATAATTGCTTTTGTCACTGAATTGGTGTGGAACAGTGACTCATTGTAAAATTCAAAACTGTTCAATGCAGAAATTGTTAAATTGAAAATACAAAGCACAACACAAACAAACACACTCTCAGCAGCACAAACGAGTTTGAAAAAAAAGAAAAGAAAAGAAATAAGAGTGCTATATCTCAAATACTCTTCACAATCCACACGTCTGACCCTCAAATCCGATGTACAAATGTATATAAATCGTTAGCAAAAGGTTTTTGTGTTTTGGAAGACAAATTGCTGGCAGCGAAAATCATAATAATTTTGGCACCAGCACTTGCTGTTTATGTTCATGTACTTGTCTAAGCTCTTGAGAAATCGGTTTTGCCAATATCTCAACTATATATTATTTGCGCTGTTGAGTTTTTATTACTCGAATTTGAGTAATTATATTTGATTATGGCTCCAAAACTTGTTGAGATTCGCGTGCAAGCTTAACTTCTTGAGATATCGTTTTTCCCTATAACTCGGTTTTCGATTGTACAAATTTTAATTTGTAATGTACTTTTTGGCACCAAAACTTGTCCAAGTTCGCATACAACTTCTTGAGAAATCGCTTTACCCTATAACTCGGCTGCGTGTGGACCGAAGTCAAAAAAAAAAAAGAAAAAAAAAATAAAAAAAAAAGAAGCTCGCATTCTGGAACAATTTCTGGAAAAAAAATCAATATTCACTGCATCTCAGCTTAGCTTGTGCTTTTGGTTGTATATATTTTTATTTGAAATGTAATTTTTGGCCACAAAACTTATTCGAACCTCTAATGTCTTGAAAAATTGGAGGTCCCTATATTTTGGTTATACCGAGACTGATTTCAAAAATTTTTATGTTTTGCCTTAAAGTTATTTTACTATAGCATCGACTTTTTGGCACCAACATAAAAAAAATATCGGGTTGCGCTATATCTCGGCTATATATAGACCGATGTAAAGAATTTGATTTGACATATTTATTGAAAGGCAATAAATATGTATGTATATTGTAAAATCTACTTTTTCCACCAAATTGTGATTTAGTTCGCTTACACGCGCCACTTCTCGAGAAATCCATTTTCGCTATATCTCGGCTATATATGGACCCATAACGAAAATTTATATTTTTTGCCTTTTTTTCATTGATATTTTATTATGAAGTTTACTTTTTCTCACCAAAACTGGTTTAAGTTGTGTGCAGGTCCAACGTCCTGAAAAATCGAGTTTCTGTATATCTCAGCTATATGTGGTCTAATGTAGAAAACTTATATTTTATTACATATATATTCTACATTTTAGTACATTTAGTTGGTTTAAGTTGAGTACAGATCCAACTTCTTGAGAAATCATTTTTAGCTATATCCAGACTCGGACCATACCGATGTCGAAAGTTTCTTATTTTTTGCCTTTCAATAAATTTATTTGTTTTATTTTCGCGTCTACTTTTTGGTACCAAAAAATGTTTCAATTCGCATAAAAGCTCAAGTCCTTGAAAAATCAGCTTTCGCTATATCTCAGCTATATATGTATGTACATACTGATGTGATAAATTTTAGTTGTCTGCCTTTGAGCAAGCTTATTTTATTATAGCGCCAAGTTTTTGGGCTCAAAAAAATATTTCATTTCGTGTTCAGACCCCACTTCTTGAGAAGCCGGTTTTTGTTATATCTCGGCTAAACATACATATGTATATAAAGACCGATGTCGAAAATTACAAGTTTTTTGCATTAAGTAAGCTTATTTTGTTATGACATAAACTTTGTGGTTCCAAAACTTGTTTCAGCTCGCGTACAGGCCCTTGAGGAATCAGATATGCCAATATCTCGGGCATATACGGACCAATATTGGAAATTTTTCTTTTTGTTTAGCTTTTTTGGCCACGCCAAATAGTATAGATGGTATTTTAGCTTTAAACAAATTTTTTTTTTTTTTCAAATTTTTCGAGGTTTTCTCATATCTCGGTTATTAATTTACCGATTTTGTTGAATTTAAATAATTTGGCTACAAACGATTTTTTTTTTTTTTTTTGAGTTAAGTGGTTTGTTTTTTCAGAAACAGCATTTCAACGAGCTGCAGACGGGAAGGCACAGACGAACATCGTTCAATTGACTTCTCTATTAACACTGATCCAGATATGTATAATACTTTTGTGAAGCCTATAATAATTGAAGAGGAACAAATTCGAGTGATAGTATTAATTGATTCAAATTGCTACTAAAACTAATGAACGTGAGATTCACCATTTAGTTTCTTAAGCAAATTTATTTATTAAATCCTAAAATCCTAAGAAAAAGCATTATTTTTAATGGTGTAGCGCTGCTTTTTTTCACATTCAACGTATTACAAAGAGTTTGTGCTTTTCAAAAGTTTTGTTTTTATATTTCCTGCCCCATAAAACAACGAACCGAACCATTTAGAAAATATGACAACATACCTATTAAAAATTTCTTGTCGCAGCAACAAGAAAAACACACAAATGAAAATAATGTCCTCTTTTGTTTTGCAGTTTTTTTTTTTTTTTTGCCTTATACGTTAAAACTTGTTCTTGCTGTAGTTGTTTTGTTTTTCTAACCTTAAAAATAAATTTGATTGTCACTTGATATGCTGCTGCATGCACTGCACACGTACTGATTGACGGTGGTTGTGGGTGTGAGTGAGAATGCATGTTTGAGGCGAGTGTTTTAAAAAAGATTTTGACAAAGGAAAAAGACCTGAGGAAAACAAAAGAAAAACATTGAAGGAAAATGGCACAAACAACAAAGACAAGCACAAAAAACATTTTTTGTTGCAAAAACTACTGCACTAAAATAAAGTTTAATTGAAAAACTTTTTTTCTGCACTTCTGCGGCGTGTGCGAGTTTCTATTATATGAAGAAAAAACTCAGGCACAACACACTCTCATAAAGATTAATTTACACAAATAAGCAGTGCATGCACAATCATTGGCTGCTTAAGTGGAAGTTTAAAAGTGGTTTTTTATTGAGCAATTAGAAATTAAAAAAAAAAATGAAAAGGGCATAAATTTTGACGGACTCCAAATGGGCCAGAAATTTGTATTTTTAAAACGTTAAGTGAATAGCTGAGAATCTGAACATGAAATATTTGAACTGTTATTTAGTTTCTTGAGAGGCCCACTGTGGCAAACTCATACAATTGAGAGCAAGTTGTGTCTGCAAGTGTTGCAATCCGGCTTAAATATTATGAGCAACCAACCAGCCGCCAGTCTATAAATGTGTTTTCACTGCACTGCATATTGGGTGTTAAAGTTTATGAACAGACAAACTTTAAAAAGCAGTTAAATATGCAAGAAACAACAACTACAGCAGCGGCAGCTTAAACAACTACTGAAAAACAAAAACAAAAAACGAAAAACATGTAGAAAATAAAAATAATTTTTTTATGATTTTTTAATTGACCCAATTTGTAGAAAGTTTTTTTCCCTCATTTCTTTTTGCTTTGCGAACATACATGGATGTGTGTGTGTGTGTGTGTGTGTGTGTGTGAGTGTTAGTTTTTTGTTTAATTGTTTGAATTATTTTATGGGCCATTGAAATAGGAAATGTCTAACTGGTGTTAAAAGTGTTTAACATATAATTTCATAAAATAATTACGCAAATTAAACGGTAGGGTGAATGTTTCATTAAAAAGTTATAAAAAGCATGCTTTTAAGAAATTTGTGTGTGGGAAAAGAAAGAAAATGTTCGTACAAATTTAAGTAAAGAAAACATATTTAAACAAATTAAATGAATTTTTTAAAAGGTGATTTTGAAACCACATGTGTGATTTTGAAATCGCATGTTGAATTCTGATACTCATTACATTTTAAACCATACGTGAACAAGAATATTATTTAATAAAAAGTAACATTTCTTAGACAGGTAATTAAGAAATCACATGGGTGATTTCAGCATCACAGATTCAATTTTAATTACATACATGGACTATTTTTTAAAGATGTAGAAAAAAATATATTTAATGAAAAAAAGTTTATTATGCAAACGATTTTGCAACAACAGGTGTGATTTGGAAAGCATATGTGCGATTTTCAGATTATATGAAACTTTTAAAGTGTTTTTGAAACCACATGTGTGATTTTAAAATCTCATGTGAAATTCTGTAACTCATAATTTTAAACCATGCATGAAAAAAAAAATTATTTAATAAAAAGTAACACTTTTTAAACAGGTTATTTAGAAACCACATAAGTGATTTCAAAATCACACATACAACTTTAAATTACATGTGTAGTTAATTTAAATTACATGTGTAATTTTTAAACAATTATCAAAAGAAAATAATTTTTACGAGAAAATAATAGACTTTAAAAAAGTGGTTTTAAAACCACAGCTGTGATTTGAAAACCACATGTGCGATTTTTATATATTACGATTTTATAAGGACTGGATATAAAATAAACTAAGCAAGAACAAATAAAATATTTAAACAGATGATTTTGAAACCGCATAATGTTCTACAAGTCACTTGAGTGATTTTGAAATCAGATGTATAATTTTAATCAAAACGAGGGAAAAAACTAAATTCAACCGATAGAAATAAGATCTTAAGCAGGAAATTCAGAAATCACATGTGTGATTTTGAAACCACCTAAGTAGTTCTGAAAACTTGTGCATAATTTTAATAAAAAGAAGAAAAAGTAAACAATCATACTTATGATTTTGATAAAACCCAGAAAAAATTAATTTTTCAACACGTAATTTTGAAGATACAAGTCAGTTTTCAGGTTAAAAATAGTCCACCGATTTGAATATAATTATTCTACCAGTTTAAATTCAGAAAATTAAAAAAAAAATTTTAATATTTTTAGCAAAAAAAAAAACGTGCCTCACATCTTTAAAATGCTCGGTGAGTTCTTTTTTCTCTTAAAATATTTTATATTACATCCTTTTAAAACTGTTCTTCTAGTTTTTTCTTCTCCGAAAAAAACATATAAAAGTTCAAAGTACAAACTTATTAAATCTTTCTTTTTTTTCGTCTCCTTAAAAACTTTATTTTATTTTTTTTTTTTTTGCTTGTTTGGCAGCCATTTGAGTGGCTTAAGTTGTATTGGAAAATCATTTTACAAAAGAAACAAATATTATTGCTAATGTTTATGACACTTATCATGTTTACTACGAGAATTTTCTTTTTTACTTCTTTTTCAAAGTAACTGCTGTTGTTTTTCCAAACTTTTAAAATGTCATTTAAGCAAGAAACAAGCATCCAGAAGAAAGTGTGAACAATTTGCCTGATTTTTCTTTCCAAAAGAGAAAAACACACGGGGGTGATGTCACAGCATAAAATAAATATTGACAATTATTAGCACTGAAATGGGGAAAATTGGTAAGAAATTGACATTAAAAACTTCTGAAGAGTTTGGAGCAGCATGAACTTTATTTGCAAGAGATTTTCTTTTGAAGACAGAACGAAGTTAATGGAAATGGTAAAAGCAAAATGAAACTGAAATCAGAAATTTAAATTTCAAAAATACTTTGCTAAATTTTTACTTTTTAAAGACTAGATGCAGTAAAAATTACGCAACTTCGCTATTAAAAAACTATAAAAGAGCAGGTAGGACTCGTAAGTAGCAAACGTTCGTAATGAGAACAAAATTGGCAAGAAAAGAAAGACAGGTGGTTTTAAATCCACATGAGTAATTTTTAAATCAAGTGTTATGTTTTAAAAAAATATAAGTTAGGATATAAATTTCACAAATTTCATGTGGTGATTTTAAAACCACATGTTCGATTTTGAAATTAAATATGTCAATATGAAAAACCACAGGCAATAAAATTAGCAAAAAGAAATAAAATTAGCATAAAGAAATAAAATTTTAGGCAGGTGATTTCGAAACCACATGTCCGATTTTCAAATCACATATTCGATTTTCAAATCAAATTTGTGAATTTCAAAATTCGTAGTCAAAAATGTAAAATAACAAAAATACAGGCATGTGATTTTGAAACCGCATAAGTGATTTTAAGACCGCAATAGCGATTTTGAAATCATATGTACAATTTTGATATTAAAAGTTTTATTTTTAACTAGAATAAGTGATTTGCATGACTGTTATCTTAATTTGTAACTGCCATTTTAAAGTCACATGAACGATTTTGATATAGCAAGTCAATCAGGTAAGAAATTGCAAAAAAAACATCGGAAATTGGAGATTTTTTTTCAAATACTGGAATTAAGACTCTGATAAATTAACTTTATTTTGAAAAAAATAAATTTTGTTGTTCTACAGGTCGGGTTTCATTCGGATTGGTTTTGACTGTGTGGTTTTTAAAAACTCAACATTACCGAAGTGGTATAATTTCCTTATCACTTTCCTTAGTAAAATAGTCTAATATAGTCTTGATATCTTCTCAGACTAGTGAGTAGACAGATACTGTCATTGTCAAACATCTGTTGGCCACAAAGAGTATATTAACGCCATTTTTACTTCGATGAGACGACATTAACAAATCTTTCAGTTAGACTATTTATTCAATCAGTACTATATATGAGCACTCAACTGTTAATATACATATATCTTTTTACCAAGGAAAACTTTTATCTGTTGCCGTAACGCCGCCGCCTCCGCCTCACACAAAAGAAAATAAAACATCACTTCGAATTCTTAACATTACAGATCAAAAATTGTATTACGTGTTCTTCAGCTTGAACTTGCAACAAGTCTGTCAAGTTTTTTGAAGTTATTTATTTCATTTTTTGTTGTTTATTTTTCTTAATATGAACATTTGCAGCTAAACTTTGATATTATGGCAGCATCAGTCGATATTTGTGTGTGCCAAAGATATTGCAATAAGCCAACAAAGGCATCCACAGCAAACGCATTTTGAAAAGGCAGACAACGTCGACGCAGCAACAGACAGCAAGAGACACAGAGGTTACAGACACCAACAAATGTCTTGTAAGCAACAGATCATCAGCATGTTGGGGGAAATAGAATTCCCTCAAGCCTCATGGCAATTTGTTTTTTGGTTTACTTTTTACTACTTTGTAGAAAAACTTTGCAAGAGAACAAGCCGAACTGCTTAGATGGTGTATTTGTTTAATAAAATAGTATTTAATAAAAACTAACAACAACAGCAGAAATAAAACAACACCGCAATTTCAAAGTTGTTCGATTGTCCATTTGCCGTTTGAAACAGAAGACTGTGTGGTTGATTTCCTTGAAGGAAATGCCAAGCAAAAGAAGAAACACAGCAGAGGGAATTGTTTGCATTAAATAAGTCTTTAACGCTTTAATTTTATTTGCCACAAGGGAACATACAATGTAAAATTGTTTTTAATCACGTTACGAAATGGCAAAGTAACCGATAAAGGCGTTGGAAAAAGTAGAGCGCGCTTTTAGGGGCAAATAATTTAAATAATATAGAGTATGGTAAATAGATTTTATTTTTTTTCCCCCCAGCACTTAATTAGGAATAAGCAAAATTTTATAATACATATATGATATAGGGTGAAGTGTTGAAGGAAATGAAGCATTTTGAATGGGGGGGTACAGCTGGCTGCTGTAAAGCCGCTACACCTGTCATCGACCACCATTTGGGTACTTGGGAGATGTGTTGCTAAAATTTTTGAAATTTAGCGCGTTTAAGGCACAAACGAATGCTTAAGACAGTAAATTGTACCCCAGCTCAAGCCAGGAGTTTTGTTTTATTTGCGATCTTTAATTCAAATCGGGCATAGCAATCACTTTATTGCCATTTACTGCTAATTTCCATTAAATAAGCAAGTAATATCTCAAATTATATTAACTAAAGCAATCTTCTCCTGACTGAACTAAATCAACATCATAGATATAGTGATGCCTAAGAAACATCTTTTACACTGCTCTAATGATATCAATACAATACAGAGTAGCCTAACATTTACCTGGCGTAATAAATTATATATGTAAATTGGCAACTCTTTCGTAGATAATAATGTTATGTGGTGATGCCAAGCGAAAGTAAAACGACCAAAAGCGGACTGATACAAAATTTCTGGCGAGTTGTAAAACGCACCGCACCACATTTACAAAAGTGAAGCATAGAGGAGAGGCGTTAACCGGGGCTCTAGTGTCTGTTCCAGAGCAGTAAATAATTGTTAATTTCATTTTAAACTTTTCCTTAAGTAAGCTTAAAAAATAATTAGTACCAAGGGTAAAACAAAAAAACACAAAGAACTTGCCTTTAGGTTACAACTTTTCAAATTGTTTCATTGCCATTAAAACGGTTATAAAGGAAAACAGAACACGCATACTACGTACGCGTCATGCCCCCCACTCCGCGAAATCTTCAAAGGCAAAAAGTAAATGTACAACAAGTCTTATGAAACTAATAATAAACGACTCAAATTTTTATGAAAAAGAAAATATGACTGAGAACAAATAAAACAGATGAAAATAAAGGGAGAAGCAGCTTTATAATAATGTTGTTGCTCGTGGAGTTAGTCAAAATAGTTCACATCAGATGCGGCCAACTACAACAACTTATAAATTTAGTCGTGCAACTGAGCTGCTGGGGTGTTTGTTGCCTGTTCAAAAAAAAAAAAAAAAATCTTATCAAAAGAAGCAAAAAGAAGCTGCAGCCAAAGAGTTCTCATTTTCCTTTAGAAAACTTGTGCAATTTTTTTTTGCGAAGGAAAAAAATGTCAAACTATTTGAAAGAAACAAAGCCCAATAGAGGAAACTCAAGAAGACACTGCAGCCATACACAGCACACAAAGATGGCAAAAGACTGATGCTCAGCCATGAAAAACCAGCAGAAACGAAAAAATGGCACACAAAAAAACTATAAAGTTGAACTGACTGGACGGACTTCTGGGTTGACTATGGAAAACTATAATGTTTTACATACAAATGATAGACGACTGGCTGGATGGATGAATAGTTGACTGCTGTTTGAAAAAGGAAACTTCTCTTGTTGCAACTCTGTATGATAAATTTATACCTTTGGCTGAAAAGACAGACAGTTAGACAGTTCATCGGAAGGTTTTTATTTTATTTCGCTTCAACTTTTTGTATCTGTTTTTTTTTTTTTTGCGAATTCAAAAACTGCAGCCACTATTTAAATGTAATATTTCTAAAGACAGCTTAAGAACACCTTAAAACGCTTTTAGGTTCACCATTTTGCAAATGCTGCATTTTGCAATAGTATTTCTATTCTAAGAAGTTAAAAAACAGATAATAAATATTTAGATTTATCATTTCGAAGAGATGAGCAGGCAGGTTGAAGTTTTAACTGAAATTTGAATTTAGTACTAAAGTTAATTTCGATACCAAGAACTTGAAAGAAAGTATTAAACTTTTGAGAGAGAATTTGAAGGAAAATGTGTTTACACCACAAAACTAATGCTGCCCAGCAAAAACTTTGCTGGCCCGACGAAAAATAAATGAATAAAAAAAATTGTTTGTTATTCTCAATGCAACGTCAGAATTTAAACAAAAACAATAACAAACTTGGAATTTTTTTAATAAAAAAAAAACTCTTTTTATTACCCATAACAACTGTTGGAATTGAAAATTGTATATTTGTGAAGGACTTTGCTTTCTTTGTTTTTTAAGAAAGGAATATTTTTTTCGAAGATAAAAAATTCCCTAAAACCACTTACAAAATATCATGTTGTACAAAAGAATTTGAAAAATAATCTCTGGGGCTTAAAACCATCAGGTGATTCCGAATCACAGTTAAACATAAATTATAAAATAAATACGAAATAAAAAAAATATTTATTTATTTAGTTTTTAATTTACTTATTTTATACTTTTATATTTTTTATTTAGTCATTTTTTAAATTTATCATTACTCTTGTTCTTTTTTTTCTATTAAATTTTTATATTTTTGTTTTATTATCATGTTATACTTTTCTTCTACTTTCTTATTCTAGTATTTCTATTTTAATTTTTCTTTTAATTCTTTGCTCTTAATTTTTTTAATTTAATTTTCTATTTTACTATACAATATAGTATATTATTTGATTTTATTGTTTTTTTTTTCTTTATTGCTTATTGATTTTAATTCATAATTTATTTAAATTATTTTATTGTGTTTTTTTTTTTTTTTTTATTACTGTTCTTGCTTTACTACTTTTTTATTTTCTTATTTTTTAATATATTTTTACTAAGCTTTTGTTAGAAAATAGCAACAACCCGCAAAAGAACCGCGTTCCCAGCTTTTTTGTATTTATGATTTTTTAAATTACTGTATTTTTTTTAATTTTTTTTTTTTATTTAGTTACAATGTTCTTTTTGTTTTATAATCTTTCACTTTTAGTTTTATTATTTATTAATTTGTTTTATTTTAAAATTTCAGATTTTTACAATTTTTATATTTTCACAAAATCAGATATAAAAACGGCTTAAAATCACCAGGGTGATTTAAAAACGATAGGCGATTTCAAATCGCCTCTCAACATACAATACAATTGCTGAAATGCAAACCAGTGAAAAAAAAACTGCCAACAGAAAACAAATAATCCGTTTTTTTTCTACTTCTTATTATTAAAATAATATGTTGATTAACATATTAATTATAATTTTGGTATTTTTATTTTTTATGTATTTATGGTATAAATAACTACAGCTCATATTTTCTTTCTCACAAAAACTGCAGTTATTTAAAACACATTTCATTAGTATTTAAAGTCGTTCTTGGTTTTTTTTTTTTTTTTGCTGGACTTGGAAAGCAAAAAAACCAAAACCAAAAAAAATGCAAACAAATATTTAAAAAATTGCAAGCTGACGTTTGCACTTTGATATTAAAAGCTTAATATAGTGTTATATTTACATACGTACGTACATACACATATGTATGTGTATGAATAAAGAAACAAGAGAAAACAAAAAGTTTCGTTGTATGTTTTATTTAATTTAGTTTTTCTATCCGGCAAACCGAGAACCGTACAGTTGCATTTGTATAAATTTGTTTTAATATCTTTCCAAACGAATAAATTTCAAAAGCTTTGTACAACAGTTTTTGGAGAAACAGAAACAAAACAAAAATCTACTCATTTTAAAAAATATGTAGTACCAAAATAAATGTTGCAACTAACTAGAACTGCCGGCTGCTGGTGATGATGTTAGACTTTGTTAAATTATGATGCACAAACAAATAAAACAAAAACAAACAAAAAATAAAGAAAATTTATTTATGAACTTTTATTTGGGGATAACGCATGCATGTGCACATATCAGACACTGGTTGAAGTTGTCTATCATAATACACATATAGAGCTGTATTTCGCAGTGAGTTAAAAAACAAATTGCATTAAATATTAATGTGTGTGTGCGTGCAAAGCACGAAATAATTTTGAAGCAAATCAAATCATTTATGGGAATTTACAAAGAAATAATTATGGCATATAACAATTAGCGTTACACGTTTTTTTTTTCGTGGACTATGGCTGACCCTGATAACGAATTTTGCGAGCTGGGTTAATTGCACAGTGGACAACCATATTATTGTTATTTTTTTTTGCACCCATAGAAACTGAAATACTGAGACCATAATCAGTATTTCAGATTCTATGGGTACTGCTGTTTTAGAATTTTTTCATAACTTTGTCTATTCAATTATATTATATTAGACAATAATCCAAGAATTCTAAACTATGCTGAATTTAAACTAATCGAATGCCATTTTTTTTTTAACATATAATTCTATTGAAGAAATTATATAAAATAATTATTTATTTTTTTAAAGCTCATCAATTAGATTAAATATTACACAGTCAGAAATGAAAAGCTCAGGTATTGGAATGACAAAGTGCTACTGCTTAAAAAATACAGTATAAAATTAGTTATGACCTGAGATCGTAACAATTTGGTTTGCGTCGTGGTAGACATGAAACAGCTATGGTATGTGACCCAGCTAATACGACTTTAACTTTACTTTTCTTGTCTTCTCAACTTTGAATGTGTAAAAATCGAACTTGAGCTCTATCAAATAATTAAAACAATTGCAAATCAAAAATGTCAACTTAATGGTTGTGGAACTATTTTTGTCCAAACTAGTTGGCCAGCTTCAAGGTAATTCAACTCTTGTTTCATAAGGATTTAATTAAATAATTTTAAATTTAATTTTAATTGAAAGAAATTACAAAAGTTAATTTCTTTCCCCCAAAACCCTTATTATAATTCTGCTCCCCTACGAGAGCGTTATAATAAACCTTTGTTGCAGATTGCTCATTATCAATTAACCCCCCTTTCAATCGAATATCAAAGGTTATTTAACAAAGACTTCACAAGATCCACAACAGCGAGAAATTTGAAATCTATTTTCTTCAATTTTAAAGGAAGGTTCATTCTGTTGGCCTAAATGCAACAACCTCGTCGACATCTGCAAAACTTTGGGAGGCACAGCCAAATCTTTGAAACCAAAAATGTAAACTTCGTCAAAAATGTAAACTTCCTTTAAACCCAATAATTGTGGCCCCATATGAAAGCAAGTTTTGTTCTGTTTGCAAAAATTGTACTTTAGAAGATACAACCAAATGTTTGAAGCCAGCTGCAGATCTTAATCACGATTTGAAAAATTTGACCCAGAAATGCCCTGAGGTGGCTGTCACTGGGCTTTAGTCCGTCTTACTTCCTCAGTATTGAAAAAATTTCTTTTAAATCATTAAGGAATTTATTGATTTTTTAGATTTTTTTCTTCCATTTAATTATCTGGAATAACGAAACCGTGGGAATCAATTCTATGGGTGAATCCAGAAGAGAAAAACAAGGAGCGACTGCTAAGACTTAGCAAGCCAGCATTAAGTAGAATACTGGCACATCTTAACCGCATAGGAATGGCGAGAGATGAATGTAGAGCATGTGGAGAGGAGAGAGAGAGAGACACTAGAGCACTATTTATGTCAGTGACTAGTCTTCTCACAATTTGGTACGGTACTTAAATTTTGGGAAAGACACTTAACCACACATGACTCAATTACCGGGCAGATGCTGGAGGAAATTAAGAAACTTTGTGAATGACACGGGCGTTTCTATAGGCCTATGAGTCAAACTGTTCCTGGTTAAGTCCACGGAGCGCACAACAAGCCTATACTGGCGACATACTGGTGTATGGGCAAACAAACCCTTTCAATCAATCTAACCTAACCTAAATCATATAGTTCGACTATAAAGTGAAATTATTGCCCATTTTAATCACAATAGAGATGATTTTGTGTGAAAAATATGACCAAGAAATGCCTTGAGGTGGTAGTCAATGGTTTTTTTTTTTACTAATTATTTTACCGAGCTTTAGTTCCATCTTACATGCTCAGTATTGAAAGAGATTTTTCTAGGTTTTTTTTTAATGCCCACCCTTAAGCAGTTTATAAATGGGTAGATTTGAACAGATAACAACATTTAACATGTACCTATCAGGGAAAATGAAATGTTTGTCTAAATAAAAATCTCTTAAACTTTTATTATTATAATTTTCATCTTGCACCTTCAAAAGGTACCAAAAGCGCTGCTTCTGCTGTTAGTAGATTTTTTTTTCTTAGCAAAAAGAAGTGTTTTTCATTCACAGAAGAGGTAGAACTAAAAAAAAAAAGATCGTTGCACCACTTTATTTTGTGTTTTATTGAAACAGTCTTCTGTTTGTTTCACTTAATAGCAGCACTTTTAGCATAACCCTACAAAAACAACACAAACAAAAAACAGCAACATAAAGTTCAGTCATTTTCTTGTTCATCATGCACAAAAACATTTATTCACACATGCACGAACGAACGAACGAACGACCGACCGACCGACACACAGCCAGACAAACATCATCCTCAAACATCTCATCACCATCATCATATGCTAAATCAAGTGGTTTTTTGTAGTTGCTGTTATTTTATATTAAAGAAATTTATTATAAAAAAAATCAAAATAAAATTGTATAAAAAAGTGTTTAGGGTTTTTTTTTTAAGAGAGCACACGAGTGAGTCTAAATGACGTATGAAGTGCATGACACTTGTTACGTGTTTCTATGACATCTTACGCATGGATGCACATTGTTATTACGCTAAATAAAAAAAACCCCAACGAAAAGGAAAAAATCACAGCAGTGAGCGAGCGTGTGTGTGTGTGTGTGTGTGTGTAAGCAAGTGCGATTACAATTACAAAGCGTTTTCTTGTTGTTTTTGCTGTGTTTAGCATACACCCTTTTTCTCTTGTATGTTCGGTTGTTTGTTGATTTGCTGCTTGTTTTTGTTATTGTTATTATTATTATTATTATAACAACAAGGAATAAATGAATGCCGAGTAATGAGTAGGGACTGCATGTTTATTGTTGTTGCCATGTAATTGAGAAATTATAATATTACAAGAGACAAGCAGGAGAAAGAGAGAGAGAGAGAGCACCCTTTAAATAGTGTATGGGAGCGATAAAATCATGTTTTCTTTGCCGAATCTGCAGATGATAATGATGGGGAGCTCAACATTCAATAGTTGAGCCATAGAAAGGAACAAAAAGTACTTTTTTTTTGTATATAACTTTTTTCAAACTTAAAAACAGAAATATTTCATTCAGTATTGATAGGAAAAATAAAAATCTCTTGTAAATAATATTTCACTTTTTTTGTTTTTTAGGCCAGTACATGGGGAATTCGTTGAACAAAGAAATTTTCGATAGTGCTAATAATTTCAAACTCGCTGAACTGATCCAAGCCTGCGAAGAAGAAGTTTTTGTGAATCCCGATATAGATATTTGACTTCCCCATGAAGACGTTTTTTTTTTTTGCATATCTCGCAAAGCTGTATATGGGTGTTTCCATGGTTACGCACGTGACATTTGTACACGTTTAATTGTTTTGAATATTATAAAAATATAAATGGGTTGGAATTTTTGAATGGAATTTTGCCATTGTTACATTTAATGTGATGAGTTCCTTCCAAAAAGTATATACATATATTGGAAAATTGAGCACTGGGTACCCAAGTTCCATGCGATCAAAGTTGACTTACGCACGTGACAAAAAACGTAAGTGCCTTTTAAAGCAGCATGAAATATTGCAAAAGTAGGCTAATTGTAGAGGATTTTTATTTCGGAAAAAATGTTTTTATAAAGGTTATTAATGGACCTTTATAATCATGGTTTGTTCAAAAACAAGTCTGCTTGGGTTGGCTAAGAAAAAAAAATTTTTTTGATTACGCACGTGACACTTTTTACCTTCATACATATTTTTGTAATTTAACATAAATTTTCAGCAGTTTTTACCATCATATAAAATTATTATAAGTTAAATTTTTTTTTTTACATAATAAAATGTCGATAGTTTTTTTTCAATTTTCTGTGCTTAAAAAAATTGTGCGAGCGTTTTGATTTTTTAACTAACGGTGGACCATTTCATGGAAATACCCATATGAAACCCTACAAATGTCGTACATTTTTAAATCTCTTGAATAGTAAAATTTAACCGAAAAAATTCTTTTTTTTTTTTTGGATCGAAATCATGAGCCTGTCAGACTCAAGGTGGATGGATACAAAGTTGAAACTCTCAACTTACACTTAATCATAAATAGTGTATGAAATTCTATGATAATCGTATCAATTGTTTCGTAATAACAGATTTAATTCCATTTTTTGTCCTTTCCTCCATGTTTTGGGTGGAAAGGGGCAAAAAGTATCAAGAGTTTGATAAAAAAAAAATAGCCAAAAGGGTAAAGTTGTCATAAAGAAGGTCAGCGGTCTGAGAAAAGGTTTAAAATTGACATTTTAGTATCACAAGGGCAACGCTGTGTTTCGCCTCTAATAACGCAAGAGCCACTTAACACTGCAGTTACACGACCAAGTTTTGCTATCAAGTATTTTTTCACATACTGCTTGTCAAAATTCAATAAAACTGATAGCTGTGACGACGTAGGCTGCACGCCATTTCATAACAATTCATTTTCAAGATGCCGTCAAGAAGAAAATTAAAAATAGCTTCTTGCATATTCTGCAAAAAAAAAATTAAAGTAAAACCTCTTCTTTTATATTCTACATTAAACCCAGAAACTAATTCAGATTCTAAATTAATATTTCTTTTAAACTATTTAAATATAATCATAATATACAAATATCTCTTTTTGAAATTAATAATATAATAAAATAAAAAATTTGTTGGTTTTGCACGTAAACATTTTTATTTCTATTTTTAAGCTTGAATATGTTTATTTTTTATCACTTTTAATTGCAACTTTCAAACAAAACAAAACAAATTTTTTGCAGACGGAACAAAAAAAAAATTGTTATCAGCTGTTTTCTTGATTGTGACTTGATGCTCTCTATGGAAAGCAAAAATTGTCATCAAGTTTGCATCAATTTTCAAAATTGTGAGAAAACTTGAAAGGCAAAACTTGATCGTGTAACCCGCAAGTAACTGATTTACATTTCACCGATCTACTTTCACTGATGACTCTTAAGAATAGAAACGTAAAAAAATTCCCAAGAATATGAGTTATAAGGACTCTTTTGTGTTGGTGTGTTTTTCCCATATAAAATGTGGATGCCTGTGTTGAAATTCATGTACATTTATCATAAGAGAAATACATTTGATCGGTAATATTTCATTTTTAATGCAAGGACGTGAAAGTATTGTTCTGTCTAGCAACGTGGGCAGGGTTACTTTTGTTTTTTTTTTAATAAATAAAGTTATTGGTACACAAAATCAAAGCTAATCTATGGCACATCTAGAAAAACTATATTTTCAGTGCTCATAAGAAATTAGATCACTCCTTTTTATAGTGGGTTGAATTATCTTTTTATAGTTTTTTAAACTCTTTTCAAAATTATTTAAATGTAGGCAAATATAATTTTGCGCATTTTTTTTACTTTGTTTTTTTTGTGGCATAATTTTATAGGCTGTTTCGTTTTTTTTGCCAATGACCATCAAAATATGTTAATTTTAGTTTAGCAAAGACAAAAAAAAAAAACAAATTTGCTTAAATCTAATTTATTATTATGTTTTGGGTTAAATGTCCCATAAATTATTTAAATATATTTCATGTGTTTTAATTTCAAATGCGTCAACGAAAAGATACAGAATCACAAAGAGATCAAAGAATTTGCATTTTTAATTAACGCCGAACCTCAAGAATATTCGTAACTATCTCTAACCAATTGTTACTTGAAGAAATTCCTGCGGCCATTCTCTTGAGGCGATCTGAACCAGCCATTTAAAATATCTCATAGGGAAAATGTTCACATTATTCATTCTTCAAGAATGTTTGTCGCCGACATATTGTGTTGTTGCCAACCAGTTTGTTCTTAGACTTGAAAACAGTTACGAAAATATGTACGCTATTAACAACTACTCGACTCATGGTGACTGCTTATCATATGGAAATAACTGGAAATGAGAGAGCTTGCTGTTTCAAGAGCAAGAGAGAACCTTCCCATGCAGTTAAAGCTGAGCTAACGAATCGAGCACATAGAGCCCATTGAACTTTCTAGAATAACAAAACCCGGGGAGTCAATGCAAGAGTTGTATGGTGGGGGGATACAGACGAGGAAAAGACTGGGGAACAGCTAAGACTTAGCAAGCCCGATTTAAGTAGAATTATGGGAGCTACGACAGGTCACTACTACTAGCAAATCTTAATCGCATAGGACTACCGTGAGGTGAAGCAGGTAGAGCATGTGGGGAGGACATTGGAGCACTATAAATGCAAGTGCCCCACCTTCTCACAAATACGATTCTCATTCCTTGGGAGAGACACCTTAACAGATACATTCAATCAATTATGGCTCATATGCGGGACTGTCAACCTTCTGTGTCTGGATAGCAACAGCCTTCTTCATCAGCAACCCTACTGGCCCCTACATATACATATGTATATTGCAATGCAAAGCAACTAGAAAAGCAGTGAAGGGAGAGAGGAAATGAATACATAGAGAGTGTTAGTGGACGTTTAGCGAAAGAAAAATAAATTAAGTCAAGTACGAGGCTGGCTCGTACTCTGAGGGTTCCGTACGTATGTATGTGTAATGTATGTATGGAATGGCGTATGTGAATACACATGTATATTTTATAAATTTCATCTCTCTGTTTTTAAAGCTACTTTATGTTGTACGGGGACACCTAGTAATTTTCCACTTGTTGTTGTTGTTGTAATTTGTTGTTATAAGGCATTTAGCATCATAAAAAAAAATTATTTATTTCAAAGAATTTTGGATTATTTTCATATTTTTCAAGAGAAAAAATTGTTATAATTTATAATTATTCATCATTTATTGTTTTGAGTCACTAGTACGTATGTAGCGAGATAGGAAAACAAGCTATGCCAAATGCTGGGGGACATCTTAGAGAAAAATAAACAAACAAACCTGCTTGATTTACATATTCAATAAAATAAAATCTTTTGGGTGCGGGCCAAAAAGCCAAGAGAATAAAAACTTACAATATGTTCCTTCAGCTCTTTGGAGCGCAGTGGTCCCAACCATTGATGTAATCCGATATAGCGTTTTTGTACCATTTTTAAAGCCGGTGCACCCTGGGCGTAGGGCCCACCCAAAAGGGCGGTGGCTGTTTCTAAAACCACCATTTTTGTTTGATTAATTTTTTGTTTGTTTTTATCTTGTTAAGGCAGAAAAATAATATTCTTTTTCTTCCTATTTGTTTATGTTTAATTCTTTTGATAAAAAGTGTGTGAGTTTGTTTGTGGGTGCGGTGTGTTTTTATCAACAACTTAGCAACTTCCTGTAGAACTTAAAAGTTGTTGTGAAATATTTTTATTTGCTTTTACACGTACTTTGTTAATGTAACTTTTAATATTTTGATAAAACTGTAGCCATATCTTGGTTGTGTTTTATTTATTGCAAAATTTAATATATTTATTTATTTTTTATTTTTTTTTTTTATCACTACTTATTGTTGTAGTTCATAAATGGTTGACGTTGATGTTGCTTGTGTTGATGAATTGCGTTATAAGCTGATTAAAATCCAGAAATTGGACTGCGGAGTTCTTGTAGCTGCTGTTGTTGTTATTGTGACTATGTATATATATCTTTGTTGTAAATTTTTTAATCCTTCAATGTTGGTAGTTTTTTTTTCTTTTGTTTATGTGTAGCAAACGATTCATTCATTCGCTATGATGTTTTTTTTTTGTTCTTTTTTTTTGGGAAATGTGACACGTTTCAGTTTCACACAATGAATTTTTCCACTTTGTTGCTTTTTTTTAATCCACTTTATTTAATTTTCAGCATAAAATCGCTTTAAATGGCATTCAAGCACGTAATGCAAACACAACTTTAACGGGCAAAGAATATCTTCCTTTTTTTATTGCTGCTGCAATTTATTTTGTTTACAATCAAGTTTAATTAAGCATTAAATTTAATATTTTGCAGCATATATTTAGGAGAAAATATTAAAGTGTGATTTTAGGTGCACGTTAAAATTGTTTGGAAAATTCTTCACAACTTTAAGTGAATCTGTTATTTTAGTCGATTTCATTTACGAAGCGAAGCGTATGGAGTAAAAGATTTTAAAGTTTAAGCAACGTTTTTGTTCTTTGCTGTACTGAGCAAGTGACAATTTATTTGATTTTTAATTTAGCTGTTAATTCCGTCATGTATAAATCACTATTTTTTAAGTTGTATTGCATAATTTTAGGCTAAAGAGTTTTGCCGTAGAGAAAGATTTTAATTCAATGCTTTTAAAAATGAATTTTAAAAATATCCTTCTTTTCACGCTTATTATGTGAAATCTTCAACAAGTGTGCAATTGGAAGCATGAAAGCGCTTTTTTTTTAATTATTAATTGAATTGTTTGAAAATCAAAAAATAAATTGCTGGATTTTTATTTCTAGTTGTTTTTGTTTTAATCCAATGTGTTGAATGAACTTTTAATAAAAGTATATTTTAAAATTCTAAATGATTTTTTAATGTTGTTTTTTTTTATTTGTATATATTTTTTTAATTTTTTTTTCCTGGCATATTTTAAGTTTTTGGGGAAATTCTAGGCACAATATTCTTGGAAATTTTTTATGAATTATTTTAATTAATTTTGATATATATTTTTAAATGTAACCAAAAGGAAACAAAATTGAATTTTTTGTAATAAAACACTAGAAATTTTAATTTCTGTTTTGAATATTTTTTTGGTTTGGTGATAATTTTTTAATATTCTTTATAGATTTAATTATTTTATATTTTGGAAATAAAAATTTGAAAAAACGAACCGTTTACACGTAAAATCTCTCTTAGCTACGAACCGTAATGTTCAAAGTTCCATCGCGAACTGAAGTTAAATCAGAAGATAGTTTTTACAGATGCGTCAAGCAAACAAAAACATCAAAACACACCAGAATAACACGACTCAATAATAAAGAAAATATAAACGAATACATTGGCCGAACGTAAGAGCTTAACAAGAATAAAAATGCTCTTTTTTTAATAATTCATAAAAGAAATAAATTCAATTCTCTTAAATCAGGCCAAAGGAAAAGTCCCATTACATGTGACTTTTGGGGAAAATTCTGAGTAAAAGAATTTTCTTTACCCAAAAAGCGTAGAGACACACCTTCCATATTATAGACAGAAAGTGAACTCTTAAATAAAAATAACCATGCTGCCGCTCTTTAATATATTTCTCAACAAATGCTGCCACAAATCAAAACATAACTGTTGCTTTAAAGTGGAGACTTTGAGCGACACTCCAATAATCGTTTCTCTTTTAATTCATTTAATATCTCCCAAAGAAAAAACAAACAAAAAAAGAAACAGCAAACAAGTTCTCTGTTATGATTTTTCATTTGTCTCCAAAATCAGCTCTTTATTCCCAGCCCAAATTACTCTTACAAAAACAAAGTGTACTCTTTTGAAAAGAGTAATATTAGGCCATATAAATTTCTCTTTAAAACTGCATAGTAAAGAAATTTTATATAAATTGTAGTTTTTTTTTTCAACCATTTTTCAGTTGTTTCTTCGTTAACAGGTTGGTGGTGGCAAAAATAAATCTTTTTTTTTTCGCTGGCCCAATATCATCACCATCAGAGTCCGCAGTGGTAATGGACTGAAGTGTTTCTTTTATGGAGTGTGTCTATGAGCTTTTAATGCTTCACTGCTCTAAATGCGCACAAACTCTGTTGGTTTTGAAATTATTTCCTACGGGTATTTCACTGTTTCCAGGTTTTATTTTGTTTATTATCTTTTACGAACAAGCAACGAACGAAAAAAGAAGTAAATGAAAAACATAAATAAACTTGAGAAAAAATATTAAAAATTGTAACATCATCCAGACGCATTTGTAGTTGTTTTGAATTATTTATTAATGTATGAATTCAATTACCAGGCAAATGCTAGTAATAATTTACTACTTTTTCACAGTTAAAGGCATAAGTAATCAACCAGTTACTAAAATAATTCGAAATCTGATTTAAATAAGTGTGTTGAAGCACTTCAGAAACAAAAGAGGAAGTAATATTTAAGGAGTTTGAATGCTTAGCTAAAAACAAGCCATTTGTGCAACTCAAGGGGTCTAATTTACATAGCCCTGTCACATCATGACAATCGTCACTATCATCAGCACGGGCCTGATTATCATAACCAGGTCACTTCTTTGTGACTGTGACAGTCGAAGCAGTGTATTCTACTAGTTATTTAAGTGGCTATTGTCACGAGAAACTGGTAACCAGATATGCATTCAACTAGTCACCAGTTATGGGCGTCGCGAAGAGTGACAAAATTGTCACTAAGGGATTCTCAAAGTCACCCCACTTATTTGTGATAGTGACTAAAATAGTTTTCTCTTCTTTCTTTTCTTTTCTTTTCCTTTCTTTTCTTTTCTTTTCTTCGAGTGGGATACACCTGTTGAACGATGCCACACCTCTTGAGCAGCCAAAAATAAATAAATAAATAAATAAAAGACTAAGGTGTTTAGGCACGCATCAGCTTTATTTTTCTATTTGTAAAACAAACGGATTGCCTGTTTTAACGCTTATGTAAATGTATTTATTGCCACCAACTAGGAACCGGTACTGAGATTTCCCAGCCACTTGATCAGCAGCGGCTTAAGCTTTAGAAATTTATTCTATCGTAAGTAGAAGGCAGCAAATTTATGCCAACCACTGTACCAATCCACTTTAGCAACAAGTTGCTTTAAATGAGATTAAAAAAAATAACACAAAAAATTAATAAAGAATTCCGGGAAGTAAATGATATTAAAAAAGGGGAAAAAATAAAAGAAAAGAACCTTAAAAAAAATTATTCTAAAGTTCATTGAGAGCAATTTCATCATTGTAACACTAAATGTACATTTATTGAAACGGCTACAAGAAAGGCATAACTTTTCTCAAACTCAAGTTTAAGATTCCAAGCATATAATAAGATATAAAAAAATTTATTTTCTTGAGCGAAAGGCCTTTTTTTTTTGATAAAAATATTTAATTATTTTTGTCGATATTTCGCTCTCCTTCGTATAGCTTCTTCAGGACAATAAAAACTATTTTCATTATTATTGTCCTGAAGAAGCTATACGAAGGAGAGCGAAATATCGACAAAAATAATTAAATATTTTTAGCAAAAAAGGACCTTTAGCTCAAGAAAATAAATATGTAATATATAAAAACAGAGGTCGAAAAAACCAAATAATAAAAAAGGATATAAAAAAAAATCAGGAAAGTAGGTAGAAACTTTTTGAAAAACAAGCCCGGATGTATTAATTAATAATTGTAATATTTATATGCAGAAAATTTAAATTTTTCTAATTGGACTTGAATTGAATGTTTCCCCAAAAAGGGAAATTTTCTATATTCAATATTGTACGAACGTCTACTTCCACTGGCAAAAATGAAAAAAAGCAAGATTTTAAAAATCAAATAAAATTTATTCAATCAAATGAAATTACATTATTTAAAGGCGATCACAGACTAATTATGATCAAAATGGATACGCCTTGATTGCAAAAAATGTTTACTTAACTTTTAACTTCTGCACAGTTTTATGGTTTAGAAAGTTTATTCCTCTTGCAAAAAAAAAAAAAAATTGTAAAAGAATGTTATTAAATTTTTTGATGATAAGCAGCAATTTTATCTAATGGCTCAGACAAAAAAAGATTTAATTGTGAGTTGAAAACTAAACTAATAAAAAAAAAAAAGAGGAGAAAACAAAATATGTATGCTTTTTTTCAAACAGTGTCTTCTTCAAGTGTTTGTTGAAAAGGTGAATGACTTTGTATGTTAAAAAATCTTTACAGCTTTTAAGATTTATTTATTTTTTTTTTTTTGTATATATTTTACCTTTTATAGTCTTCTAGATTAAAATACTCACACAACAACAAAATTAGATATAATTTTGTATCATGGAGAAAATGTTTTCTATTATTTTTCATCATGAGCCTTCTCAAACACAAACAAAAAGAAAAAAAAAAAAAAAAGAAATAAGCAGAAATATTCGCAACACAGAAATCTGAAGCAAGTCTTTCTGTTTTAAGCAAAAAAAAAAAAAAAAAGAAAAAAAAATACAAAACAAAACTCACAGCTACGCCGCTTAAGCACACACCACAATTCTTTTATTTTCTTTTCGGATTTTCCTATCGCTTTTTGTTTTTTCTACAACTCAACTTGTCTTAAGCCCCCTGATCAGCTCAAGAACAACGAAGTATAAAACTTCACAACTAAATAACACATTCGCAAAGCGCAGTGGTGGTATCTGGCAGAATATTTTAAGCCACAGAAAGTCCAAATAGAAAGGCCAATTGCAAATAATTTTTCTTTTTTCTTTTGCTTCACTCTCTTTTCTTGGCATTCAGAACCAATGTCCGAATCTTAACTTGGTTAAAAGAAAAGAAAAAAAACGAAACATTTGTATTTATTACATACTCGTTTCTATTTGTTTATTAGTAGTACGTGTGTGTGTGTGTGCGTGTGTGTGTGTGTGTGTGTGTGTGTGTGTCTGCATTGGTATTGGTGCTGTGGCCCAACTTGAGAGATCTTGAAATTCTTAATCGAAACCAGTTTATGGCTGACAAGTAAAAACTGCCGTTAGTTTTTGTTTCTTGCCAATTTTCAATGTTAATAAAATACAAATACGGAAAAATAATCAACGTTTTTCTTTTCTTTTTTTTTTCATAAAAATATTCTTTCACAGTTTAAAGCCAACTTTACATGAGCATTGACTTTTTGTGTTCTGCACTTGAAAAAATGAAAAAAAAAAGAAAAAAAGAAGTATGAAGTCAAAGCCAGGGTTGTGCAATTGTCAGTACGCCTGTACACGCAAAAACAGAAAAACATTCTACCATATGGTGGCGACAATACTATTGTGTTCCTGAAATAACAATAATACCCAGCATTCGATCACGAGTTCGTTCAATCACGAATGAGATCGTCACCAATGATGTCGTTGTAGTTCTTGTGTTTTTTTTTCTCAAACAAATTCTGGCACTCGTAATCGAATGCAGTCGATGATGGTAAAAACAATGTGAAGCAGAAACGGGTTCGTTCGCTCACGAATGCCGTTGTAATTCGGCGACAATCAAATGATCAAACTGTAACAGAAATTCTGTTTATTGCGGCAAACAATATATTTTCATTTATATTTCGATAAACATATTTTTCTGTTACAGTTTGAGCGATGTGTTGATGCCAATCATGGGCCAAATTACAAAGGCTTTAACAAACATATCAAAAACTTTTTGCTTCAAGCAGAGCCCATCGCATGTACGATATCAAATAAGTGATGATTTTATTTTATTATGTCCTGGGAACAACTTAATGATCCAAATTTAAGCACAACATTTTTTTGTTCGTTTACATATGGTTTAAGTATTTACTGATTCAAATTTACTAGTTAAGAGCTAAACTAAACTAAGCTCGACAGTGAACTTCCACAGATTTTTCTAGAGTTAAGTTATCATTTGGCATTAATGTTTTCGCCTTGTACATCACCAGTGTCAGAACGTATCAAATCTCTATTTAAGAAGTTTATATCCATATTTAAAAATTTAACACTTTATTATGGCGCATTATTTACGCTGAGATTTCCTATAAACCTCATCAGGCAATTTAATTTTTTTTTTCTCAACTTCATTTTTTTTTTTTTTTTTTTGAGTTTTCAATGGCCAGAAGCATTCGCAAGTTGTGCAGGTAGTTTGATGGCAAAAACAACTACGAACGAGTACGAGTACATGTTCGCAATTGTGTTCTAGTTGTCTTCAACACGTGAAATTCAATTAGATATTTTTATGTTTTATAGATGTTTTGCTCACAGTTAAAAATGCACACATGTTGGCTGCCTGCTTGGATCATCAGCAAGAAAATAAAGGCAAGATAAGAAGCAAAAAAAAAAAAAAAAATACATAAACTTTAAGCAGACTACCTACATTTGTATGACGCTATCAAAAACGTAAAAAGGCCAAACTAAGCAGGAAATACGATTTTCTCATACATTCCAGTTTATAACGAAAATAATTTCAAAAAATAATAATAATTTTTTTTTTGGGTGCTGAAAAGCATTGTGGAGGACATGAAACCGTACCCCAGCCAGTAAGTCTTCACTTTACTCTTGCCTTCTTCAAAAATGCTGTTTGCTATAGTTTTATCACAAAAAAATCCTGCTCAATTCTGAGTACCGCCATGGTATGTGCCCCAGCCAGCTTCACTTTACTTGCCTTCTTCAAAAATGCTGTTTGCTATAGTTTTATCACCAAAAAATCTTTCTCAATTCTGAGTAGAATCAACCATTGCCATATTGAATTTATTTTATAAAGTAGAAAGCTTTGCGCTTTTGGTAGCGCTATTTATGTCTATATGCACAAACTGATGTAAATAAAAAATAAAAAAATTAAATAAAAAACAAGAAAACTGACTTTTCATAACTGATTTCTAAATATTGCCATATCTGATGGAATCCACAAGTTCCTGGTTATTGTTTCTTTTTTTTTTTTTTGCTGCCCCGGCAGGCAGCTGCTTGTAGCAGCAAATCAATTGACTTTAACAAATTGCTAGAATGAATGTTTGCTCTCCAGGAGGAAGTGTTTTCTTAAAAAGATTTATATGCTCCCATGTTCTTCATGTTTTATGACGAAAAACTATGCAGTCATGTTTTCTTTCTTTTTCTTTCTTTTTTATTTGTTTATTTGCTTTCCTTTTAAAGTTGCTTGTCATTATGATCTTAAATATGTTATTTATTTATTTTTTTAGGAAAAGAAAAGCAGCATTTTATAAGGCCACGAAGGACTAATTTATGTCCAGAAATTGTTGAATTTAGAAAGTACACATTCCGCCTTATTTATTAAGCTCGGTGTTGACATCGTGATCAACTTTTAGGCGCAGCAGAATTTTGCGTAAAATACCCGATTTACAGATTACCATCGAGGCTAACTTTGAAGTTAAAAAAAAATGTAGAATTGGTAATATAATTTTGACTAAATTGATGTCGAAACGTTTTTTTACAAATCTAAGAACTTTAGAATTATAAAAAAAAACTTGTTTAATTGGACAAATTTTTGCAGAATTTTGAGTTTGCCAACGTCTTTTTTTCTATAGAATTTATGGCATTCTACTTTTAGATATATCATAATATCAATTATTTAGTGCTTGTATCAGGTGGGTTACTAATAAACAATTACCTCATTTTTTACAATTTCTTTAACAACTCTTCAAGTGAAAAAATTTACCTGAAAATAAAAGAAAATAAATTTTTCTTAAAACTTTGGGGTTAAAAGATAATGTTTCTTAAAAAAAAAAACAAATTTAATTTAATATAATATAATCTAATTTAATGTAAAACAAATGCTTGTTAATAATTTTATCAGGTTTAAGTTCGATTTCTATTTCCTCTCAATTCAGAAAGATTTTCTTGTGATAATATTGTAGCGCTCATCATTTTTAAAGTAGACAAAAAAAAAGTAAATGCCCCAATTGCAGTTTTCAATGTTGGTCACTGCAATTTTATAAAAAAATATTAATTAGTTGTGAAAACGGACACTATCAGTTGATTGATGTCGCTAAAGTAAAGTATGTCACAACAAAAATTGCTGTTTTTTTAAAAATTGCGGTTTGAAAAATTTTCTTTGTTTTGTAAAAGTAAAACAATAAAACGTTCCAAAAAATTTAAGAAGCATATAAAATTTAAAAATTTCAAAAATAACACAAAATAAAACATACAGATTTCACCTTGTATTACATTCGAAGATGAAGAAAATACGTAAGGAACTTCCTCGTTCCCAACGGGGGTCCCCCGACCGCATTTCTTTCAGTTTGGTGGTATTAGAGAGAACTCAGCATAAGCACAATTAGATTTTTCTTATTTTTGGTAATTGGCAATGCTTTAAAGTAGCCAACTAAAACTTATGAATTGCCAACTTTCAATAAGTGAAAAGTTGAAAAAAATATATTCAATTATAAAGAGAGTTCTACCACGAAAAAAATTATTTAAAATTGTTATTACAATAGTATAGATTTATTTTACAAGAACGCAAATTCGTGACCATTTCACTACTCGACCCTGTGCTAAATTACGAAAATCCTTAACAATTACAGATTTATTAGTTGCTTTCAAACAAACAAGAAAGCTCTTCGTTATTTATGGAATTTCGTGGATGAGCTTAAAGGTTATTTTGAAAAAGTGTAAAATATCAAGCACAGAAAAAACCAACAACACACTTGAGGAAATTAATTAACTGTGTAAGTGCACTGTTACCAATTAATATTAATGATACACCGACCCACACACAAGGCATTCCCCATTCCCCCATTTAAATACCAATCAAACAACATCAATAAATTATAAATTTAATTACCAAAATTTAACCTGCATAAGATACATTTAAACTTTACAAAACTCGGGGAATGACATTTAAACGTTTTTCGTCAACTCGATGGGGCCCAGCCATCGAGAGACAGTAAACATTTTAATAAAACAGCTAAATAAAAATCGCCAAAGTGAAATGAACTTTTTGTTCAGATGATCACACAACAAAAAAAAATAAAGTCAAAACATTTCTCCTTTTTTGTTTTAGCATATGTACAATAAAAGCACAAACATATTTTAAGTCTGGTTTATAACACAGAACCAAGTTCTGTTTTAAGCCCAAACAACAACAACAACAAAACACATTTCTACTTTCCAGTCAAACTACTTTGAGTTCGTTCACCGCGCCACTTACACGATCGCAAGCTTAAGCAGCAGAGAAACAAAAATAATTCTCCAGAGATTAAACTCATGCAGCGGAGTAAACAAAACAACAGAATTATGGAATTAACAACGACAACAATTTCCTCTAGATGGTGTGGTATGCAAATGAAGAAGCGTCGACTCAGCGAGCACCCTTCGTGTGTTGGCGCATGCCGTTCATAAAAGTGCCGTAATGCTATTCAATTTGAATGTAACTTGGTTTAAGCGGAGTAAAGAGCAGATCAATTATTATGTATGTATGTATATGATCTTTGAACAAAACATAGCTAGCTCCCGTTTACTGAAAGAAATAATTTATCAACGATATAAATTATTATGCTCTTTTGTTCGATCGTCAATCAACCAATAGGAAATCACCATGTTGAGTGGGAGAGACAAACTACACTTGCAGAAATTCTGTGTCTTATTTTACATTTTAATCGTCATCGATGTTCACTGCTGTCAGTGAACACATAAATTCAAGTTATTGCGATACATTAATGATGTCAGCCGAAAAGTATTTTATGTTACAAAATGCTTTTGATGACATGCAATTTCTTATTTGTCATAAGACATTTAAAAAAACTAACCCCCAATTTTTGTCTTGGATTTTAAATGCCATTTCAATTGAAATTTGATTTAAATACAAAATTGAGTCAAACCGTTGCTATTTAAATCAAACTTAAACGGCCTTCCGTGCCCATTTAAAATCGATTTAAGTTTTTCGTACTGCCATATGATTTTGACAGTTTGGTTTGGTTTATTTATTATTTTCTAAACTTTTCACAATTTCACTTGCTTGCCAAATTTGTTTAAACAGCTGTTTTTTATTGAGGTATCGATAATTTTTTGACACTTACATTGTGCTGCCGTACTTTTATTACAATTAATTACCAAAAATAAATTTTAGACTGTAAAACAGAAAGCTCTTTTAAATACAACTTAAATTTTAAGGAAAATTTACTAATTTTGTATTTAAATCCCAAGTCTAAAATCGGGGGTTAGTGGCAATCGTTTTTGGCAAAGACTGGAAAACAACAACTGAAGTTGCCCGGAATGTGTAGGAAAAAATAAATAAATAAATAATAATGCTAGTGTTGAGTTTTCTTTATTTTGGGGCCACTCCATATGAGTGAGAAGAGCAAAAAGAACGTTGATTAAACCATGCTGAACAACTTCTAAAGATGTTGGTGGCTGGTTGCAGCGGAGTTCATGTGTGTGTGTGTGTGTGCTTTTATTACTGCTTAACGTCTTTTCAAATTACTGTTGTTGGTTTCTGCTATTGTATTTTGCTTTTTGTAGCCAGCTAATGTAAATGCTTACCTCATTTTTCTTAAAAAAGATTTACAACAAACCTAATGGTTTATTTGTTAATCATCTTGTTCACATTTATTTTTCTTCTTTCCTTTCTTTTTTGTGCATTTAATTTTTCTTTAGTCAAGAAGTTAATGATTATAATGATCATGGTCAGAGGAGTAGAACGCTTTAACAACGAAAGCCTACAAGCCATAATAGACCACGAACCACATGACCGACCAACCAACCAACCACTAATAAGATAATTTCAACCAAAAGAACTGCAACAACAATATGAAAAAGAAAATTTAAATGGCTGGACATACAAACAAACTACATAAGTAAAAAGTCAAATATTTGCACATGACCTACCTAACATTTAGTGGTCAACGCAGTCGGAGCCAGAGCCAAGACGTACCAAGAATTCTCAAGAAAATATGTACATTCTTTTTGAGAGAAAAATAAAAGAAAGAAACAGAAAACAGACAACTAGTAAATTGTGCTCATAAATTCTTGTAGCCAAAAAATCAGTTAAGAGTTAAACCTTTAGCATCTTATTCATAATAAATATTTTAGGTTTATTAAACTCTTATTTGACAAATTTTCCATTCAGATTTGTCAAATAAGAGCTTTACAAACCTGTAATATTTTTTATGAATTGGGCTGTTAGTTTAACAGAAAGTTTTTTGTAATTTAATGGCATTTAAAAACTGGTTCGTTTTTAGAAATCGAAATCTGGCAACGCTGCAAAAATGCCAAACACTTTTGTTTTGCTCTGTTTGATAACTGAAATTTAAATGCTAAATTTTCTTCCTTTAATGCCCAAAAACTCAGTTGGGTCGGCTTTAGTATAATGGCCTAATAGCCATAAAATGAAAAAGTGTGCTGCCAGACGCCTACAGATTTTGTACGCAAAGCCATCGAGGAGAAAATCCCTTAGCGCGGCCGAGGGCCGTTTGTCAAGCTCAACTTTTGCATACCTATGAAGAAATTTATAAAACGAAATTAAAAGAAAATACGACTTTGGATGCTCAAAATCGTTTATGAATTCGCGATTTTACGTTCTACGCAAAAACTTTCCTCTGGCAGCACTGTTTTGCCAACATTTTTATATTTTCCGTAGTACATGTCGAAACTTCAACAACGAATTATTAAGAAAGTAAAAGCCTCCGGGGCAGACTTTCAACTTCAGTTTTGGGAGGTCCACAACCGCCTCTACAATTCTCTTATTCTGAAGTTTAAAGAGTTGAAGTTGAAGAAGCATCCGAATTTGCTTCGAACCCAGGCCATAACTAGTTGTATACTGTTTTTTGAAGCAGCATCGCCCAGCCATCCTACCGCCTGGACTCTTAATTACTGACAGTCCATATTTCATCTTATTGATACACTTTTCCCTTTAGCAGTGTGTTTTTCTTTTTCAACTTCACTTTTCTCGTCTTCCTTAAAAAATCTTTCTCAACTTTGAGGAAGTAAAAATTGAACTAGAAAGCCCAATAAAATTGTCAACACTTGTAAATCATAGAGTTCACTATAAAATTAAATTAATCTTTAAAAAAATGAAAATCAAAAGGTTCAGTGCCCTGATCCAGATGAGAAAATTGCCATTTTATACGCCTCGTTAATTCTTTTTGAAAGCACACAGTCAACTCCATCGATTGCTACGTGAAAAATTAGCAACATCATCACCGTCATCGACACCCCAACCACTTACATACACAATTTCTAATCGTCAATTGTGGCAGCTTTAAACGATCTTCTCAAAGAACTTGCCAAACATCACTCAGCGTGAACTGAATTTCAGTTCAATTTTCTTCAACATGAATTAGCAAAAATTTCATTGGCTTACAGAAGTAAAAGCAGAAAAAAGAAAATACTTTTGAAACACTTGAAATAATTTCCCACTTCGAAATTCACACAAAATTCACATTTTTACTTGATGGCTGCCATTTAAAGGGGCAAAAACATATAAAAATCTCCAAAAATTCTTATAATTCTCAATTAAAAATAATCTAAAGATTTTATTATTTCATAGAGATAGAAAGAAAAAAGAATCCTTTCAAACTTACTACTACTTCACACACTTGTATTGAAAACAAAAACGATTTTTTCTTTGTAATTGTTGCTTTCAATAAAAGCAAGCAAATGAAAAAAAAAACTTTGTACGTATTTAATAAAACAGGCAGTTGGTTATGAAAATGTATTAAATGAAAACAGAAATATTAATTAAGAAACAATCATCAAAAGTGCAATCAGACGACGACACCTCTGCCCCATTTTACAGGCTTCAGAAAAGCGATACCTGTCATACGAGTACAACTCAATGTTGTGTGATTGTTGTTGGCGATAGTCGTACGTAAATTACGTCGTTGTTGTAACATACATCGCTGTTGTGTAAAACTGATGAGATGTGTCAAACTTACAGAACAAATGTCAATTAAATTAATTTACATCTGTTCTGTTCGATTCATTATTTTATTTCTTGTGTTTGAAATTGATTTTTTAATTAAATTGATTTCAGTTGTAGAACTGAACAGAAAAGAAGAAAAAAACCAAACAACAGCAACAAAATACAACCAACAATTGCAACTATAAATGAATGCTGCTCATAATGATGATGAAGAGTATTTTGTGAGGGCAACTACCTGATGCCTGGCTCTGATGTTTGATGTCAATTTTGAATATAAAATATAAAGTCATTGCAGATTATGACAGGCAAAAAAAAGGATGAATACAGTTAAACAAAACTAAATGATTTAATTGAATTATTTGAAAAGCAAAGAAAGAAATGGTAAATACTTTGTGGCAGCAAAAAAAATATATACTAAATAAGAAAGATGACATGACGGTTGCTGATGTTGTAATGTTGAGGTGGTTTTTCTGATTTGTTTAAACCACAACAGTGGTCGTAAAAAAAAATACGCTCTCAAGACTGAGCAACTGAACAGCAAAACTGCAAAGAGAACGTTATATTCCCCAAATTAGTAACAATTTCAGTGATCTGTTAACTTCTCTTGCATTAACTTTAAAAACACGAAGCACTTTCCTCGCATTAAGTCCTCAAAAGGCTGTTAAGTGCCAGACTAATACCGTGTTCAGAACACCCCTTCAATGCGATTATTGCAATAAATGTCATGATTTAAATCAATATTTTGTACAAGTGTTTGAACAAGTATTGAGTAAAATTTAAAAAAAACTTTAGCATGCTTTAAGGAGCAAAAAACTGAAGCTCTAATAATTATCATTTAAGAAATTTTGATAGTTAAAAGTTTAGGCACGTTTTTTTTATTATTTTATTGCTCAATTAGTAAAAAATTGTTGCTAATATTTGCATGCAACCCTGTAAACAGAGAGATTTTAGATACTTTAGCATACTTCTGGGAGCAAAAAATGTTTCACGATGACAACTCAAGCTCTAATTATTCTCAAGCTATTTTTATTTCCTTTTGCACAAAGACTCATTGAAATTTTGACAGCCAAAGTGTAGGCAGATATTTCTTTATTTTATTGCTCAATTGGTTAGCTATAAAATTTTACTTTTCTTTACTTAATTGATATTGATAAAATATTGACCAACCAAGCGATGAACTTGTTATGTTATGTTACGCGGGCCGCCGGTCCTGAGGCCGGCTCACTTGCGTCCTAGAAAGGTCTCGTTGTGCCATTGTCAGGCCATGAACTTGAGCCAGTTAAGTATCATATAATATAAAAGAAATTAGAATAAATTCTTCCAGAATTTTCCAGCAACACATTTCTCTTGTCCTCATTAATTTGCAATTAAATTACTGTTAAGGGGTTTTTAAAACCACATCCATATTTTATAACGCCCAAAAGTATGCTTTAGTTTTTCTTTTTCTTTTTTGCCAAAATGAATTCCGAAAAGTTCGTTAACAAAACAAACACTACTGCACACTAAATGAAATCTCACACTGTTATTCTCATGCCTGAGTAGGGGATCACTGAAATCAATTTCATTTCATTAAGTTTATAGAGGGGAAAAAAATAGTAATAAAAAAAAATTAAAACATAAACAAAAAGTAGTGACTACTTCATATTATTTTACTGACATGACACTATCATCGTTACATGCATGCTGATTCTTCTTCTCCTTCGCCGCTAATATGTATTTTTTATTTGTATGCAGCTTTTTTTATTTTTATTATAATTCGTTTCATCCAGACTAATAGATAAATTTGTTTCATGTGCCCGGGCTGTACTTTGTTGTATATCTGGTATGAACCGGGAGAAATGGATGGAAGCGCAAGAAGTGTGAGCAAATGAACTAAAGTGTTCGAATTCATGTTTGAGTGAGTAAATATTTTTTTCAAGTACTTGAACATGGTGTTATAAGTGAACACAAAAAAAGAAAGAAACAAAAAAAAAACACAAATTACAAAAATGATAGACAAAAAAGAACTGTTTTTGTTTTTCTCGTATTAAAAACTCTGTAGCTAGTGATTTCCGTTATAGACACTGTTAGTCAGTCATTCAAAGTTATGTTCTGTTTTTTACAACTATGAATGTATGCACGTCAACAATTGCAACTACATACACACATACTTGGAACAGCATTGAAGCAGCATCATCACCATTAAGAATGAAAACAGTTTGTGTAACAATTAAAGAGACACGTAATAAAGCACGAAAAATAGTTTTCAAGAATCCAGGAAGTAGTAGTAAATGAACGACAAATCTTACATGATTTTTGACCGAAAGTGATTTTAAGATCACACAAAAAAGATTGGTGAATCACATGTTTAATTCTATACTGATTTTTACCTCACCTGATGGCAGTGCGTGGTGCAATCTTAATTTGTTGTGAAATCTACATTTATGCTTTGAATTCACATGATTTCAATTCACTTGCGATTTTCAAACCACAAGTATGATTTTTTTGCTTTCTAGAGCATTAATATCTCTTTATGGTGTGATTTTATTTTGTTATCGAATTTCTCTTTGTGCTTTGAAATCACATGAATTCAATTCCCATACGATTTCAAAACCACATGTAGTATTTTTGTTTTCTAGCAAAGCGTAACTTTTTTTAGGACTATAGGTCTGTCTTAAATTTGGGTATACTATAAAAATTACATAAAGTCAATTTCATGTGATTTTAAAATCACATGTGCAGTTTTTATCTTCATTTCTTCAACTTAACTCTTTTTTGCATCTTCAGTGCGATTTTAGCGAGCCAAAATAACAGTTGCTTTCAGAAAGTAAAAAAAAAATTAACTGGCACGTGATTTGGAAACCCCATAAGTGATTTTTTTTATGTTCTACAAATCTGTTGGCTTTTGAAACTACGCGAGTGTTTGTTTGCACTCTATGGTGTGATTTTAATTTGCTGTCGAAATTCGCTAAATGCTCTGAAATCACATGATTTCAAATTTCATGCGATTTAAAACCACATGTGGAATTTTTTGTTTTCTAAAAATAAATATTTTTTTTAGAGTAATCAATGTGCATTAAATTTGTGATTGCTAAAAAAAAACCACATAAATACAATTCACATGTGGTTTTAAAAACACACGTTTGATTTTTTATGCAATTTTTTAAAGTAAGCTCCAATAAAGGTCGAAATCTAGTAACAACAAGAAATTCAATTTTATGACACAAAATCATCTGCTTTTATCAACTGATTTCACATTAACAACGTATTCGTTTGTGGCTGTGCTGCAACATGCGGAACATGGTGTAAATATTATTTATTAGAGCTAGAATATTTTTTCGTATTCACTCATTACGTACAGTACTTATTATTATTTCCCACACTGCTTTTTTGATGTACATGCAGATACAGAACCTTAAAAAGCGCGAATATTTAAACTAACTTGCAACATTTAATCATGAAATTGCTCATAAAAAGGGAGTAAAACAAAAGAATAAAAAATAAAATAAAACGTTTCAGTTTTTACTCCGCGCTTAAAGCGAAAAAATGTTTCATTTTTTATTGCGCTTTCCTTTTGGTTTTTTGTTTTTGTTTTTTTTCAATGTTTTCAACATCATACGCAATAAAAATCCTTTCTACAACGACATGTTGTTGCATGAGAAAACAAAAAATGGTAAACGGTGGGAATTATATGCATTCATTATAAATCGGTTAAACGATTTGCGATTACACTCGATAAAAAAAAACTACAAAAACCAGGTAGAGACGTGCTGAAGAGCGAAAGCTGGGCGACGATGTAATGCAAATAAAACAGGCCAATAAAAGAGCTGAAGACAGGTGAGTTTGTATCGTACATTTCGTAAACTGCTCAGTGACAAAGTTCTGTAAAAACTGCGGGGGTACGTGCAATGGATTGTGGCAAGGGAAATTAAAAAAAGGAAATGGTACATGAGCAAGCGTTGCGATAGATCAGATGGGAGTTCCATTTCAGCTGGGGCCTAAAATACTCCCCTGTTGCTGGTTCGTGCAGCTTATAGGTTTATGATAATATACGTTCTTTACATCTGAATTTGATCGCATGTTCAGAAACTTTATGGCAAACTTTAGTGCCACCAAAATTTACGCATTAAGCGTAATTGTGTTGCCTGCCCAAATCACAAAAACACGTTGGGCTGCAGAGCAAATATGTTTGTGCAACATATTAATCCTCTAAGGCCCGAAAAATGTATGTAATGGTGGATGAACTGGCTAAATCTGGTGCCCGCTTACAACGGGAGGACATGAACAAATTCGTTGGTGTTTCCCTCAACAGTTGCTAACAGCTAAAACAACGACAGCTGTTAAGAACTGCTCCACACAGGTAACCGAATTCCTTCACCTGTCGAATATCGGGGCTCACGTTGTCCAGCTTTAATTACAAGAAAATCTTGGCTTTGTTTTGGACTCTCCGGGACAAAGGCTACACACTTTAGTGTAGTGTTCTAACAGAACACTACATGGAAGACTAATTTTTCCATATAATGACTTCTGGAGAGGCTGCAGAGGAGGAGGAGGAGGAGGAGGAGGAGAGTGTCAAACACTTTCTCCGCCGATGTGCAGTTCTTTCTGACAAGACAGTGAATTGTGTGGGTAGACCAACACTACATGGTCGGGCAGATGTGTCGGCATGCGAATTAAACAAGATGGTGTGTTTTATCCGTTCACCTGGCTGATTCAGGCAGAACCAGTACGGCTGCTTCCCTACCGCCTCTTCGGGTAGCACAACGGGACCTTCTAAGACCCCAATGGGCCAGTCTCGCGTTTGACAGCCTGTAAAACATAACATAACATAACACTTTTTATTTCATTTAAAATTAGTTCGAACTGCAGTAAATCATGACCAATTTAATATTCAGGTTTTGAAAAAAAAAACTTTTTTTTTCAAGTTGTTTAAACTTTTTTGTTCCTTTAAGAGCCGCAGGGAGCTTTAGGTATTTCTTGCTCTTCTTTACTTTTGGCCTTTATTTTCATAGAAGTTTTAACGTTTGTGTTCTCTGGGTTCTTCGCAAATAGATATTTAATATTTTCCTTTCCGCTATTCAAAAAAAAAAAAGGGAAAATGACTGTAAACTGCTGGCTTTCGTCAATGCTTTGCCATTTAAATTCAATAAAAGAATATTTTGTGCTTTAAAGGTGGATGGCAATCAAGGATGGCACTATGGCACACGACAGTTAAAAGAAAAATATTAAAGAATATTAAAGAAAAAAATAATAATTTCTTTATTGCTTCAGGTACAAAACCTTTTTCAAATCGAATATTTTTAGTTTTGCTTTTCCTAAAAACAATTTGAGATTTCGTAAATAAATGAAAGCAAAACAGCTGACTTCAAACTCCATACAATGTTGCTGGAATAAGAAAAATGTTTGCAGAGAAACTAATCCTGTAAAATTGTCATTTTGTTGGTGGGCGTTGTAACTGGCCAGGCCTGCATTATGATAAATTTGTTGTTTCAAATTGTTTGCCTTTTATATGGTTTGTTCTGCTTGCCCTTTTTGCTCTCTTGTATAAAAATTTATTGATTTTCTTTTGTATTACTTGGAGTAAACAGTTTTGTATGCAATGCAATTTATTTCGCAAATATTCCAGCACTCGTGCACTGGTATCTTTCTAATACAAAGTAGAATAAAATGTCGTAGGTGTTGGGGAGTGGTGAGAGGGCCTCAAAAAAGAAAGACAGACCTAAACAAATACTATTAAACTAAGAAACAAACAACTTGTTTTGTGTTTAGCACAATGTAGCAGTGTTTATGAAAGAGATATAAGGACATTTTGTATTAGAAAGTGTTGGTAAATCTAAAGAACAATATTAAACAAAAGTTGTCGCTTTTTTTCTATATTGATTAATTCGTCGAGAGGTTGACACAATGAAACTCATATAAATATGTGTGAACGTGAGTGACCAGAATTTATTTGGAATAAAAGAAGCAACACAAGATTAAAAGTACTAATTTTATTATACAAAAAAAAAAAAAAAAAAAAAAAAAAAATTAGGAATAACACAAGTTGTAAAATTTTAAGTCGTTTAATTGTTATCATTTTAAAATGCATTGCTTAATTTTCAAAGCTTGGAAAACAACACGTTGTTATGCAGAAGAAATTTTCAGCTCAAAAGGGATTACTAAAATGAACAACTAAAAAAATAGCAAAAAAAAAAAAAAAGTGTGAAGAAGTAAAACCGAACTAAACAAAATCGTCTGATTACTTGAAGTAACTTTGGTAACAACTTTCTTATCAGAAGCAGTGATGGCCCCTTCTAGGGGCCTGGTGCGAGCAATTCAACACATCTGGATTATTTTTTCTGAGGCGTTCTAGGGTGTTTGAGTCTCAAGGTCGTCTCATTTGTTTGAGACAATGGCAATGGAAAAGTCGTATGCTGCTAGACGCTTAAGTAAAATTTCGCAGAGTTATCCAGGCTACTGGTTACAAAAAGTGATTATTGTCACAAAAAGCGATAAAACGATGTCTTCGCTATTGACAACTGCCACATTATGAGGTGACTCTGAACATCATTAGCAGACCAGGTCAATTCTTTGGAATTGCCAATTCGACTTCAGAAGCGAATTACAGAATAGACCCCCCCCCTCCCCCCCACCCGCAACTGTTGACGCATTAGCAGCCAATATTTGAACGACTGATGACACATACGACTAGATTAAACCACAAATCATATTTAGAAAATTAAATGCCATGAGATTATCTCCGAATTTGTTTTTAGAAAAAATACAATTCAACAATATTTCAGTCTTGCAGTATCACTGTGAAGTTCTTAAGCATAAAAACAAACAAAAAAACAAAAAAAAACAGCCGACTTAACAAAATAAATTTGAATAGTTCAAAACCTAAAACGTAAGCATTTTCACCGCAAGCTTGACATTCAGTTTTGACATGCATGTATGTGTGTGTGTGCGTGTGAGTGTGTATGGATGCATTTGTAACCCATATTTCTTATCTTTACAAACAGTTTTCTCAATTTAAGCAATTATTTGTTTTTTCATTTTAAAATAGTTTTACCTTGGATGCCATTAATCAGAACTGCTTTTTCTGTAACACACCCTACCATAATAAATAAAATGCGTACAACTGTGTGCTGCTCTTCGTCTCCACGACGAACAAAACTTTTATGGAGCAAACGAGTCTGCTTTTAAAATTTAATTATTTATACGAGCGAATGTGTTCAATATGAGAAAACAATATGTTTACATTAAGTTGAAAAAGAAAAAAAAATTACAAGAAAAAATTAAATAAAAAACATGTTAAAGAAAAGAATAAACGCAATGAATTTGATTAAATTCATAATTTCATATTCACATACTTGATGTTTAAGTGCATGTGTGTGTGTGTGTGTGTGAGTGCATTCAGCATTCATTTATTCAATATGTTTGCAGTTGCGTTGTAATTTCTCGGTACATGATTGTATTCTACATACATAAATAATAAATTCATTTACGCACAGACACTTGTGTAAACACTTTTTCACGAACCATGCCATTATTTATGTATGTATGTATGGGGAAGTGTTTATGTGCATGTTTTATGTATGTATAATACAATCTGTATTTATATTGATAAAAATTAAAAATGAACTATGTTTGAATACAAAAAAAAAAAAAAAAAAATACTGCAACACGCCATGCAGCCGCATTAAGCAACTCTTGAACTATCAGGGATGGTTATGTGCACTGCCCGTTATTCTAATCACGAGTACTCAACATGAGAAAAAGAAACTCTTCACATCGCAAAATGAACAAGAAGTTAAAAGCATAGAAAACACGGTTGATTCTATAATATTCGATGGTGATTTCACTTCATATAACATGCATTCTCATTCAATTTGGTTTTGCAGAAAATTAAACTGAAAACAAATGTTTTGCTATCGAAACAAATTTGTTTCCTTAATATAACTTTATGATTTGCAATTGTAAATTATTTTGCTGGGCTTGAGTTTGATTTGTTATTTTCTCCGAATCATATATTTTTCTTTTTTTGTTGGTAAATCAATATTTTTTAAGGACGACAAGACCAGTAACACAGAAGATTTATTGGCTGGGGGACTGTTGAATTATTCTGGCGACACTGGCAAAATTCAAAATGAATGTAAATAGTACGTGTTTGTTTGCCCACTACAAACTACTCTTCAGCACCATTTTAATTTTTGTATCCCTATTGGAAGTTGCTCTTAGTTTTGCAAATGGCGGCCCATGTCAAATCCGTTTTCACATTTCTTAACTCGACAGCTGTATAATACAAGTGAACAAGCCAGGCAGCGATACATTCCCCAAGAACACCGAATAATGGATTTTGGAACAAAATCATAATGAGCCATGAGTTCCATCTCCACCTCGGCAGGTGCGTGAACAAGCAAAACAATCGCTTCTGGGGCATCAAAACTCCACGAGTGATGCAGGAGGAGCCACTACACCCGCTCAAAGTGACTGCATGGAGTAGTCACCGGGACATTTTTTCTTTCGAGGACGCCGCTGGTCAAACGATAACGCGCTATAGAGACAAGTTAACCGATATTTTTCTGGAGGACATGTGGTCCTCCTGTGGACGGAGTTACTGCAGGAGCCACAGCCGATCAGATGACTTCTTTTCGCCCACCCGTTTTATATAAATCAATTTATTATTTTATTTCTAAAACATCTTTTTAATTGTTTGCTAAAGACTTTATTAGGTTTTATAAATGAGCGCAAGATCACTTTATTCTCAATAAATATATTTTCTATTTATTGATAAATTTTCGATATTTCGATACGCCTTTGCGTATCTTCTGAAGAAGATACGCTTTGTGTATCTTCTGAAAGGCGTATCGAAATATCGAAAATTGATCAATAAATAGAAAATATATTTATTGAGAATAAAGTGACATTGAGCTCATTTATAAAACCTAATAAAGTTAAATAAAAACAAAGGTCGAAGAACGAGTATCCAGAACGTTTTCTAGAAACACTAGACAGATTTCTTTTTTCAGATTTAAAATTATAATTTTCTATTGCAATTAATGCCACTTAATGAATTAATTTTTTCAAACGAAACAATTTTTTCTTTCAATCATACACGAAAATGCTTGCTGGGTTGTGTCCATCAACTCAATATAATATACATTTGAGTTTATGTGAAAGCAATAAATGAAATTTATTTCATCATTCATTGAATTAATATTGAATTAAGTTGCAAGTAAATTACGTGTTTATTGAAAGTGCAAAAAATGCAAAAAGTTCAAGAAGAGAGTGAAAAAAGAAGCAAATCAACAGCAACCGAAACACTTCTTTGACCAACCCCAACAGCCGACAGATGCAATCAATGTTTTGCATACACGTATGTATGTATGCATACTTTCCATCAGCCAACACACAGTTGTGCCATAAACTCGTGTTTTAAGCCAGTACAACCACTAACAATTGCAACAGTGAGTACTGTGGGTACCATTTGCACGTGTATGGGAGCGATGGGACGGGGAATGAACTGGCAGTGTGAGTACTTGTTGTCTCAAGAGCAAAATAATTTTATTTATTAATAAAATTACATTTTAAGAGATCTTTTTTTTGCGATACAAAAAAAAAATGTTAATTGCATTCATTTTTAAGATTACAATAGGGAATTTATTATTAAAGTTAAATATTTAAAATGTAAGCAACATAGTTTTAGGGATAAAAGGAGGAAAAAAACTAAGGAGTGAAAACTGGGGCAAAGGAGAAGCTAAAAACTTGGAAAATTGTGTGGAAGTTTGAACACTAGAATTTTGATTGACAAATTTGCGATTGCAAGGAAATCAATTCGCAAAAATCGAAAAAATTTGGTTTGGCAAAATTTTGTTATGACATGACATTTGTCTGACATGCATATCCAATTGCCACAACCACGCACACGCACTGTGCAAAAAGTTTAAAAATATTTACAGCAAATCAAATTGAAAAATTATGAGAAGAAAAAAACTATGGCACATTCAATGAATGTGAAAATTTGCATACAAATTGTAACTTGTACACCCTGAAAATGTGTGTCATTATGAAAAAATTTGTCATGAAACTGGAATGAGTCCAACAAAAAAAAAAGCTTTAAAAAAATGCTGATTTTATTACGTTTAATTTAAAATTAAACATTTTTTTTTTCTTCATCATTGCAAGTTGAATCATTTAATTAAAGCTCAGAGACTCTCGAATGATACTTGAGTTGTGTGAGTGTGTGTGTGTGTGTGTGGTGGCAGGCAAATACTTCTCTTCTAAATAAATCCACTGCAGTTTGTTGTTTGTTTACTGACGCACGAGAAGCTGCTCAAATTTATTTTTGCACACTTAATCAAATCAAGTTGAGTCGCAGCTAAAAGTAAGTAAGAGGAGCAGAGAAAAAAAATGTTTATAAACGAATGTCATCTTCAATTAAACAAAATGAAATGAACTTATTAAATGCAATTAAATGTTTGCAGTTTGGCAAACAGCTCTTCTTAAACTTGCCAAACAAACAGTCGGCATTAAATGAAAACATGCAGTAAACTTGGATTGACAATAATTGTGTCAGTAGAAAATCTAGAATGCGCTGAGTCTGATTTACTTGTCCGTCGTCTTCAATGTAATGACGACTTTTTTGGCTGCTGGCTAAAATACATGCATTTTAGCTGAATTAACAATATCAATTTTTGTTTTTTTTTTTTTGTATTAAGGCTGTGTTTAGACTTAATTTATACATTTTTTTCTCGCTGCTTTTTTGTAATGACATTGTATACCATATCAATTTGTAGTTTTTATGCATTTCAAGCAGCATTAACAGGCCAAAAATAAACAAGCAAACAAACAAACAAGCAATTGAACAATCGTACTAACAAATAAACTGAGTGATTGACTGGCTGACTGAGTGACTTTAATGTTGAGGTCCTCTTCTTCTGCCATTTACATACATACATATTTGCTTGTCTGCTCCTCTAATTTGTAACTCTTAGACAATCAACCATAGTGAATGTGCCAAGCCCATCTATTTGAAGTCAATTATGCCACGTAATATTTAATACAATTCATTGGTTCCAAAGAAGTAACAACCTGTAAGAGAACAGAGGGCAGACGAAAAAGTTTGAACGAAAGAAAAACTTGGGAGTTGTTTCCAAATTTGTGAGTCTTCCCAAGCCGTATGGGATATAAAGGGTCCGCCAAATATTTTTTTTTTTTTTTTTTTTTTTTTGAAAGCGGCGCAAAACTCCGCCCCATGGATACAAAATGTTGCCAATATCCTCCTTTTTTTTGTTATTAACAAACACAAAACTGCGAAGCTTCGGCTGTGTGGCACGTAGCGCCGTCCTGTTGATACCAAATGTTGCCAATATCCTCCTTTTTTTTTATTAACAAACACAAAAATGCGAAGCTTTTGGCTTGTCTGCAGAAACACATAAAGCCTTCGGCAGGAATCGAACCTGCGACCTCGGGGACTCTTAGCAGGACTCTCTACCAATGCATCCATCGAGGCGCTCAGTTTTTTGGGCTTTTAAATTGTTGTGAACAAAAATTCGTTCAACATGGCCCGATAACGATTGACTGTAACTGGCACTCCTTGCTCAGTATCGTAGAAAAATGGCCCAATTATGTCTCTGGACCAAAATCCGCACCAACCATGTGACTCGTTTTGGTTGCTTCATTTGAAAATATGAGCTGCATCTAAAAAGATGAGCATCATCTGAAAAAATTATTTTTTTTTTTTTGTGTGGCAAAATCGGCATATGATCCTATCCCCCTAATTCATAAAAACTATAACAGGCTTATAAGACTGATATTTGACATATTTGTATGGAAAATCTGTCAAATAAGAGCTTTAGAGCTTTTTATGAATTAGACGTTATATGTTTAGGAGCTCACGAAACATAGTGATATTTTTAATGTTGAAGCATGGGCGTGAAAAAGGAAAATGTTTAGTTCATGGGCCACTTCTTGCCCAGCTGCATACACCCTGATCTTCACTTCAAATGGACAAACCAAGTGCGAAGCATTCAAAGTAAACATCATAAAGTAACGTACTCTAACATGTCAACAGAATATCTAAACAAGGGGACACAGTTATTGCCGGCCAAAATATGCTACTGTATGTTGTATTGTATTGTATTATACTAGGTTGGTCCAGGATGGCCCTTTTTGCACTGCGACCAAGAATGATCTGTTGTATGTTACTGGCAAGTATGCAGAAAGAAGCCTTCTCCAGCAAGGCTTTTTTGATGTGCATAAAACTGAAGGAGATAACAAATGCGAGTAAATTAAAAGCTGAAATAGGGTAGACACTTTAAGGCGATTAAATTAAAAAGCCTTGTAAGTGACATTATAAGTAATCGGCCTTAAAGCGCACTGAAGGGATTCGCCGTCTGTCGCATGTCAAGTTGAGACTTCACTGTTTTTTTTTTTAATATCATTTATTTACAAAATATGAAGTATATGATGACATCACAAATCTAAAAAGCTTTTCGGACATCAGACACAGTGATATATTAGTTGCAAATAAGCAGCCCCAGTATGGTTATCGTTGTTGACTCTGATAGTAGTCCCAGTCAACAGGCACTACCCAACACAAAGTGACAGCTCTCTGCTACTCGTAGAATTCATATCAATGCGAATTGCTACCACTACTTTGACGTTACCATTGTCCCTTAAGCCACTGGCAGAACAAAAACCTTTCAACTGTTACGGAAGCAAACAAGTGACGTGACTACGAAAATTTTGACCTCAAGTCCTCTCAGCACAGCAGCATTCACAGTCTTTAGTAGAATATAGTAGAATATAGTAAATATAGTATTTATTATATAATATTTTGTATGTCCGAATATTACCAACTCCAAGCACAGAGTGAAGACATTTATTTTGTGCAAAGACTTTAAATATTTCAATTGTTTTTGCAACAAGAGACAAATTTTGTTGTCATTTGAATGCAGTTGTGCAAATACTACGTAAATACTAAGGTGAATGCGCAGGTGTATGTATGTCAGTTTGCAGTCATGTTTAATGTGTCATAAAAAAAAAAACAAAAACAAATAAACAACGAGTAAAATAACCTTTGGCAAATAATCAATTGTAGTCTAAATGTCTGTGATAATGAGATGTGTTGTATTTTTTTAGTCAAATTGTATTGAATATTGAATTGTATGGAATACTCTGCCCTGCCCTGCCCTGCCCCTGTTTAACCAACACAGTGTAGATGAGATAAAAGATTTCATGCAATTTGGACAATAGACAACAATTTGTAACAATTTGTTGCAGAAAAGAATTAGTTAAATGGTCACACCTGATCAAGGAAATACAATGAAAATTGATTACTTAATTTTTAGCACTTAAGCTGTAATAACAGAATCTTCCCTTCAATTACGAGCTTAAGGATGGCAAAGCGGAGCGAGGGTAACAAATGATAAATAAAATAAGCTAAACTTAAAAAAAAAAAAGTTGGGAATGGCAAACAACTTGATAGTGGCTCTCATTATTATCACTAAAGCTTTAATTGTTTTTTTTTTTTTTTTTTTTTTTTTTGATAGCAATGCAACAGTCACCATGAAAAACTATAACAATTATACCCATAGTCTTAATATTTTCACTTAATAATTCGAGCTTGAGGTCACTTGTTTTTTTTTAATGATGGTTTAATTCAATATTTCGATACCTCAATGGGTGGGTATCATCTTCAAGAGAGAAAAAAAAAAAAAAAAAACCATTGAGGTATCGAAATATTGAATTAAACAAGCATTAAAAAAACAAACAAGTGACCTCAATAAAATATTAAACAAAAAAAGGTCGAAAAATTAGCATCAAAGTTGATGCTTTAATAAAAACAGCATTCGTTAAAAATTTCTTATACATTTTTTTAGGACAGGAAAAATTAATTTTTATTTTACTTACAAACTACAAGGACTTCTAATACGAGTATTAGTCTCAAACTGGACGGACGGACAGCAAAAAAGTTTTACCTTACCTGGAAAGAAAAGAAGAAAGAAATTCATTTTTATAACTTTTTTAAATAAATAAATTGTTCATTTGCAAATCAACAAATATTTCAATATAAAAATCAATTTAAAAATCGAGTAAACACAGTGTAAGACATACACAAAACAAGCAACAAACACACAGCATTCGATCATGAATTCGGTGTTGAACCACTTTGAATTTAGATAAAAGAAAATATGTATCATTTTGTAATTTTTCTATTCAGCCTTTTTATTAATAAATTAAATACATATGATTTTTTCCAATTTCTAGGCCAAGTTTTTATATTTTATTTATTTGTTTTTTTCCAATTTTTTTGGCTTGGCCTAGAGCTTGGAAAAAATCATATCTATTTAATGAAAATATGTATGTATCTCAAATACAGGAGAGGATCCATAAACGTAAGATTTAAAAAAAAAAAAAATCCAGCCTTCTAAACAGAAATGGCAACACTGCTGCTATCAACGATCGGTTGACTTCTGTTGGCATTTGAGTAGCAACTCAACAGCGATGGATGGCCAACTACTGCCCAATTTGAGGGAAAAGTGAAAGACACTAATGCTGATTTCTTTTTTGAAAAAACATGTACATTTGCTGTAGACTTTTGTTCCCCCTTAAAATCCGAGCTTTAAAGCTTCGCGAAATTAGAGGGAAAGGCTGTCAAAAGTTTTCGACTCGAAACTATAAATACAGTTTGTTTTGAACATTTGTGATTCGTCATATTTTCCCATGGGAATTTGAGAATAAGTAGTTTTAATAATTTTTCGAATCTACTGAGAAGTTGATTGGCATAAAAAAAAATTGTCGGCGGCATGAAGATGGCTGAAAAAGACAGCAAACATTAATGGGGTATATTTTTAGGCCTAAAATAATACACATTCAATTTCGTCTAAAAGCAAATAAATAATTAAGTTAATTTTAGAGTATTTAACAGTTGTAGATCATAAAATGTCGACTAAAACGTTAAATTATTATTTAAAAAAAAAAAAATCTTGAATAGTAACATGAAGCAGACCTCAATTATAAGCAATTAAAAACCTCTTTTTATTTAATTTAACCTCTAAAAACTTCTGAAAGTACAAAAAAAAATACAGAAAACGTAATTTTGTATTGTCTTTTCTTAAAGAAAACTTTAAAAACAATTGTAAAACAATGTGACACAGAAACTATAGTTGTTGTTGCTGCTGCTGCTGCTGCTGGAAAACTGTACTTTCCCACACATGATATGATTCGGCTAAAAGAAACAAAAAAAAAACAGAGGTTTACGTTTTCCACCTCGTTTTCTTAAAGCAACATTGAATAATTTGCAGGCCAAGTTCAATGCAACGAAATGAAACTCTTTTTATTCGTTTAAATTTTTGAGTTTCCATTGTTTTTTTTTTATAAAAAAAAAAACTTTTAATGCGGTATTTGGTTAAAAAAAACCAAATGGATTTAACATGAATGTAATTGGTTGCAATTGTGAGAAAAATATTTTAAATGGGAGAAAATAGCAAACTATTGTTAAAGTAGCAGCTGGCTATAAGAAAGACTTTTAAATGTTACAAGAATAACTATAACACATTAAAATTCGCTGCCACCTTGAAGAGAAAAATATCAAAAATATAGATTTTCCTCAATAGAAATACAAGATATGTACACTGAGTTCCAAATTTTGCTGCTGTCGCTGCTTCTATTTCTGTGCCTTCCTTCAAACTGTTGATCGTCCCCAAAATACTGGTCTACAGAGAACAATAACAGCCAGAACTTGCTTTAGCCCATATTTAATATATTTTCATACGCTGACTTTCTAAACTTTCTTTGCCCCCATACCTTGATCTAAATAATAATATTGCTTTTGGCTGAACTTGTTTGCTACAACAAGATTTTTAGTGCCAACCCTGCATGCGTATCTGGTTGGCAAAAACAAGACATCCAGTGCAAATTGCAATTGTATCTTAAATGAATTACACTGGCTAATTACAACGTGATTGAATTCCTATGCTGCAGGAAAAGTTTTTCATTAAAAACCAATTATTTAAAAAATGTTTTCATTAGTTACTAAGAAGTCTCTTGGCCAAAGCACAAGACAAATTAAATAAAGTGCAGAGAAAATACAGGAGAAAAAAGAGCACTCCCTCAAGAGTAAATAAGATAAATTAATTTTGTACTTCATTTAATATTGTCCCGGGCAGTCTTGATGTTGATGAATAAATATACAAGAAGTACACACTTTCATTTCGTACAGCAAACAAGTAACCAGTTTCGGATTTCAGATGTGCTTAAAATTTTACTTCTTCAAATCCCTTTATTTACATGAGGGGGTTAAGAAATACTACAACGTATTAAACTAAAGCATATTTTATGGCTTTAAAACATATACCTGGACAAAAAAAAACGGCATGTAATTGAAGAAATCTGTGCCCGACAGGCACATCATGTAAGAATTTTAATGGCAGGAAATGTTTCTTGTATATTCCTACATTTTATACAAATTAGTTTTAAAATTCAATATGTTTTTTTAATTCGAGTGCCTTAAGATATGCCACACTTTTAATAAACATTTTGTTCAGCCATACACGCTCAGGAGCTGAGAAAATGATGGACAAAAGAAGCCCAAGAAAAGCGTGTCGAACTGTGAAGTTGTAAGTGAAAAACAAAGAAGGAAAGAAGAAATGTAAAATGTTGATTTACATACAACATACATACAAAATATACATACATATAAAATAAATACATGCCTACATGTGTTCCCAAAGTGATGGCTCAAAATTTGTTGAATTGATTTTTCTTGAGAATCAGAACTACAAAACTGACCATGACAGCAACCGCAAATGCATAGAAATCATCTCAGCAAAGGTCTATGTGGAATAACTTGCAAATAAAATTGCTTCTTGAAGAAGTTTCTTTGCCAAAGCAAGAAGCCAAGCTAATTAATATAACGCAATAATTGTGACCAAATCATTTTTTGTTTATGTTCTATTTATTTTTTTTTTTTTTTTTTATTTATTTACTCCTTTTTAAGTATTTTTTTGAATTTTTAATAATTTTTATTTGTTTTTATATATAAATAAAAAATAGATTTATTTAATCAGATTTCATTCATATTTTTATTTTCTTTTTTTTTCTATTTATTTTCATTTAATTTTCTTTAGTTTATTAAATTGAGCTTAAGGCCACTTTACATTCAATAAATATACATATATTTTTTATTCATGGTTATATTATTCCGTATTTCGATACGCCTTTGAGTATCTTCTGCAGGAAAATTTTAATGCAGAAGTTACACAAAGGCGTGTCGAAATATCGTATAATTTAACAATAAATAAAAAATACATATTTATTGAATGTAAAGTGACCTAAAGCTCAATTTAATAAACCAAAGAAAATTAGATAAAAAAAGAGGTAAAAAAATGTTCTGGATACTAGCAGATCATTTTTTTGTTTATTTTTATTTATTTCAATTGGTATTTATTTAACATTTCTGTTTATTTAATAATTAGTTATTTTGACCCCTTTTTTTCTTATATTTTATATATTTATTTGAGCTCAAGGTCTTTTGGAATTTGACAAAATTAATTACTCAAATTCCAAAAGACCTTGAGCTCAAATAAATATATAAAATATTTCTTGTTATTGTTTCCCATATATATTTTTATTTCATTTTTTATGTGTTTATTTTTTTTTATTATTTAAATAAATAAAATAATAAGTTTTAAATAAATTTATTTTTTATTTGTTTACATTTTTTATGAATTTTCTTCCAAAATTTCACATTTTTTTATTTATTGAATTCAACTTTTCTATTTCTTAGATTTATTTTATTTAATATACATATTTGTTTTCTATGCATTTAATTTTTATATTTTTGTGCTTAATTTTATATTTCTATTTATTTATTTTTTTATTTTTATTTTTTTTTTTTTTAATTTTTATTATTTTTTTATTTTTATTATTTTTTATTTTTATTTATTTTTTTTTATTTTTTTATTTTTTTTTTTATTTTTATTTATTTTATATTTTTATTTATTTTATATTTTTATTTATTTTATATTTTTATTTATTTTTTATTAGGTTTTTTTATTTATTTATTTTTTATTAATTTTCTTATCTTTCTTTATTTTTTTAGATATTTTTTTTTATTTTTATTAAATATTTTTCTATACCAAAAATTTTATTATTTATTTATTAATTCTCTGTTATATTTTTAATTATTCTTCTTATTAATTTTTTTTTAGTTTTTTTATTTCGTTTTTTTATTTATTCATTTTTAATTGTTTTTAATATTTTTTTTATTAATTTTTCATTTATTTTTTTATATTATTTTATCTATAATTTTTGGCCTTTATTGTTAAAATTATTAAAACTATTTTTTAAAGCTTAAGGTCTTTTATTTTTCTTTATTAATTCTTCGATATTTCGCAAACAATTTGTTAGCATCGTCAGAATTAATAAAGAAAAATAAAAGACCTTAAGCTTTAAAAAATAGTTTCATTTATTTTTTTGATATTTTAATTTATTTTTTTTTTTATTTATTTTTGTAATTATTATTTTATTTATTTATGTATTTATTTTTTATTTATTTTTTATTTATTTTTTTGTTTATTTTTTATTTATTTTATTTATTTTTTATTTATTTTTTTATTGTTTATTTTTTATTTATTGTTTGCTTATTTGCTTTATTTATTTTGTAAAATAATAATTTAACTTTATAGTTGCAGTATATTAATTACATCTGTCAATTACTTTATCAGCCCTTAAGATCGATTGACTCCCTCCGGAATTGAGAATAATTTTTAAGTGGAAAAAATTCTAGTGATCTAGTGAGAAAAGTGATAATTTTAACGTCCACCTGGATGCTAGGCAGCACCGAAATTGCTTCGAACCCACCACAACCCAATCATCAGAAAAACAATGATAAAATCGAAAGTTGATAAATAAGATTCTAGAAAGTCAGTAATGAAGAGCTCAGGTAGTAGGATGACTAAAAGGTGCCGCTTAATAACGGTACGCAATTTGTCATGACCTGGGTTCGAAGCTATTTTTTTATTGCGAAGCAGTCCAGTAAATCTTCAACTTTAATTTCCCTTTGAAAATGTTGACCATTCCAATTGCACCTGATGAAATTATTAACAATAGTTATTGCCGAGTGGTTAAAGCGGCTGTGCCAAAATTGTGAAATTTGACACGTCCAAAGTTCATAGTGTGCTGATGAAGGGTGTTTGCTACCCAGAAACAGTCGGTTGTCCACCTAGCAAATAAATTTTACTTTTCTTTACTTAATTGATATTGATTAAAAAGTAGTGAAAACCCAAGGGTTGAACTTAAGCCTGAAAAAGTAATTTAATATAAACAATAGTTATATTTATTTATTTTAATTTTTTTTTTTCCTAAAAATATTTGTTTTAAATCTTTGGAGACAGTCAGTATCTAGACAAGAATGATTTTCCGCTTGAGTGACTTTGGTCAATTGGGTATATTTTCTTGCACACTTTCATGGCAGAAGACTTAGACATTTGTATGAAACGTAAGACAACATGAAGAAGGATATTAGAAAAACTAGTGCTGAAGAATTTTTAACCTTTTAGCAGCACAGGAAAAAAAACTGCGCTTAATTTTATCAATATTGTTTTTTTTTTTTTGTTCATTCCTTAAGGCATTCAAATTTAATAAATGAATATGTAAATAGAGAAAATAGAAGAGTTACACTACAAAGTAACGTTTACATGTACATAAAGAAAAAGAAAAAAAAAACAAGAAATAAATTTCTTTAACCTCCGTTGTACAGTCAGTAGAATTGCCTGGGGGTGTTTTCAAGTACACATTCCTTAAGAGTTGGAAATGTGAGCTGAATGTTTAAAAAGGATTATGAGAGTTTGCGTATGTGTACTTGAACATGAATGTATTTGCGTAGAATTTCGTTTTTTTTTCTTCTGTTTTTGCTTAACACCCGTCAAAATGTCGTCAGTTTTAACTTATAGACGCAAACAACAAACACAAACTACACAAAAAGGAATACTTTACATTCTTTCACAAACACAACTTTCAGAGTTCTTGTTGGTTCCATATTGCTGCTATTTTATATGCAGTTGCTCAAGGGGGTGGGTGAGTGAGTGAATGAGTGGGTGGGTGTATGTGTGTTCTACATATATTATTTTTGACGCCATTATTGCTGCCCTCTCATACCAGATATGATCAGAAGGTTTATCATCCAATGTCGGACTGTTGCTTATTTCAACTGAAGCAACAACAAACTGTTGCTTTAGCCACCATTTTTGTTTTTTTTTTTTTGTGTGCAATTTTTAATCATAGATAGACATTTGCTATAGTATATTTTTAGGAGTTTGTTACTTTGCCACCATATGGCTTAAACGTCGTGGATTTGTTTGGTCTTCTTCAATGAAATATATTTTGTTTGAAATAAAGAGCAAGTTAAACTTACTATTAAAGTTTAAGTTTTAATGAAGATGACGACAGTTACGTCGCCAGCACTGGGGCTGCTCCATTCAGTTCATCTCGATGTGGAGATGTGATGGTTTCACTTTAACAGGCTACGGATTTCTTTGCATTTTATCTGAGCTCAAGTTGTCATGGACATGAAAAGTGTTTGTGTGTTAAGTGATGTGTAAATGTTGCTTTAATGGCCAGGGTGTGTTTGTAAGTGTTTGCGGGTGGCGGGTGGCGGGTGGCCTGTGAGTGTGTGTGTGTGTGTGTTTGTCACCAAACTATGTGTGTTAATGTATGCAAGTCTGACACAAGAGATTAATTGTTAACAATGTAAAAATGATATTAAAAATGTTGTGTTGATAATACATATAATTTTTTTTTTTATACCTCTCACACTGTTGCTCTTCCATTTTCACAGCACTATTCACAGCTTAACGGCGCCACAGAGTATTTAAATTTAATAATAAAAAAAAAAAACGTTTTTCTTTTTTTTTTTTTGCCGCAAAGCACTAGATGAACAGTTTATACTGTTTTCATTATTCTATTTTAATGTTTTATGCCATTTTTAATATGAGGGTGTAGAAAGTTCTAAATAACTATAAAATATTTATACTCTCATCGCACAAAATGCAGATAATAATTTCGCTTATAATCTTACAAAAATGCAATTAAATGTAAATGTGTACATAATTTGTTTTGAAATTACTTTTTTTCATATATTTGATAATAAGTTATCTAATATATATAAAATTAATATTTTGTTAAAATAAAATAATTATTAACATTTTGCTGAAATTTTAATTACATTGAACTATGATATTGTAATACATTTATATTAAATTACTTTTAATTAATTGTAATTTTTTCTGGAAAAATTTCAGACAACAATGATATCTTCTTTTGAAGGAATTTCGAAAAAAATTTCGTGCCCAAATCTTTTCTGCAGAAACATTCACTTTTATTGTCGATTAGATTTATCAGCCACTCAAAATTGTTGTATGAAATACACAAAAATTATTTTATATAATTATTAGGTATCACGTTAACTGGAATTGAGTTGGTTTTATATTATATTTGCGTTATAAGACAAAGTAAGCATAAGCAACGTTTAGCTAGAAGACAACTAGCTATTTTGAAGCAGCCATTCTTCTCGTTTACAGCTGCCTTCGAGTGGCTTAACTATCGCTGCAGAAACATGAGCTTCTAAGTGCCAAAATGGGTGCCGACGAGAAGCGTAGCAAATGCGAAACAGTCAGTTTTCCCTAGCAAAATGCAGTCGTTATTTTCTTTAACAAATATCAATCACAGCGGTAATATAAAGTGTACTTTAGCCTGATTACTGTAACATCCAACAATTATACAAGAAAAAGTTTGGAGAAAAAAAAAATGCGGTCGGGGAACCCCCGTTAGGAACGAAATTCCTTACGTTGTTTTTTTTTATCTTTGTATGTGATACAAGGTGAAATCTGTATGTTGTTTTTGAAATTTTATGATTCATAAAATTTTTGGAACGTCTTATTTTTTTTTTTTTTTTGTTTTTTACTTTTGACACATGCAGTATTTTTTTGTCAATCTGCTACAAAACGAAGAAAATTTTTCAATATTGCCGATAGTGTCCGTTTTCACAACTAATTAATATTTATTGGTAGGTGTCTCTGCTGCTGTCAGCGGAGACACCACCTATCATACACAATTGCTTGTCGACAGTACACCAATACATAACATATAAACAGCTCATACGCTTTCGTGACGATTTCTACTAATTTCCACTACCAGCAAGCCGCGTTAAGGAACTTCGTTCCAAAAAAAAAAAAAAAAAAATATTATAAGAAATAGAAAACAAACAAAAACAAAGCAAGACTTTATTGTTTTTCAAAATATTCCCCCATAAAGAGCTATACACTTTTGGAGGCGTTTGAACCCATTGTCGAAGCACTTTTGCGACTCTGCTGGAGGTATCCCCAAAACATGCCTTCTGAATGCAGCAACTGCTTCTTCAGGTGCCCGAAAAAGGTTGACCTCTCAGTTTGTTTTTTAAAAACGGAAATAAAAAGAAGCCATTGGATGCCAAATCAGGACTATATGTTGGATGAATCATCGAAGCGATGTTTTGGGTGCTCAAAAATGCAGTGACAGCTCGCATTATCGAGGTGAACAGTAAGTGATCTGTCTTCGGTATTTAGTTTGCTGATTTCTTGGCAGACAACTGGCAAACAAATCGTTGTTTACCACTCAGAATTGAACATCTGCATTGTTCTAGTGGTACGATTGCGACACGCTGTTATTTTTTTCGAAAAATAACCACGCAGTCGAGCGGTGTTTACTTTCGTGTTTACTTCGTGCTCCTACGCGTACCTCCACAATGTCATAGACGTGTTTCAAAGCACCGCCATCGTATTTTTTTTTTCTAAGCATTTCTTTCGACCAATCGTCTTTTTTTTTTTTTTGAGCGCTTAGCAAATTCTGTGGCATTCAACGCGAACGAATACTTTTGACAGGCAAAAGTATGTTTATGCAATATTGAATGTATGCTGGTCGCTGGGTCACATGATGATCTTGTAATATGAGTTGGGGCGCAGCTCTCATTGCTTTTTGGAACAACAACTGATTTTAGACGACCTTTGCGAAATTCACCTCTTTACGATAGTTGTCAATTGCCAGATTGCAACACTAGGGTTGCCAAATACCGAAGCATGAAAGCCAGCCTGCGTACCATTTTGTAACAAACATGAAAAATTGTATGTGAATATGTCCGTACGTTGTTTCGCAAAAAAGTCGGTTAAAAGAAAGCCATTTCAAAAGCAATAACGTAACAGTATGTATCCTCTAAAAATCCCTAATTTTCTGCCTTAAGCTTTTGTTATAAAATCTTACAAACTTTCTAACAAGATTTTCTTCTCTTTTCATCCGTCATCATCAATCACATCACATTGCAAGTTAACAGAATTTTCTTGCAACCATAGGATATTTTTTTTTCGTAGTGGGCTTTTTCCTAATCTCATCCAGTCTCTGGCCTTTAGCGATGCTCTTTTTTCTTTTGCTTTTCAAAACTTTTTACTTCATTTTTAAAACAGTCTCATACATCATTCGTATTTCTTACCTGTCTAAAGTGTAAAGAGTTTAAAAAGAGCTGAAGAATACAGTTTCACATGTTCTCTTTATTAGTTTCTTTACACATGTTGCATGATATCAAAAAGTACGTACAACTCAATTTTGCAACATCAATTTCTTTTTAGGTCAATGGCCAAGTTTTTCTTCTACTTAAGTGTACGGCAGAGTGACAGCTCAAGCAAAAATGCGAAAGCAGAAAAAATCTTAATTTGGTCTCTTGATTTAAGTAATTTTTTTTTTTGCAATGTTTCAAAACCGGAATAACAATTTTTATTTTAGTGTAAAGAAAATGCCAGCAATAAGTTGAGGCGGATAAAAAATAAATATGCATATATTACGTTTTTATTTTCAAAACTATATGAATCAGGACCACAATTATATTATGTTCAAATAGGCATTATTAATTGAGTTATTGTCATTATATTTATTGAAAATTCTGCTCAAACGCAAAAAAAAAAATTTAAATTAACTTAGTAAGCACTCCAAACAAAAAAGCAAAAATTTCAAGAAATCTGTTTCGCTTATGCAATATTTCCTTTGAAAAGAAGTCCAGATAAGCGAAATTTGTTTCGTTTAAACGAACTCATCACTTTTTGACATTCGTTATAAAATCAAGAAGCGGAGCTTGAAACAAAAAAATAACAGAAAACTGATTTGCATCTCAGTTTTAATAAGCAAACTGAAAAGAATTTGCCTTCGTTTGGGAATATTTAAAAATAAAACGTAATTCTTTGCAATACAGGACAACGTCGCCAATAAATTCACTATTTTTCAAGCGGTGCTTTTTTTGTATCAAACAAAATGTCTGCCATTTATGTGCAACTTATTTAAAAAAAAAAAAAAAAAAAAAAAAAAATACTGAATATTGTTTTTATAATACTGAATATTGTTTTAGCATTAACATTTCTAAAGATATTAATTTTACCAGCGAACCTCTAAAATGCCAATTTTTCGCTCGGGTATCAATTTTGTTTATTGTTATAAATACCTACTACATTTGTTATGAAAATAAAATAAAATATAAAACAAAAAATGAGCACAAATTCAAATTCGAGTTTAGTTTAATTTACGTTTTATGTAGTAATTCCTTAAATAAGTGAATAATTAAACAGCATTTAAAGCGAGAAAATTAAGCGTTTTGTAAAAACAGCAGCTGCTTGACATTTTTTGCAACGTTGCCAAATTTCTGTTTAGTAAAAGCAATTACCAACAAATGGTTCACTGATTTACTACAGTTGTATAAGTTGTAATTTGACAAATATTCAAAACCAAAAAAATTGTATAGAAAACCTCTCCCCGCGGAGGCACAACTTGTTTCTACTGTATTTTCTAAAATACTTCTTCCTCACAAAATTTGAAAACGGAAATATTTAAAGAAGACCACAAAACGACCTGCATTTGCAGATTTGCCGGCACTTTCCCGTATAAGTTGTAATTTGACAAATATTCAAAACCAAAAAACTGTACAGAAAACCCCTCCTCAAGGAGGCACAACTTGTTTCTACTGTATTTTCTAAAATACTTCTTCCTCACAAAATTTGAAAACGGAAATATTTAGAGAAGAAGACCACAAAACGACCTGCATTTGCAGATTTGTCGGCACTTTCCCGTATAAGTTGTAATTTGACAAATATTCTATACCATAGAAAACGGCATAGAAAACCCTCCGAGATGCACGACTGAATACAACATTTTCATATTTTTTTTTTTTTAATAATTATTATGTTCCAAAGTTTTCTTTCAAATAAAAAAAGTTAATTATTTTGTGTTTTTACTTAAAAATAAAGAAAATTAAAAAAACACCTTTTTTAAATGTGTTCAACATTAGTGTGGAACTCAGTTGACAGCGGTGTGGGACGAATTTAACTCACGAATTTATCTTCACACCCTTAATTTTCTTTTAAATAAAAAGATAAACTAAGCACCTTGAAAGTCCACTTCGACTCAGAGTTACATTTTCTGAGATTTTGAATGTAACGAGGTAATAGTTTTTGATAATTTACAACATAAGTGTGGCCGCTACTCTTTTTCTCTCACTTGTCGAGAAATGTTGAACAAATTTTTTTTTCCTTATTTTTCGACACAAGAATCCTGCAGAAATTATGGGAATAGATAATTCATTTTAAGTAAAAAAGGAGCAGTTGCAACATGGTCCCATGTAATGCAAATATGGATTATGATGAATTAAAAAAAATATTATTTGATCATACTGGCAACACATTATTGGTAATGTGGTAATCCAGTGACATGAAGTAATCTCAAGACTAACCCTGTGTTAGTAATGAGCGTTGAAGTTACTTCTACTAGTTTTTGGATAACTCTGACGTAATGATTTTTTTTTTTTTTTTTTTTTTTGTTGGGAATTACCTGGGAGAGGACCCAGGACATTGCAATGTAAAATGGAGCGTGTTTTTCCCATATATTTGGATTGCTTTTGTACTAGTCCTGGTCCCTTGTTGAGTTTTCTTCGCACGCGTGTAAGGGGAGGTCCTGATTTTTGCAGTTACAGAACACCAACCCAGACAAAATTTACCTTATTCTATTTCACTGTTTTACTATTTTATCATGCTTTAAGCGCAAGTCGAAAATATGCGAATTAATCTTTTTACAATAGTGTTATTTTTTTTTTCTATTTTCTGTTTAAGAAGCCACATTTCCTGCTCATTAAGTTTTGGCAACATTCTACATGATGATACTTCGCTGCATGTAGTCAGTTATGAGTGCATAAGATAAATCCTTAATAGGCTGTAGAAAGAAATAAAAAAACTGTAACTAAAAAGTTACAGTGCGAAAAACAAACAACTCTCTCTGGCCATTTGCTACTTGTTGAAAAACAACATCGAAAAAACATCCCAGTAACTACTGAGTGGGAAGAGATGTTTTTTTTTTGTCTGTGTTGCCTCTGTATTTTGTGTGTGTGTTTTTCAAAGTGGAGAGTCATCGTTTTTTTCTTGTCTTCCTTTTTTTTCTTAATTAAATTTTCCGTTTCTAAACATACACAAGCACCATTGAGGCACTGGCTATTTGCAAACATGTCTGAATGTTTGCTAAAACATTTGCAAGCATGTGCTACTTTAGTGTTTTTTAAAAGCGTAGTTCACGACTTAAAGCTTTTCATGCCGCGCTTATATGCATTTACAGGGCCATAAATGCAAACGTGCGGCTTTGCAAGTTAAGAAAAAAAAAGGCCTGATTTTGGCAGCCAGAATTACTACAAAATCAAGCCGTCAGGACGAAAATTCGTAGAACAAACTCGGAAAAAAATCAATCGTTATATATTATCAAATCATCAATAGAGGAAGATGCTTGAGAGTGTTACAAAAGTGCTGCAAGTGCGAAAGAAAAGCAATACATATTTTTAGAAGTGTGTGAGCAAGACAAGTAGAAAAACCATAAACCATATCTTGCAATTGCATTCTCGCAACACAATTGCATTAGAAAATGGACGCTGTTAATGGGATGCAAATGGAGACGGGCTATTGGGAATACTGGTTTTGATTTTGTTGGCATAAATCAGCTGTTCAATTGTTGCAAAAAAATTGATGCCGGCGCAACAGACGTGCGAAAGAAAGGGAATACCTGCATACTTAGCGGTGTGTGCGTAAAAAAGAAGAAAAAGCATAAATCATAACTTGCAATCCAGTTCTTGCAACATAACTGCATTAGAAAATAAACGGTTTTAATGTGATCAGAGGGTGGCAAATCATAACTGGCTATTGTGAATAGTGAGTTGAGTACAGTGACAGCCCATAGAGTAACGGACAGGTTATGCATAAATTTGCATTTGCACGAGTATGCGGCTTATGGAAACCACCATGCAAATGGTGAAGTATGGCACTACAAATTTCGTTTTTAGTTCGCATTTGATATTTATTTGCTTTTGGTGTTTTTTCTAAAATTTTATTGCTTACAAAGTTTAAATAAAACTTTTACACACAAGTGTTGGAAATAGAATATCAGTCGCATTTGAAGTGCTACAACTACAGGCTGGCAACATGTGGAAAATATTATTATGACAGGAATGCTAAAATATTAGAAATACATTAAGAAAAAAAGCATCTCGTTTTTTTTTCTTTTTTTTTCAATACAAAAAGGGAATAAAAAAAAATGATATAAATGTTGAAACTGGTTTAAAAACCTGTTTTTTAAAGTGAATACTTTTCTTAACTTTTGAAAAAAAAAAATTTCAAATTTAAAAATTTATAATTTCCTTAAAATCTAAAGAAAAGGGTAACCCGCTTTTACCCTTTTTGAAAAAAAATTTCAAATTTAAAAATTTATAATTTCATTAAAAGCTAGAGAAAAGGGTAACCCGCTTTTACAAACTGTTTTCTGTTGCCATAAATTTATTCATGTCCAAGTGGCAAACACTGCAGAAACACACTTGTGCTTGCAACTTAATGAATCCATATGAATGTAATTTTATGTGTAACTATAAACTGTAAAGCTTTTGAACTTAACAAACACTGCCACAACCATGTACACTTACATACATACATACATACATACATACATACATACATACATACATACATACATACATACATACATCCATACATATGTATGTATACGGTATGTGTGTGTCATAATCCCATAACCAATAAACACCTACTCACACACATAGAGCACGAAGAAGAAAGTTCTCAAGTCCTGAATAATGCTATTTTAATATACACACTTGTGTCAGGTCCCCAAAGCAATACACAGCAATCATATATGTATTGTATACATACAAACATGTATGTATATGTATGCACATACTTCCCTATTTATATTTATATTTTATTGAATATTAGCTCTTGAAAACATAAACACATTTCTGTTTTAAAATTGTTTGAAACTAAATTGACCGAGCAGATTTAAAAACTACAATGTTTTTCTTTTAGTTCCTTTCTAGGAAAAACACAACTTTAATAGTTTAAATTGGGAACAGTTGACTTAAGCCCATAAATATAGCAATATGGGCGAAATACTAATGGAAGGTTCTCTTAGAGTTGAGTTTAATTTAGATTTAAACAAGTAAATCTGTACATCAGATTTAAATGAAGACAATTTTGCGTTTAAGCTGCAAGTTCAAATAGTGTAAAACCAGCTGTTCTATAAATTTTTGCAACGTTGCCAAGTTGCTATTTCTAAAAGCAGTCGACACTAACTAACCCTGCAAGAACAGTTGGGTTCATACATCAGGGTTTGTATCATTTTCTGAAGGGCAAAATGAAAAAAAACTAATGTAAACATTCGTGTACGTGTGATTTCTTTTTTGAGCCAGCGTTACCACCTCAGCAAAGTGATGATTCAAAATCTTTTCGCAAAATGCCCACAAAATTGCATATAATGCTATTAATTTCTTTATTATTAAATAAAAAAAAAAGAAATTTTCGAAAATTTTCAAAAAACAATTCAAAGAGAATATAATAAACTATATTTAGAGCAAAACTGTATAGATGAACCTATAAAAACATTAATGCATAAACGTAGTTCCAAATGAAATTGCTAAATTAATACGGGAATATGAAAATACTAAAACAATCATTGTAATGGCAACGCTGAATCCTATAAAATTGCTTTGCATGTGTTAGTAATTAAGTTGTTAATGTGTTAGTTTCCATCAGCTATTTCTTGCAGGGTAAGTGGTTCACTGAATTACTACAGTCAAGTTCAAGCTGCAATTACATCACAGTTAAGTTTTGTTAAACTAGAGTTTTAACTGCCATTGATTTTTGGGCATATGGGAAAAATGAAATTTAACTGACAGGCCCACGATGCCACTCGCATCGCTCGATCGCATTCTATGAAAATTTTAATATTGACGATATTCTCGGCAGGACAAAGCGCATCCACTCATTCTAGCAAAAAGTTTTGAAGCCTAGGACTGGTTTTGATAGAAAAATACGCCTTCTGGTGCACCGTCAGATCATTATGCCTTCCCAGGCTGGTTTGGGATTTCCTCAGCCCAGTTGGAAAGGCTTAGGCAGTGGAAGAGAAAGATTGTGATGTCATGACCTACATTGGTGTGGATGGTGGATGGCGCAAACAGTCCTAAAAATCCGTATAGAGACCCCGTAAAATAGTCGCCAAAGCCAGTACCGTTGGCCCAATTTAGTATGATTTATATGCCAGAGTCATCCAAAATTGGACATTTGGGATGAGCTCTAACCAGAGAAAACGTAGCGGATATTTAAAGCAGGTTCTATTACACAAAATCGAGGGAATCAAGAAATCTTTCAAACGCAAACGTTTCCACAAACGTTTTAAGTTACTTAAAGACAAGCGTTTATTGAAAGATTTCTGATTAAGATAATGCTAAAGAGAAAAACCAAATTGATTTAGAATATTTCTTTCAAAGCAGATTTTATGATATTAGGATTTTCTTGTGGCAAAAGTATGAAGGAGAGATAAATATTGGCATGAATATAATACCAAATTATGTTAAAAAAAATATTCTAAATAGAGCCTTTGGATCAAAGAGATTCTCGTATTAAATAAAAGAAAGGAAGTCGAATATTTTAAATAACAATTTTTATGATTTTAATTTTACAAAAAAATATTTTTTGTCATCAATTCGGGGGCTTTTATAAAATTCGATTTGAAACCGACGAAAAAAAACTACTTTTGTGCTCTGAAAAACGATATTATTGGTTTTTTTCAGATCTAGAATTACCCCCTAATTCATAAAAATTATTTCAGGCTTATAAGAGTTTAGTAACCGTAAAATATTTATTATGAAGAAATGGCAACAGTGGATGATCAATTTTCGAAGGAAATCATCTTCAGTCATGAGGTACATTTTCAGCCCAGTGTGTTCATAAGTGAACATAAAATTTCTGCATTTAGAAGAATGATAATCCAAAGTGTGATCGTCCAAAAACCAATGCAACCTCAAAGAGTGGCTGTTTGGTGCGGCTTATGAGCTGGCGGCATTATCTGGCCTTATTTTTTTCAAAATGATGCCAGTCTGCCAAATACTGTGATGTTCGATATCGTGGGATGAAAGAGATTCTCATACCCTTACACCGGTATTCATAAAAAATAAAACGCTGCTCAAATACATTTTACAAAAAAATTTTATATGAAAAATTTGTAGTAAAATGTGTTTCAACAATGTTTTATTTGGATTTAACATTGGATTTCACAACGCCAAAGTAATATTTTCGTCGGTTTTAAATCCGCTTCCGATAAGATCGGATTCTATGAGACACCCCTCACCATAGAACTTGTTGATAATAAACATTATAGGTTTATTAAACTCTTATTCAACAAACTTGCCATACAAGCTTGTCAAACTCTGAAATAAAATTGTATATAGTCCAGAAATAATTTTTATGAATAAATGTGTTTAATTGCGAATTTAAATTTTCTAAATTTGCCCAACATCTTAACGTGTTTGTTTGAGAAAAGAAAAAAAATTAACGTTGCATATAAAATTATAGCATTATAGAATAGTTTTTGTGCTTCATTAACATTTTACTAAAAGGTTTTCATTAAAAACAGTTACTAGGTTCAAAGGCTCGTGTTGAAATTGTGCTACTCAAAGAAATTAACATCATTTAATTAACCCCCTAAACGTATGCCATAGCATGGTGAACAAACAAGCACCGTAAAGTATGCTTCACCTAGTTAATCCTACAAAATAAGCAACTCTTGAGAGAAAAAATAGAGTTGTGTAAAAAACGTGTACACAAAGTAAAAAACTATAAGGTGGATAAGGAAAATTATTTATTTTATACTTTAAAATATTTTCAATAAAATAAAACAGTTGACAAGAAATTTAAAAATTTTAAATGAACATTTTTTTGTTTGATACCGTAAAACAGAACCATGACTAGAGCTTTAGATTTTTGGCAAAACTATTTGAAATTCATATCATTTCCACCCACATTTGCCAACGAAAAGACTTCATTACCAAAATCAATAAATCCTTATTAACTTAAAATTCCTCTTAAAAATTGTCATGTTGCAAAAACGTGCAGACATAAAAGTAAAACGATGCTGAAAGCTACAAGAACAACAAGTCTTACAAGCCAATAAGAAATTTAGAGTATCGATGAGTCCTGACAACAACCACAACAAAATGACAAGAAAAAGTTTAAATAAAATTAAAACAAATTCATATTAAAGTGTGTTGTTTGCCTTTCACCAATTTCTATACCCCACTCACTGACTGCCCTTTTAAAAGCCATCTCTAGTAGAAACAGATTTTCAAAGGTAAAGAAACAAAAGAAAAAATTTTGTATCAACATATGGCCATCTTAACAGGAAACCGAATGTAACTAAATTTAACCTTTAAGCAAAAATAATCTTAAAAGGAGGAAGAAGAAAAAAAATATCCATAAAAAAATAACATAAACACTGAGATTTTGATCCCTTCCTGGTTGTCTTCTTCTTCTTCTTCTTGATGTTGCCAAGTTCTAACCATGTTGAACAGCATCAACCAGCAAACAACAAAGAAAGTAAAACAAACTGTTGACTGGTTGGTGGAAAAGCAACACACAAGCAGTTCAGCATCTTCTCCTCTGAAAATAGTTGCATGTGCGTACTTTTCTTGTTTCACGATTAAGCTGTACGGAAAGGCATACAAACGTACGAGCCGGGGATGATAAATTGTGGGGAAATAAAGAAAGAGCTAGATATAACTGGCATGTTCTGAAATTCACATGATTTCAGAAAAGTATTACTTTAGCGAGAGTAAATTGTCCATTATGGCTTAATTTCCAAAAAAACGTTTGTAAACATTTTAGTTTCAGAAAACGTGCAAGAAGGCAGCACAAAGTTTTTATCGGATGTATTTTGTCCTTAGAAATCTCATGATTTCAAATATCGTGATTTCCAGAACCGGCCTGTAAGAGCCTTCTTAAGAGCCGTTTCTTAAAAAGGTTTGTCCAAAAACTAACTTAAAACTAATGTCTTATTATTTTAGGCCTTACCCCAAATTTTTGACTTGTATTTTAAATGCCATTTCAATTTAAATTTGATTTAAATACAAAATTGAGTTAAACAGTTGCTATTTAAATTAAACTTAAACGGCCTGCTGTGCCCATTTAAAATCGATTTAAGTTTTTCGTACTGCCATATGATTTTGACAGTTTGGTTTTGTTCTACATATGAAGAAAATTGCACATGTTTTTTTTTGTTTGTTTCATAATTTGATTTCTTATTATTGCCAGAAGGTAATCAACTTCTGTGGCAGTGAAATTGGGAGTGCTTTTATCACTTTTGCTACTCATTTTAATAGTTTTTACAAAACAATTTATTGTTTTCTAAACTTTTCACAATTTCACTTGCTTGCCAAATTTGTTTAAACAGCTGTTTTTTATTGAGTTATCGATAATTTTTTGACACTTACATTGTGCTGCCGTACTTTTATTACAATTAATTACCAAAAATAATTTTAGACTGTAAAACAGAAAGCTTTTTTAAATCCAACTTAAATTTTAAGGAAAATTTACTAATTTTGCATTTAAATCCCAAGTCAAAAATTTGGGGTTAAAACAGACCTTATGAATGTTGGTTGTCTATATGCCGCCGACATTTGCTTGATGCCAATCAACTCATCAGTAGACTTGAAAAAATCTTTAAAAAAATTGTTGAAGCCCAACTACTTATTCCATAATTTCCATGTACAAAATGCGAATCAGAAAACATATATAAACAGATACCCCAAAAGTGACTTTTGTAAAGTGGCCAGCCATATCATTTGTGTAGAGCCAGTTAGACGTAAGCAGTACAGGAAATCGTGGCAACATGAGTGTATGAGAAAAGTTTGCAACACCTTCACTTTTCTTAACATTTCCATACAAACTGGTAACATCGTTTACCACGATTCATAGCGAAATAACTATTTGTTCGAAATATTTATTTCTTTTCACTTTATGCCTGCCACCATTTCTCAAAATTCCCCCATATTCACAGTACTTAATTGAGTTCCTGAACTTATTTACATTTGAGTTGAATTTACAAAGCAGGATAGTACTGACTTTACCATACCTGTTTCAAACACAACTGCTGTAATATTTTTTTTTTACCAATTTTATTTCAATTTTTTTTTTTTTATCTGACGATACAATATCGCCAAAAGGTATGAACAACAAAATGTGAAAACATTTTCATGCAACTGTTTTAAGAAAAACAAAATTGTTAAAGAGTATAAAATTACTTCAAGAATAAAATATTGCAGCAATAACATTTTCGTATGTTGTTTTTCTAATAATCCGTGAGCGTCACGTAATAATGTGCGGCTTGTATCTTCATTTACTCCTCTTGGCATTTTAATGTATTTCTTAAAAAGAAGAAGAAGAAGAATATAGAAAAAATTCCCATTTAAGCAGCAGCCACAACGACACAGCCATTCAATCATTCCCTGAGTTATTTTTGGTAACCTCAGAAACAGTAATGCCTGCTAAACGACTTTGATGCTAATAAGGAAGAAAGAAATAAACATGGGGAAAACAGTAGGGCTAAGCGCTTTAATAACAATATTATATTTTAATACGGCTTTGGCAACAGTATTTTTTTATGGCCGCCGCCACATTGTTTAGGAGGCTCTATAATTTTTTATTTTTTTATATTTTCCCTTAAAAAATTTTAATTGAAGAATTAAAGCAGATCTCATGTCCCCTCCAGTTTATTGATATTTTTTTCAGCGTTAGAACATTACCAAACACGCAATTTAACACTTTGTTTAAAAATCGTCGTCCGTTAAACTCATGCCATAAAAAAGGAGTCAACAAATTGATGGAGCGTGACTTAAACAAATTATCAGCATATCAAAAATATTTAACCCTTTGGCTTTGCAATGCTCATCGCATCTGAGTAACAATGATACGCTTGTTTATCACTTGCTGTCTGTTCACGAATAATGCATTAAATACATAGAGGGCAGCAGGCGGCCGACTGCAATCAGATATAAAATAAACCCGTTAACCAGATATCGATTAGTTGGAGGACTGCAACACACAGAAACAAAACGCTATAGAGTCTAGGCTCTTAAATATTCTCAGTCACCTTTTCACCACCTATAACTTCAATGTTTTCTTGATGCGTTATGGTCGTCCCCTAGCCAAAAAAAAAAATCCTTATTATTTACAAAAGCCGTATCAACTAATTGCTACAAATAATGTTTTTAATTTTTTTTTTTTTTTTGATTTTTCAAGTCTTCTGATGAGTTGTTTAGCAGCAAAGAAATGTCGGTGGCATATAGACGGCTGAAAAAAGACAGAAAGTCTATTTTTTTAGACCTAATGTAATAAATTTCAATTGGCTCTTAGAGCGAATAAATAATTAAGTTTGTTGTTTTTCTTTTGAAATTTTAGATTTTCAAAAATTCACAAAAAATTAGAAAACTGTAAATTTTTTCCAGTTTTACAGCTTATTTATATTTATTTATTGGACAAAACATTATTTTATTTCACAGTACTTGTATCTGCTGCATACGATTATTACTTGAAGGAAAAAGCGCAGATATAAACAGATACCTCAAAAGTGACTTTTGTAAAGCGGCCATGGTGGCAACATGAGTGTATGAGACCAACTAGTGTACACAAAAACCTATATATGGGTATTTCCATGAAATGGTCCACCGTTAGTTAAAAAATCAAAACGCTCGCACAATTTTTTTAAGCACAGAAAATTGAAAAAAAAACTATTGACATTCTATTATGTAAAAAAAAATTTTAACTTATAATAATTTTAAATGATGGTAAAAACTTCTGAAAATATATGTTAAATTACAAAAATATGTATGAAGGTAAAAAGTGTCACGTGCGTAATGTAACGTGCGTAATCAAAAATTTTTTTTCTTAGCCAACCCATGCACACTTGTTTTTGAACAAACCATGATTATAAAGGTCCATTAATAACCTTTACAAAAACATTTTTTCCGAAATAAAAATCTTCTACAATTCGCCTACTTTTGCAATATTTCATGCTGCTTTAAAAGGCACTTACGTTTTTTGTCACGTACGTAAGTCAACTTTGATCGCATGGAACTTGGGTACCCAGTGCTCAATTTTCCAATATATATACTTTTTGGAAGGAACTCATCACATTGAATGTAACAATGGCAAAATTCCATTCAAAAATTCCAACCCATTTATATTTTTATAATATTCAAAACAATTAAACGTGTACAAATGTCACGTGCGTAACCATGGACAATTTAAAAATGTTGTTGTAAAGTGCATTGCTAGTGATAGACGCAAAGCAAATAAAATATGAAATACAATAATTATTATTTGTTTGCTTCAAAAGCTGTTTTATTTGCATTAAATTTGCTCTGAATGCTTCTAACCAAAAATGAAATGTAAACACAAGCGGAGTTTACCAACTCAGTAAATACATTCATATATCCTGTTCTTTACTGGCCACACCAGCACCCCAAGACTGCCACTTTCATGAAATTTGACCGAAAAAATCTGGTGATTTTTGTAGTCCGGTAAACTGGTGACCTTTCTGTGGGAAAAATGTGTGTGTGTCAGTGGCCATTTCACCAAGTGGGCCAAAATTATGCATTATTTTACCTTTGAATCTTCCGTGTACTATTTTTTAGTATAACAATTATTTTCGTAGTTTTTGAGAAAAAAATAAAATTGTATATTATATAGCAATTACTAAAAATTCTCAAACAAAATAGAAAACCTCAAATACGTTGCAGTTCTATTGTTGATTCATAAAACTACATGGTATAATAGAAATCAAATGAGGCCTCATTCATTACATTTGATGAGCGAATACTTATTTTATTCCAGTTAAAGTAAAAGTATTTGGTGTATAACAGGTATATTTGAAAGAAAAAAGTGCAGGCGTCTACGAGTATATGGATGAATTGTGTGTTTAATTTGATTGCACCACGTGGCCAAGAATTTCGAATTACGTCAGCTTAAGCCTTTCCAATATAATTTTTTCGTAAAACCATTATTTTGGGAGTTATTGGAAATCTTCTTTATTTCAAACCGTTGATGAGCTTCTGTTATAATATACATAATGATTACAAAATGAATCCAGATAAGCGAAACTTGTTTCTTTAAACGATCTCATCACTTTTTAACATTCGTTACAAAATCAAGAAGCGGAGCTTGAAACAAAAAAATAAAACGCAAACTGAAAAGAATTTGCCTCCGTTTGGGAATATTTAAAAATAAAACGTAATTCTTTGCAATACATGAGTGAGGCACAACGTCGCCAATAAATTCACCATTTTTCAAGCGGTGCTTTTTTTGTATCAATCAAAATGTCTGCCATTTAGGCGCTGAAGTTATAAATTGTTATAAATACATAACTATGATATGAAAAAAAAATTTTTTTCTCCTAAAAATTTTTTTCTTGAAAAAAGAGAGAAAAAAAAAAAAAAAAAAAAAAAAAAAAACTTTCCAGTTGCATGGTTTACTCATAAAACTTCATATACGAGAAATAAAGTGAGCCCTCATTCATCAAAATCGATGGGTTAAAATTTATTTTATACCAGATAAAGCAAAAGTATCTGAATATATTTATTATTCATACATATGTATGTGTTTATGCGGGTGTGTTTGTGTGTGATCGAAAAAATATGACGAAGATATGACATATAATTTTCCCAACAGTCCTCGCGGTACCTACGACATGTAGTATTTCAAGCAGACGGGTTAACATTTATGGCACACAAAAATAGTTTTTAAAGTTCTTCGTTTCATTTCAATAGATCTTGGATTTTGGTGGACATTTCTTTAAATTCCACTACAAATCAGAATCAATTTTTTCTCTCCTAAAGCTGTTACTTTTATTACCACTTTTATATGAACACACCATATATTTTTTGGTTGTCCAACAACAAAACGTCCACTCCTTTTACAGCCTCAATAAAAAAAAAATAACAAAAAAAAGAACTCAAGCAAAAACAACCAGTATTATTTTTTAGCAGTCAAGTTCAGCCAATAACCCAGAGCGTGACGTGTTTTATAGTCAATGGCATGAAGAAGAACACCACAACCGGTACAAGAAAATCCAAGCCTGCAGAGGTGATAGAAAAAGCAATTGTTGTTGTGTTGTTGCCACATTTTGTGTGTGCAATATTATTTTGTTGCAATGAAAACTGAACTCATATGAAAATAACGTGGATACATGTACTTTTAAACTCTCATAAAAGTCATTTTGTTCAAAACAACAACAACAACAGCAACAATAAAAAATCATTAATAAAAATCTCCTGCACTGCAAGGGCCAGAAAAAAGTACATAAATAAAAAATTAAGAATTTAATTACAAACTCTTGCGCATGTTTAGCTTTCAGTTGGTCATGCGTTCTGCACACAGTGGAAGCTTCTAAATTTCTTTGGAATAGTGAAACGTAGAATCTAGATTTAAAAAAAAAAACGCTCATTTACAGGCGTGTCTTGTGCATTTTTTTTGCTCTTAATTGTTAATTTGAAGCAAAACGTAGAGAAAGAAAACTTAAATACTAATTGTCTGTAAACGTTTTTAATCCAAATGTTATTCTGTGAGTGTGTGTGTGTGTGTGTGTTTTTTTCTCTTGGTTGGCTTAAAACAAAACGTCGTACGGAAATCCAAAACAAGTACGTATAAATTTCCTCATGTTACACACAGCTACGCAAACAAATCTTTCGTTTAACACGAGCGCATAATTTCTTTGTCTTCCGTTTTTTGTTTTTTTGCTCTGGTATAATAGAGATACACATGTTTTTTGTGCATGTGTGTCTGCTGTAAAAAGTAGTCGGTCATTGCACCTGTGATTAGATTTTTTTTTAATGGATTTAATTGTAATTTTTTCCATTGTTTTTTCGTTTAGCAGCTCTCATTCCATAATGTGCTTTTTTTCATTCACTCATATTTTAATAATTTTTTTTCCGTTCTTTCATAAAATGTGTTCATATGTGGACAGAGGAAAGGAAGCGCAAAAGTTTTATTGGCAATACAAAAATTGTTGCACTGTCATGCACTGACATGCGTATGCATGTTTAAGCATGCTTGTGAAATTCATAATTTAGAATTTCATACAAGTTTTTAGTCTAATCTAAAGACTGAATTAATTTTATATGACGTAAGTTGTCAAAGTGAAAATATTCAATGCCCGACAACTACAAAGCATTTAAAAAATTTATGCAGCACTAGCGTCAGATAGACATGAATCTCTGCCCCAAGCCATAGATTCCTGTCTCCACCAGTATGACTTTGTGGTTAGATAAGGGCATGGCGGTTTCAAAATATAAAGGTAGAAATATTTCTTACAATAACTTTTAATCCCTCTACCGAGGCCTAATCAAAACTACCAATATCAATTATATTACGGTGAAAGCTTCGCATTCATTCTGCCTATCGCGTCTGCAACATAGACGTTGGGTTAGGTAAATAGAAGGGGCATGATAGTATATGTCTTCCGACATACACTTAAGCCAGTGAACGCTCTATGCATTGTAGTCGATACGCGGTAACAACCCCTGTTTTAAACTTATTTCGCTTAAAAAGCTCGATATATCTATCTAGCTGTAAGCTTTTGGATTTCTGCTTCCCCTGTGGAGTAGCGCAAAGAATATTGGTCACGAGTTAGAGCTTTCCAAGCCATCGGGGGGAATGGGATTCATTCTGACTGACTGACCAAACTTGGATCACCTATTTACAAGTCAAAAATACCAATGACTCATATTCCCCGGTACTTTCAGACTTAATTTTAAGCAGAAAAGGCATCAAACATGGCCAAATGTAAATATTTAAGTGTGTTGTACCATGCGTGTCTAACTTTTTGGTACGTGAATAGTTGTAGATCGTCATTAGCGTGGTCATTGTAATTATATGTCTGCATATAACTGGTTACGGCTGTGCCTGATAAAAAAGTCTGGTTGGAGGGAAAAAAACTGGCTGTGATTTCGTTCTAAAATACTAATACATAATTTTAATTACTTTAATTACTTTGTTTTGGTTGAAATCTACAGCACAACTGGTTATTCATGTTTAAAGCAATTCATCATTTCGTAAGCAAAAAAATATGAAAGAAAAAAAAATGTGTACAATATAAATGTAACACAAATTCACTGCCAACACAAAATAAACAGGTGTGATTTAAAGGTTCAAGCATTTTAAGCGGAAATTTGAAATGTTGGAACCCTTTTCTGGTTTGTGTTTTTTTTCTCTTCTTCTTCTGTTTCGTTTTTCTCTTTCACTTTGGAGGCAATTAGCTTGAGAAATTTTAAAAGTGTAAACGAAAAACAAAATTAATAATAGCTTATCGAAAGTTTTAATCTTAAGTAGTTTTGTGGCACAATCGTTTTATTGGAAATCAAAATTCAGTGGTTGTGAAAAATTAACAGATTAATATTTTGAAAGCCAAACTTGTTGTGTAATAATGCCATTAAGGATGATTGCTTAATTTGCTTGTGAGCTTTAGTAATGAATGAATAAGGGGATGGATGGTTAATTGGAAATACATTTCGGTAATTTGTTATTGTTGTTTTTGAAACAGTCTTTAATAGAAGAAGGCAGCAGCACATTTTCTTATCTTTTACAAATAGTTTTCATAATAAACCCCAAAATTTAACAAGAAATACAAAAAAAAAAAAAAAAATCTACTTAAAATTCTTAAAATCACAGCCAGGAAAACAAAAATCTGGTATGTTGTTTAAAGCCATTACAGATATTTTACTTAAACTTCCTTCTCTAATGCCATTAGAAAAAATGACAATGTATGGTAAAAAAAATGTGTGGGTTTTTCATTTTTACTCTGCAGCCGGCAAACGTAGTAAACTAAACGTTTTACCCTTGTCACGGCAACAGACTTCCGTTTCCTGCTGAAAATGTTTTACGAAAACTTGCAAGCAAAAAAAAAACAAGTAATAATAAACGTTAACCGTTAAACTATTGTATCTTAAAGATAGAAAAAGAATCCTTGTGCAGCCAGGAACAACAATAAAAACGATGTGAACCACAAAAAACCATCTAGAGGTAAATAAACTCTGGGGTTGTGGTTGTATGAGTGAACGTTTCCCCTTGACTTGCCACCAAGATGAACATGTGTGCTCTACAACGAAACCCAGTTGGCCAGGACTTCCAACTTATGGGAGATAACACCTAAACAAAAATAATTTTTGTGTTAAAAGTCCAAAGAGTTGGTTCAAGGAAATTTCCTAAAGCAAATGAGGTAATTGGTTGCTTGTAATTAAAACTTTAAAAGTGAGCCACTTTTCAAGAAAACTTTTATGAAAAGAACTTAGTTATTTAAATGAACTTGAGCACGACTTCTAGAAAATTCTTTTGCTGGAGATGCAGGACCCAGTGTCCCAGTGTCACATTAATGCTCACACACAGGGTGGGCTTCGCAAAATTTCAAAAAGCGATACAAAACATTATTGTTTTAGAAAAATAAAGTAAATAAAGGAATAAGATTTAAAGTCGCACAAAAAAGTAGTTTGAGAAAATAAAAGATTTTTATTTATACCAAGAGACTGAAAGAAAATATAAACTTCTAATAAACCATTACAGAATGGAATTATGCGCCATAAATTTCATTCGTGGAGAAGTTGCCACTAGAGTGTCAAAATCTATGCCAGCTACTTTTTTCAGGAGGCAAAGATTACGGAGCTCATGTTGACTGGCATCGTTCGAAATTCGACCATATTTTTTTCGGTATTCAATAAAAAGTGGATTTCATGGCTGAACATGATGTTTGATGGAATTGAGTGCCTGGAAAACTTAGCGTAACCCACGAAATTGGCTAAATTGGTGGCATTCATTCTGACCCACAATTGCCGATGCTTTAAAGTAGTTTGTATAAAACCTGTGGGCAAAAATCACATAAAAGTTAACAGCCTTCGATTTCTGTTTGGCCAACTGGTATTTGTAACTATAAAAACTTTAAAACTAAAAATTTTAGAATTAAAGTCTCACTTTTTACTAAGTGGTTCAGGGGCCTGAATAGGTTTTGCCTATTCCCAATAAAAAAAAAAAAAAACTTTCGGTCGACTTAGTCTATAGCCTTCGCTTAGTCTATAACCTTAGTCTTAGTCTATAGCCTTCGCTTGGTGCGTGTCACAAATTTCAACAGAAAGTTCTTTTTTTTCTCTATATAAAAAAAAAAAAAATAAATAAAAAAAAAATAAATAAACAAAAATAAAATAAAAATAAAAAAAAAATAAAAAAAAAAATTTAAAAAAAATAAAAAAGAAAATTTAAAAAAAATAGAAATAAAAATAAAAATTTTCTAAAGTTATTTTGTCTGTTTTTAAAATACCTTTATTCGAATTAATCTCTTGTTTATCACATATTAAATTACTTGTTTTAATTCACATATTCTTTTATATATTTTGAAAAGTACATACTTATCTTAAGTTGTAGTCTTGTCAATTTAGGCCCTATGGGCTTGCGACATGGATTTTGAAATAAATAAATAAAAAAACTAAATAAATAAAAAAACTAAATAAATAACATTAACCTTCTATAAAATGTCAGATTTCTTCAACTCATTTAAGACGAGGGGTTTCAATGCACAAAATTAGCAACAAAAAAAAATTTACACAAAAAAAAAGGAGAGAGTGAGAAAAAAGCGGGATAATTTCACTTTTATTGCAATCATCGTAACGTTAAAATAATTATAACACTATTATTCCGAATTTACTGCTCAGTAATAGTTTTGTTTAAATATATTCACCATCGACCAACATCAGCTGTTTCTTCAATATTTTAACGAGACGAACACCTCGCATTTCCTGATGTTCTCACAAGAGATCTTTCAAGTTATACAAAAAATATACTTCGTCAAAAAGAAAACCGAATTAAATACATATGATTTAAGTCATGCTAAATTGTTTGCAAGGAAATTTTCAACCCAATATGCTGGGAACACAACTGGGACGAACGACGAATTTTTTGCCGCGAATATTCGCCGTCCAAAAAAAAAAACACACATTGGTGTATATGAAAATGCACACGGTCGAAATTCGTTGTACGTGGCGAACTTGAAATAGATTTATTTCTATTTCTTACGCCGGCGAACGATGAACAAATCAGTACCATGTGGCCATTTTGGTTTTAGTTTTCAAGTGTTTGAATAAAAACAGTTAATTTTTACTTGAATAGCAACTTTTTGCATTTAAAATAAAAAGCCAACATATTAGATTACAAAACATGTTTGTAGTGTTTAATTTTTTGTGTTTTTGGTAATGCCAAATTTTTTAGCAACCAATTTTTTCTTTAATATGGTCACCCCATCAGCTGTTTGTTCAATTAAAATAAGATAAAATTTAGAAAACTGAGAAAATGGATACAAGTGAAATGATAATTGAAAATGTTAAGCTTCAGGAATGTTTATATCAAATCTGGGATCATGTTCATTATTTTAATTATTTTTACAAAATTTGAAATTCTTTGATTCATTTAATTTTTTCAATTTATAACAGATGTTTTTGTTTTTCCACCTTATTGTGTTTCATACGACGAACTGTAACCGGCGTATTCGTCGTGTTGGGCGAAATTCGGCGTTCGTCCCAGTTGTGTTCCTAGCAAAATGCTGTGCTTGTGACTTCCGTTCAATCTTGATAGTTACCAAAAGGAATTCGATGGCCAGAATTCTCTGCCCCAACGATAAGAAGGAACCAATTCCTCCACCATTCTCTGCAAATTTCATAACAAATAAATACCTTTAGTATCGTGCACAGATCTACGATTATAACTCGTTGAATGCCAAACAAGACAGTTTTTTAAAAACAGCCAAAATAAAAACATCACAAGCACCTTAAAATTTATTAGAAAAAAAAAGTCAAACATTTTCTCACACAAAATACAAACAACCACTTGAAAGGCAAAACTAAGAAATAACCAAGAAAAACAAATCACTTCAACAGGAAGCATAGATAAGAACTATTAAGAAAGAAAGAAGGAAAAAAAAAGAGTTAACACGACATTGTATTAAGCAGCTATCAGCAAAATTTAAAAAGGCGCCACATCCGCCTAAGACGCCATTTCCTCGCATTTACCTTTTAAAGATTATTTATTTCACTCTGTTTAATAAGCGAACTTGACACGCAAACATGTGAGTGGAATTAGTGCCTTTTAACGGTGAAATGATTTATTAAACTTTAAAAACGTTTGACAACAAACTTTGTAATTTTGTAATTTTGCTAAAGATGTTGTAATACAAAGTTACTGCCACAAACAGAGGCATGCACAAATGCACACACACACAGAGGTAAGTAAGCGTGAATGTTTAATCTGGGTGGTGCTGGTGTTGTGGTGTTTTTTGACAAAAATGAAATGACAAGAATGTTTGCTTATGAAACAACATTGTAAAATAAGAAGATGTGCAGACCTGCTATGCAAATCACGTGCTTTTAAATCACATGATTTCTAAAAAAAAAACAAAAAAATTGACATTACTTCAAAAAGACAACATGTCTTGAATGCCAGCGATGTCTTGAATAACATTGTTAATGATTTAATCATATAAAAACTACAACAGACCAGCATAGAGTCAGAGTTTTGAGACCGTTTGTTTTTTGGGAAACCACCCTGCAAGAAATAGCTGATGGAAACTAACACATTAACAACTCAATTACTAACACATGCAAAGCAATTTTATAGGTTTCAACGTTGCCATTACAATGATTGTTTTAGTATTTTCATTTTCCCGTATTAATTTGGCAATTTCATTTGGAACTACGTTTATGCATTAATGTTTTTATAGGTTCATCTGTCCATTTTTTTTTTCTCTAAATATAGATTTTTATATTCTCTTTGAATTGTTTTTTGAAAATTTTCGAAAAATTCTTTTTTTATTTATCAATAAAGAAATTAATAGCATTACATGTAATTTTGCGTGTGCATTTTGCAAAAAAGATTTTGAATGATCACTTTGCTGAGGTGGTAACGCTGGCTCAAAAAAGAAATCACACGTACACGAATGTTTACATCAGTTTTTTTCATTTTGTCCTTAGGAAAATGATAGAAACCCTGATGTATCAACCCATCAGCAGTGTTTGTCATATGATGGATCATAAAACTATTGGAAGATCTATAACACCACCTGGCCAGGCATCGCTGCACCAGGCAAGTTTTTTGCGATCCACCATAAAATTTTCCCCTGGGAGATGATTGAACATAAAACACTATCCAGTTTCTCGTAGCCCGTTGTTGACACGTGTATAGATAGTGTTATTTAGCCATTTCCAAGAAAGTAGTATTTATTTGACAAAACAAATTTTATTTTAGTTTCTTGGTATCCATCTTGAATAATATTTTTTCTTTATCTATTGATATCAATGCTTGATATTTGTTTACTTTTAACGTTGATTGGTTTCAATGTTGTTGTTGTTGTTTTTTTCAACTCTTGTTTCCTTTATGCTCTACTCATTTTTCACTTTTAATTTCAATTTATTTATAACATTTCATTACAATTTTTCTTGCCATTTGCCTGTTTATTTGTTTATTTTTGTCTTTTCCACAAGCAACCACCGCAATTCAGCGTATTCAATTACCAAGGTCTTTGTGGGTCTTTCAAACAAAGTCAATGTCTTGATTAGAAACAAGGAAAACAGAAAATACTTTGCGATATGAAAGTAAAAGCACTCAAATGAGAGTGATTTGCTGCTCAAGCATTAACGGCTGCCAAAAACACTTCACTTTCTTTTGTAAGTGGAAAATTTTAAATAAAATTTTAATTGAGGCCATAATTTTGTAAATCAGAACACAATGACAGAATTGATATGACAAACAATAACAAATTTTAAAATATTTTTCACAAAATTCAAATTTTATTTACGAGCGCCTCCTTTTTTGTGACGAAAAAGGAGGTACAAAGCAACAAAAAAAAAATTTTTTTTTTTTTTTAAATTTCAAATTTGTTATCATTTTTCGTACAAATTCAAACTGACCATAAAATGCCTGCTCTCAAAACTAAAGTAAATTTTAGGCCATAATTTTGTTTTTGTGATGTTAAGAAATTGAAATTTTGTGTACGAAGCAACAATTTTTTTTTTTTTTTTGAGAAAATTGTAAATTTGTATTTGTTTTTTTATACAAATTCTGGGGTTGTGTTTTAAATTACAGAATTATGGCCCAAAATTGACTTTAGTATTGAGAGCTGGAGTTTTCTGATCATTCCTGTCAGTGCCTATAAAACGGATACAAAAAAATCTGAGCCTGATGCACCAAAGAACAATTAAAAGTATGTCAAATTTAAGCGCTCGTATTTCATAAACATTTGATTAAAAAGACGTGACCCCTATTTTCTCTTTGGCTTTTATTTTGGCCAAATAAATAAAGCTAAACAAATAAAAGATTACGTGAATGCCTCTAAGCTTACTCATGGATATAAAGACTGAATATATTTGGAGAAAAGGACGTGACCCCTATTTTCTCGTTGGCTATTATTTGGGGCAAATAAATAACGCCAAACAAAGATGCCTATAAAAACTAGCTCGTGAAAATAATTATTGAATATATTTGAAAGAAAAATACGTGAGCCCTATTACCACGTTGGCTTTTATTTTGGGCAAATGGATAAAGTTAAACAAACAAAAGAGTACATAAGCTTTACGGGTGCATATAAAAGCTGAACATGTTTTGCGCAATGCCAGCAAGAATATAGTGGTCACGCATTTTTTGGCAAAGTCTTTGTTTATTTTCATCTGATAGGTAATGGCCCTATTACGAAGTTAAATGACGAGGCTATAATTCCTTTGCTAATCCTGAATTATTCTTTACATTTCTGAGATTTCAATTTATTTAGAATTACGCCTTGATTATTTCTGCGTCAACATTTTGAGCGGTTACGAAGGGTCTCACAGTTTGACTGGTATAGGGTGCAAATTATATTGATACATTTTATTTCTTTATGTTTATAAGTTTAAACAAAATCGTTTTCAAAACAATATACTAAATTGAAATTGCACAGTATAAGAAAATGTGTAAAAAAGGAAATCATATGCAAAGAAATTGAAAATTAATCAAAAACAGTGAAAGAAAAATTTGTGAGAGAATATAAAAATGTATTCCAATCAACAGCAAAACACAGTGATTAAATGGAAAACTGGTCAACAAGACTTCGTGGCAAGACGAAAAAATGCGTTCTGTATTAAATTTTTTTTAACATTTCTAATTCTCATTTTGTTCATGGGAATTTTTGGATATGGGGAAATTTTGAAAAATGGTGGAATTCAAATACGAAAATCGCTTCCTAATTTGGGATTGGAATATTTCGAGCAAATATTTATTTCGATACGAATCGTAGTAACCGAGGGTATCAGTTTCTATGGAAGTGTTAGGAAAAGTGAGAGTTAATTCAGGTCCAAAAATGGACCTTTCCAAAAAATATTTGCTGTAATTTTCAGCTGCCTATATACCGATAACAGCTGAAACATACAGCAAATATTTTTTGAAAAGGATCATTTTTGGACCTGAATTAATAAATTGCAATTGGCTCTTATAGCAAATAAAAAAATTAAGTTCACTGTTGATTACTACAATTTTTTTTTTTTTTTCACCAAAAAAGGGAAGTTAAATCGTACTAAAGTAAAGTTCATATTTGAAAAGTGAGAGTTGCAAAACGAAAAAATGCTTACTGTATAAAGAGTTTGTTTGAACATTTCTGATTCTGAAATTATGGGATAAGTAGTTGGGCTTCAACATTTTTTTTAAGATTTTTCGGGCCTACTCGAAGTTGAGTTGATTAGCATTAACGAAATGTCGGCGGCATATTGTATATTACTAAACAACAAAGAAAACATTAATAAGGTCTATTTCTAGGCCTAAAATCATATATTTTAATTAGCTCTTAAAGCAAATAAATAATTGAGGCCAGAACAGGTGGCAACACTGGCATCACGAAACTCCTCGAAAAAGTGCTACAAACACCTTGGCCACGGTTTGAGTCGAGAGTAGAAAAAGAAAAAGCCAGCTATTGGAAATCTTTCGTGCTCAAAACTTTACCGCATGTGTTTAGAGTTTAGTGAAGCAGAATTTTTTGCAGTGTATTAAACATGAACGTATGTATGTATATGCACATTATTAAAACTGCAAATTATATACATACATACACATGGGTATGAAACAGTTACTGTTCAGTGAGCAATGAACGAAATTTGATCTTATTGTATGTGAGGAAGATGGAATAAAATGGAATGGCTGCAATCTAATGTTGAGGTGGATGACGGTACTCATACTGGCAACAACAGCAGCATCACGATGTTGGAAGAAAAAAGAGTACACTCAACTTTTTGCCATGTTATGTTCCCTTTCTTTAGCCATCTTTTTGCAATATCTTCTGGCAGCTTATTTTACATTTTGTTTTTTGAAGATGCAACGCAATGATGGTGTCCATAATGAAATGCTGCAGCATCATGTAGCAAAACTAACGAAACCCAGAGAGGAGAGGAGAGCAGTTTGGACGGACGGGCACAAATGGAAACAAAAGTAAAAATAGTTGTTTTTTTTTGTGCGCTGAAAAAATTTAATAAAAGCTGATGTTGTCATTCAAATGTGTATTAATCATTTTATATTTGTCAAACGTGTAAGACAGTTCCCAAAAAAAGCAAACACAAACAAGAGAAGAAAGAAAACACTTAAGAAAAAAGGATTCATTCGAGAACGGTTTCAAAAAAAAAATAAAAGAAAAAGTGCGCTGTCGTCGTGTAGTGCGTTCGTTGTGAAACTAAAAACGGCCGTTGTCAGGCAACAAAAAAAAAATCGAAAGCAGAATAACACAATCAATGAAAGACGAATACTGTTGCTGCTGTATTTGAACGAACGAACGAACAAACTAAAACAAAAGTTTTAGTTAAAGGATTTTCTAAGGATTTCAGCAGTTTTGGTGCCGTTGCCGTTTTGCATCGCAAAAATATGATAAAATGCCTTTTAATTTATTTATGGATTTATATTGGATTATTTTATATGATTGAAGCGGGCGACGATGATGAACAGTGAGTGCATAAAATTAATTAAAAAAAAAAAAATTATAAAAAGAAAAAGCATAAATCTAACAATATTCTTAAAAAGTAATCAAGATGCGCCTTAAGTTAAATGTGATTATAAGAAGAAAAAATATGAATATTGAAAGAATAGAATTACAGTTTCAAAAACGTAAACGATTACGGATTGATTCATACGGTGCTTGTAAATGAAATTTGATAAACTTGCAAGCCTGTTGTACAAATCACATAATTTTAAACCATGTGATTTCATATCGAGTGATTTCAAATCACACGATTTCTAAACTCATAAGTGGAATTATTTCAACAGCAAATGAAGTCTGAAATGACATTCTAAACGATTTAACACAGAAAAAAAAACACAAAACATGCACATAAAATCAGGTTTTTGATGACATTCGTTCATGGAAATCATGTGATTTCCAGCAAAGTGAATTTAAGAACAGACCTGTTTATCATGCTTTTAAATTATCTTTCCTTAAAACAAAATTTAAGCCCCCATTTTCAATTGGTTCTTGTGACAGGCGCCATCTCTAGCATTTTAGGATTGAACAAAAGAATGGGATTTAACAATTCATTTACATATTGATTTTCAATATTGACTTTGAACAGAATAAAATTTGACAACTAAAGTTTATAATTTATTCAAGCTCTTTAACGAAACATTTCCCTACACTTACTTCCTTCAAAAAAAAAAATATATATCATTACTCTCTTTTAAATAAAAAAAAACAAACATGTTTTAAATCAATATCAATTTACATTTTGTAGTGTGCACATCAAATTACACATGACTGGTGGCCAAAGGAAACGCGCCCAGCCTCAGCAACACACCCACCAGCATCACAAAAAACGTCACGCCAATCCACACAATCATCCTCCCGCTCGCCCCCATCAGCACCAGCACACACATCCACTGCCACCACCGGTAGCAACAACTACAACAAATTTATATCATGATTCTCCACATAATTATTTAACAGGAATAACAGCAACATCCTCGTCATCATCATCATTGTTGCCACAAAATCATGTATTTCAATCCGCACACACAAAGAAGTTTCCATCTTCAACGCCACTTAATTTGCATGAAAGTGGTCAACTGTTAAATATGGAAGAGGATGTGTTCGGACCAGAAGGAGATGTTGGTGGCGGTGGCGGCGGCGGCGGCGGCGATGCCACTGTTGTTAGTGTTGATACAGTTGATGGCGAACCCCTGACGATACCATCATATTTGGCAAAAAATTTTGCATCGTTTCCACTGCCAACAGCCACATATGAAACCGAAATAATACCACACAATTCCGAAGGATTTAATGTGGTCGGTGAAGGATTGCAGGGGCTGCTGCAGGATATGGAGGAAGACAATGAAATCACAGCGCCTGTGGGAAGAGGCAAAGGAGCGCTGGAGTCGATGATATTGGCCGAACAACAAATGGAAAATTATCAGCATCAGCATCCTCATCACCATCAGCCTCATCACAAACCATCAAAAAAGTCGGTAAAAAATGAGCAATTATTGCAACAACTTTTGCAGCAACAACAGAACGAACAAACGGATATTATGAATACAGCTGCTTATAAATCAGCCAAGTTGCGTGCCAACAAATACAAAGCCGAAAAAGACTATCACAGTGAAGACGACTTGACGGAGGCCATGATGTATGCAACATCTACGGTGGGGAGCAACCGACACCGGCCAGCAGAGGATGTGCCAACAAATAGCGGTAGTATTAAGGCCTTAACAGTGGATGACATATGGTCTCAGTTGCAGCAACAATATCTAAGCAAATATTCGCCACAAGCTCAACCTTTAACAGCATCAGATAGCGATGAACAACAACCGTCTTTCACACCAACAACACCAGCCAAAACCAAACGCAAAAGAAATACCAAAAGACAAAGACACGCTAAGCCAACCACAACCACCTCGTATTCCACCTCCTGGCCAGCCAAGACCCCCAGCTATACGGGTCACAGCCACCGTAGCACACACTATACACAACCCCTCAAACACTTGCAACAGCAACAACATTATTACGGTGACTTGCACTCACCACCTTCTGCATCTGCATTTAGTGGCTTCAGTCTGTCAGCACATCGGGATACAGATTTGTTTGCCAAGAGACCATTTAACAAGTTTAATGCTCACATCAGTGATGAAGAAGAAATCGGTGAGACAGATGAGGAGGCAGTGGTGGCAGAGTTTGGTGAGGCAGGCGGCGACGGCGGCGACGACGACGACGACGATGATGATTTTGATGCTTATGGTGATGAATCCTTTGAGGAAGCCGTTTATCAGCGAGGCAAAAAATTCACGGGTCATACTGCTTACGGCCAACAGCAACACGCTCATACAAATAATCCCTTTAATAACCATGATCTTTATGGTGCCTTTAGTACCCCGGTGACAGCTACAGTGGCCACAAACGTCCAGCCATTCACATATCATCCGAATTTGGTGCCTTCCACTCTGCCCTCTTTCACCACCTCCTCATCCTCCGGCATAAATGCATTTTTGCCAACTTTATCTCATCCATCTACTTCATATCAATGGCATACACAACAGAACTATCCAGCCTCCTATCAAACTTATCACTTGCAGCATCAACAGCCATCACAGCAGTGGACAGTGGAAGGAGAACAATTTACTCACCACCAGCAGCAGCAGCAGCAAGCGAGTTCATTACGTTTACCCAAGGCAACAATTATACAAACACCGAATGCAATTGTGTCCACAAAATTATCGCCCACTCAATCAAATGACTTAACAAAACCATCCTCTGCCTCCACCTCCGTTTCCTCGGCATCATCATCATCATCAGTCAAGTCTACGGCACAAACGCCAGCACGTTATAAAAAACGCAAAAATCGCATAAAACCAAAAAGGAATCGCATTGTGGTCATATAGAAGACATATTGTAATTTGCAACTTGTTGTTAATGTTGCAAATATTGACAACTATGTACTCGTAAGCGCACACACACAGCCACACACACACACACAACACTTTAGGTTCCAATGTGTTTCAGTGTTACACGGTTTAAGGGTTTGTCTCTTCTCCTTTGCCCACAATTTCAAGTTAAAACATACTCAAAGTAGATCCTCAAAGGTCCTGAACGTAATCTAATAATATTGTATATTCTATTTATGTTTAATTATAATTCTTAATTAAGTTAAGAGATGGTTTTTATTATGTTCGGTTTGTTTTCGTTTTAATTTATTTAATAAAAAAAAAAAAAACATATTCAAATATTGATTTCAAAAGTCTTTAGAACAAATACAGCCGACCAAGTAAGAGACTGACTCGCTCTACAAGACTTGCGTTCTAATGTGCAAGTGGCCTTCTCCATTCGTCTCAGCAGAGAAAGAAGCACTCGTGTTTACAATTTCATAAAATATTTTTAAATAGATGCCTAAGAAATACGTTTCCATGCATGGGAACGCCCCATACAAAGGAATGAGATAAAGAAAACCACCAGGAGCTTAAGCCGGGGGACAACTACGTGTTTCGAAGCCACCACACTTCTCATCAGCACCCATCCTTGAGCTCAGAGGCTCATGTTTCTAAATCGATGCTAGTGCCTTTCGTACAACCCAGTTGGTGTGCAAAGTGGGCCAAAAGAAATCACCTTCCAATAGGGTGATCTTATTTCTGCAAATGGCGGCCAATGTCAGATCTGTTATCACATTTGTGAACTAGACAGTTGTAAAATACAAGTAAACAAGCCATAGAGCGATATACTTCCCAAGAACGCGAACAAAATCATGTCTACGACGAAGTGGACGATTTTTCGACCAAAATCATGAACGATGAGGCTCATTTCCATCTCGGCAAGTACAAGAACGAGCAAAACTATTGCTTCTGGGGCATAGAAAATCCTCGAGTGATGTACGAGGAGACTTCATGGTGTGCTGTCCACACTGGAGGACTCATGGGACATTTTTTTTTCGACGACATCGCTACGTTCACCGCGTCTTTTCATCCGCAATTGAACGAGTTGGGTTTAGAGGGCATGTGGTGCCTACAGGAAGGAGCAACGATATTCTAAAAGTCAAGCAACTTCGGATGACTTCTTTTGGCCCACCTTTTGTATCTATATTTGGCTTACAATGTTAATTGCAATTTTAATTATAAGATTTCTTAAATCTCGAGCTTGAGATCCTGGTTTGTTATTTTTATTTTCAATACTTCGTTTTCCTTCACAAAAAAAAACTTCTTCAGAAAATGTTTTTTTTTTTTTTTTTTTTTTTTTCAAAGGAAAGAAATAAAAATAACAAACAACGAACTCAAGCTCGAAATTTAAGAAGTCTTATAATTAGAAAAGTATATAATATTTATTTGATCTTTTTAATTATTTGAAAAACTATTTTATACAGCTTCAAATCGTTTTTATATAAAAATTTTATTAACAATATTATTCAATATTTCGATAACAATTTGTTATCATCTTCAGGATAATATTTGTAATTTACAAATATTATCCTGAAGATGATAACAAATTGTTATCGAAATATTGAATAATATTGAAGAATATTATTAACAAAATTTTTATATAAAAACGATCTGAAGCTGTATAAAATAGTTTTTCAAATAATTAGAAAAGAAAAAAATTCGAAGCAAATAGGATAAAGAAATGAATTTAATTACTACCGATTATTTGTAATTGTAATCAATTACTGAAAGGAAATTGCCTAAAATTGCCAATAATAATTAAAATTTTTTTCCAAACAACATGATTACTAATCGTCAACAAAATTTAACAAACAATGGTCCACAAACATTGCGGCATTGGGCACTACCTCCTGCCTCGTAACTCCCATCAAAGAAGCCTCCTCAGCAACTACATATTTTAACAGCATTGGCAATCAATGACTTATCACCCTTAATCCCCACACAAATTTGAAAATATACATTCACATATTTTCACAAATTTTAACAATTATCATAAACTTGAATTAATTTTAACAAACTTACTCAAACAAATTTTGCCATTTAATTACAATCTTTCGTCTAGTCTTACCTGAAAAGAGAGAGAGAGAGAGAGAGAGAGAAAAAACATTAAAGAAAAAGCCAATTAGCAGTTGAAAATATGCAAATTTTAATTAGCTAAACATTCACTTCTAATTTGAAGAGTTTTCAATTAAAAAGTTTCATTTAACCACAATTTAATATGAGCAAAAGTGCATGAAACAAAAAATCAAAAGGCGTTTGAATTTAAATTGAAATTAGATGGAGCAGACGATTTTTGCTTAAATATGGAGGGGCGCAATAGAGGACGACAAGAGCAAAGAATGGTTAATTATCAGCTTGAATTGTTGAATTAATTGGCATAATAAGAATTTTTATCATATTTTAGAGATTAAACTAAATTTATCAAGAATTCTTTTTCAGTTGTTTAAGAATTTCAACATAAAAGGTAGAGAAATTTCGTTGTAAACTTTAGTGCTTATTCTAGCATGAACCCATTATCCATTAATTGTGTAGTAATAGTGTGAAAATGTTTTTCTTTCAATATTGTCAGGAAGAAATTGTTAGTGTTGCCGATGGGTGAAACATATTTTATACATTTTCGGACAATATTGCAGAATCTTCCAACCGCCTGTACGAAGCTTCACTTTTCTTCACAACCTTCATACATTGCACAGCCGTTGGTTACTACTATTTGTATTTTGGAAAGTATCAAATGGTTGCTGGTTGTATGACAAAATTAGTATTATTAAGAAAAGCGAAAGTGCTGCAAAGCGATAGAATTGTTTTTTTATTTTATTTTTTTTAAGAAGATCGAGCGAAACAAATTACCCTGAAGAAAATGTCACTATGGACATAGTCACCACTATTACGACACATTGCACCCCATACAATGATTTTTGATATCGAACTTTAACAGGTGCTTGTCACTGTGGTCAGTGAAAAAAAGAGAAAAAAAAAACCTTAAGGCTCGAACTAATAAAATAATTAACAAATGACTTAAAAACGAATGACCCATGTCGTTTTCGTTTCTACAGCAAATGGCCACATTTTTAATTTTGTATGGCAGCTAAAATTCTGGAAGGCTTTGTTTTATTAATAATTTTTCTTCATTTATTTCTTTATGGTGAAATTCTTTTTAGATTGTAGTTTCAGTAATATATTAAAAGTTGAATTTTACGAAAAACAAATTACAAAATAAATGCATAATTTTGTGTGGAAACGAAAAGGCTATAAATGCTTCTAGTGGGACCCTGTGACAACTGTAGCGTTTCTCTATGTACATTGTCGCCAGTATTGTTGCCATATTATATTTTATACAATACATTTTCCTATTAACTTCTAATATAAGGTTGTCATGCAAAATCCAGTAGTGACTTAGGAACTAGTGGCGAGCTGGTTCTAACGCAGCCATCAATGCATTAAATTTTTTTATATTTCTCCACTTAATATAAATAAATATCAAACAAATCAGAGCACTCCACTCCAGTGACAAACTAAGTTGCTAATATAGCAACCAAAATGGTGGCTTGGAGAGGCTTTCCTTTAGGCTTCCATCAGGGTAATTACAGCCATAATGGAACACAACTACACTTACATACACATATGTACATATGTATGTATATAACGTACTGGGCTACCATGTATGAAGAAATCTTTTAATTAATTTCCCAACTAAAACCGCCAAATCATGATGATGGTAATAATTTTTTTTCCTTTTTTTATATGGATTTGTGTTCATACGCAAAAAAAGGCTTTTGCCGCTGCTGCTGATTGCAATTTACACACTATTGCTTTAGTTTTCTAGACAAGAGTCCATATGTATGTATACAGTCAAACATGTCTTAAGGCCGGGCGATTTAGCAATAGATATTGTGGTGTCATCGATTTTACGATAGCTTGATGGCATGATGAAAATGGTTGCACTGCGACATCAAAAAAAAAATAAAAACAATAAATTCATTTAAAAAATTTTTATTTTGTACTTTTGTTTGGGAGTTTCTAAAATAAACGCAGTCTATAGTAGATGTATTCGAAAAAATATTGGGGGCTAGTCATACATTTGAATTCTCTACAATCACCTGATTAGTCCCAGAGCCCGATTAGTCGTGTGGAGCCCTCCACAGGGTGCCTCTAGAAAGTGCATGTAGAGGATATTATTTCTTTACGCTGCCACACAAAAATACTGAAAATCATTAAATTAATTTATTCAAGCTTTATAATTATTTTTTATAAAAAACAAAGATCTAAAGTTTGAATAATTAATTTAATCATCTCAAGATTAAATAATATAAAAATAAACCAATATTGAAAATCGCTTACCTCGAAACTAATTTCTTTTGATACGTCGTAGTGAAATCTTTTCCGGCCTCTTGCCAAAAGCTTTCGAAAAATCTACCGCACAATACTGCCAAATTTTCATCCACAGAAACCGACCCAGCCTAATGGGTATACATGTGATTAAGAGTTTTAATGGCCTCTCAATAAGAAAACGAACTGACGCCTGCACAAATTTTAAGGAGGTCAACATATGTTGTATGACAAACTAATTACACAAACACTTTTATGTGTTTGCTGTCTTCCGCATCTCAAGGGATGTTGGAAAGACCTTTTTTGCCCATCTCCACATTAAGAAGAGTGTTGCCAGCAACGTTGTTTCTACTCAACAGACAGAAGGGGGCATGTAAATGTGAAAAATAGAATTTCGTATTAACGATAATTACATTAAAATAAACTAAAGCTCTTATACTCTCTTCATACATGCAGCAATATTCAAATTATAATAATTGAGAACATTATTGAGACTAAATTTTCATATAAAAATTACAATTAACTTATTGACAAATAAGAGATAATTGTTTTAATAATGAATAAAATGTGTAATGCTACACTGTTAGATTTGTATTAATAGTACTAAATGAACAAGCTTTTACAACAACTTATTGAACACACCTTGTTGACTAATCAAACGTCAACAAAATAAATAAACAAACAAAAAAAGCCAAATTTTTACAGAAAAAAATGTAAACAATAATTTCTTCACCTGTGAAATGATAATTGTCGTAGCAATATTAAGCATGTATGAACACCAAAAAGATACTGTCAATTAACTGAATATTGTTTCAATTAAAAAGGCATATGTGAACATAGTATTAGTGAAAAAGCGTCGATAAAGTGTATGTTTACTTAATGCTCGTCCATACTGTGAAACATTTGCTGCAAAAAGTTTTGAAATTTTATTTTGAATCTGGAAACTTTTATTGCACTATTTTAGCATTCGAATTAATGAAATACTCAAAGAGAATGAATTGAGAATGAGATAATCAACAAAAACTTCATGCTCATGAAACACAGTGCAGTTCTCTAAGCCTCTCAGCTGCAACACCCATAAAGTTGATGTTTCGGCAGCAAATTTTTCATAGACTGGATATGCACTTAGAAAACAAATATAAAATTTCACAGGCAGTAACAAAGTATTTTTGTTTCTGGCACCAAATTTATCGTTTACTGGAAAAAGAGTAGACAATTGGTATGTAATTTTTATTTCTAATATTTCATAAATATTAATTTAACTTGAAAGTCGAACTCTATGATGCATGATTGTTAACTACTTTAAAGGGATTAAGTTCGATTTTATTGCCTTAAAATTGAGAAAGATTTGTTCAAAAAAAATTGTAATGATCAATTAACAATCATGCTAAACTGATTTTTCAAAATTTTGTTTTTGTTTGTCATATAAAATTTCACATTTTCTATGCATTTTCCTGCATAGCAACAAATGAGCAGCACAGCAAGAAATATACATATACATGAGCACAATTCAAAGAAGCCTTGTTTAGTTAAGCAAAAACTTATGCCCTTGTATGGCTTCCATGTCCTAAAAGTCGTACAAAATCCATCAAAACGGCAACACTGGCTACACAATGTGATAGGATGAGTGTAAGTGCAAATGTTCAACAGAGAAAACTAAAATTTTGGGAAACTTTGTGGGTGTTAAGTGTCACATCAATAATAAATATTGATAAAGAAATGCTTACGCATGTATACGTATAATATTTATTCATTCACACTTAAAAGCAACCCAGCAAACACAATTTTATGATAAGACATCAAGTGATGTCTTCAAATAATAGTCGAATCGAATCGGAATTATTTTCTTAATTTTTAGTTCCAATGCAAAATGCAGGAAATTTTCTACTAGGCGAAGTTAAAGTTGTTGATGAGTAGTGTGGCGGTATCGAAACAGCTTATTGTCCCCCCAGCTAAAGGTCCTAGATGTTTGCTTTGTGTAAATTAACATGTATCAATCACAATAATAATATAGAGTGAGCTTAAGCCCGGTAACCATAAATAAAAATTTTCTTTCACTTTTGATTTGGAAAAATAAGAATTATATACATTATGGAATTTATTATGAATTATATATGTAGCAAATATTTTGTTGTTTTTTGGCCACCCCCAATATCAACTGAAATTAATTTGAGAATTCAACATTTTGTTACTTGGAAATTACACCAAATCGAGTAATTGGAGGGAGTCCTTGAGTGCCTTAACAATGATGAATGTTTTTTTGTTGTCAATGCCCTTGTTGTTTTGTTGCTGAATGACTTCAATTGTGCGTGGTAATATATAGTTTGACAAGCTGCTTTGCTTTTCTTTTTTTTTTTTTGGCTTTTAATTCTATTGTATTTTAAGCTGCCAAAAAGAAAGCAAAAACTAAAGCGCACAAAAATGGGAGGGCGAATAAAAATTTTAAGGAAAACCTTGTTATCATCGTCAAAAATTTTTTTAAATTATTGTGATGTTTTTTTTTTTGCATTTCAGCTAATTTATATCAGTTTTGGCGACTTGAGTTGTTTATGGCTTCAATTTGTGCAAATGTGTTACTCTTCCTCTCTTCCACATTCTCCGCCTTCAGTGACACTTGTTTTACAGCTGAATGGAAGAGAGCCTCTCTCTTTGCAGAATAATGTTTTATGGGTGGTCAATGGAAATGTAAGACGAAGGATTATACACAGCTAACTTTAAGTTTTTAAATTTTATATTTTATATTTTACATTTAATATTAAGTGTTAATTAATTTTTTAATTTCTTTAGACGAACTTTTTATTCCCCCAGTATTGAGAAATATTTTTCTTTTTTGTGATGAAATTGTAGTGTTCAACATTTTTAAAGAAAACAGGCAGAGCAAAGTTGCAAGACTTATTGGCTGGGGGACCACGACGCTTTTCAGCACATAAATTGCTGCGAACCCAGGCCACGACTGATTGCATACTGTTTTTAAGCAGCAGCACTAAGCCAGTACACTACCTGAGCTCTTCATTACTGACTGTCTGGAATTAATCCTATCGATCAATTTTTGCATTTCATACAACAGTATGTAATTAGGCATAACGTGGTAGCATGGCCAAGGGCTGCTGCTTAAAACCCGTGTGGTGGCTTACGAATGTCCCAAGTAACGACAACCGCTTTTCCATTTTGCAAGTAAAATCCCCCCCCCTGAAACTCAGAGCTCTTTTAAAAGTTTTTAAGACCGTCCGTGATCTCCCTTAAGAGCCAACTGATGTTCTGGCAAATTAGAATTATTTTAAACTTTGTAGCCTGTTATTTTATTTATAAAAAACGATGTCATAATATTGAGAGAACTTTGCACCAAAAGTCAATTATTCTAAAAATATCACTGGCTCTAAATGAATAATTACAGCAAAAAAAAAAAAATTATTCAAATGCAAAGCCCGTGTTTTGCTGACCAAATCACCACAAAACCTTGAATGAAAAGGCATAAACTCATGTCAGAAGATGAAAAAGAAAAGAAATAATAAATAAATAACTGCAATTTAAATTTCCAAACGTCTCTTAATTGTGGAAAATGGAGATTGTGATAGATTTTATCACCCACAGAATGCACGAACAGTAAAAACAACTACAAATCTGCTACAAACAACAGCAATTGTTTTATATTGTTGTTATTGTTATGGGCAAAGTGCGTGTTGCAAATGCCCACCAGCGTGATTGTGAGCACTTAAAGCAACAGCACTCACTGTTCTGCTGCTTTTAAAAAGGGAGGGAAACAATAAAAACGACAACAAAATGGTGTTAATATTATGAAAAATAACTAAGAGCAATAGACAACAACAACAACAACAGCAACAAGAACAGCAATGGCATGTTTTAGCTGCAGTTTCTTATTCTATTCTATTCTATTCTATTCTATGCGTAACTATTGTTTTTATTTGCGACAATTTTGTTGGGAATTATCATCCTCATCATCATCAGTGGCGGCATCATTGTCGCGAAAATGTTGTTGCTGCTGATCATCATTTGTATGTTACTGTTGTTGTTGTTGTGATTTTTATAATGACGTCAAATGCACATGAATTCGGTTTTTGTTTTTGTACCAGTGGAATGGTTGCATTAAAACAAATGACCATTTAAAGCACAAAAAACTGAGAAGATGAAAAAAAAACGAAAGAAAAAAATTAACAGCATTGGGTTTCTCACTCCTCTTGGATGCAGTGACCCATATTTGTTGCAACAATTTCTGCAGTTTACAATAAAAATGTCATTTAATCTAACAGAGCAGAGTCTGGTTGTGTTTGGTTATAATATTCCACAATTTTTATTATGATTAAATTTAAAGTACGCAAAGATGTATCTGTTTTAGTATTTTATTTTTTTATTCTTCTCATTTTTTGTCACAGCCAGAGATTGTTCTCAATTATTTTGGATTTTGTGTATGTGTGTGTGTGTGTGTATGTGTGGGGGGGGGGGAGAAACATACGTACCTAAATTGTAGGGGCAATTTAGATTTATAACCCCCTTTCAGAGCAAAGAATTTAAATTAAATAATTGGTTTTCATTCGTTTTCACACACGAAAACGATGATGAATTGAATTTTTTTTTAAATGTCTGGTGTCAGAGATACTTGCTAGAGCTGAGAAATGGGCAAAATTGAAAAATAGCTTATGCAATAATGCCGACATGTGCATGAAGATCATGAATAAATTTTCGAGCAATTTAAATAATAAAAAAAAATAAATATATAAAAAAAAAAAAAAAAAAAAAGGTGAATGCAGAACGAGTAGGATTTTCGAGAACAAATATTTGACTCTCTTTTTTTTTGGAGCTGATCCCATGTAAAAGAGGGAGAGTCGAAATAGAAAAAGCTGCTGAGATAAAAAATTTGCTACGTACACAGAGCCAAAACTGCCTAATAGAATCGATAAGACTTTCTCTATGCTACGGTTTTAGGCTGAGTGGTATTCCAGCAAAGAGAAATGAAGATTTTTTCTTTTTTTTTTTGATATATTGAAAATTACGCCAAATAACAAAGCTGAAAACAGTGACCGTAAGCTCAACAAATCGTTATTAATATGAAATCAATGAAGTTTTAGCTAAACCATGCCACGCCCATCTAAATCAGACTTTTGGAATAAAATGTATCTTAACCGGGTAAAAAAGAAAATCTTCAAAATTAGTGGTCATTCCTCCTCCAACATGTGAATTAATTGCGTAAATAAAAAAAATTTTTTTTATATTAAGTAGCTAAAAAAATAAATTTTTTCTGATGACCTGATAAACTTTTTTGTTATTTGTGATAATGAAACGAATGAAATGGCTTCGTTGCAGAGATATAAATTACCAGATTTATTCCACACTTTTGGTTGTCTACAATTTGTAGAACTTGACACCTGAAATTAATACTGCTTGCACACATAAAAAAAAAAAAAAATCTGCTCAAATGCAATAATCACACATCATTTAATTCAAATAAAAATACAATTAGTGGCTGTTTAAAATGACATTTAAATGTAAAATAATACCCAACAATTACACTGAAGGTGTGACCTGAGCAAAGAAATGGATGTATGGATGGATGGTCACAAAAACACTCCTTGTTATTTAGTGGCTCAGTTTTTTTTTTTTTTCTTTTTTTGGAGAATGAAACAAACAAAAATATATTTAAATTCATGATACGGAAATGAAAGGGTTTCAAATGTCATCACACATACACACAGAAACAGAGGTTCACATTCTCACTTTCACATACATAAATACAAACGCATAGTTGTGGTAGAACGCTTGAATTTATCAGCTCCCCAAAACAAATCGCAATGAGCAAAATGAAACAGAATACGGGTGGTGTAAGAAAAAAAATACGAGTGTCACTCACCAGAATAAATGTAAAAATTTGATAATAATTCTACAAATGATAGAAGATAATAACATTTTTAATGATGACTCTGGGGACTAGAGGACAGCCAGAGCGAAAGCAGGAGAGTGTGAGAGTGGGAGAGGCAGAGGGTGAGAGGGAGGGAGTAATTGTTATTTGTTACGTATTCCCTTTGAAATGTTAGATTTTTGCATATAACACAACCGCTCCCTTTCCTTTTCCTTTTCAAAGTGTCGACTACTACTACTTCTTGCTACAACGCCTTTGATTACTTAAACATTTAATTGTTTAATTAAAATAATTGAAAGGGGATTAAAAATAAAAGAACAGCAATCATTTCCTTTGAGTATTTATGTATTTAAATTTAATTTAAAGGAAAGCGAAGCAAAGCAGTGAAAGCTGTCTTTTTTTTTTTTTTTTTGCTTCTTTAGTAAAAATGAAATGAATGCTGGTGTTAATGGTTTCAGTGTGAAGGAAAATGTTAGTGGAACTCATAACAAACTCACACCTTTCTTGCTGCCCGATGTACTCATATAAGAGTATGTTGGTTTATTCGCTCTCTGTTCTCTCTACTGCTGCTTAAACAAAATAAAAATTGTTGGTCTTTTTTTTTACTTTGCAAAAGCATGAAAATTACAATCCTGCCACTCATCCGTTTAATTCCTTTAATTAATTTAATTAATGAATTGTTTACTGTAGTATTTTTTCAGAATATTTTCTCATACGTATTTGTTTTCCTTTAGTCATTTTGCTTTTTCACAAAAAGAAAACTTTGCTTGAACAACGAAAACTGGAGTGTGTGTGTATGTTTTGTTATGTTTCTTGTTTGCCAATGGCTGCCACCAACCAGGGTTTAAACAAATAATATTTCTCTTTCATGCATTTTGCTTTCCTTTAAACAATTGTTGGAATAATTTTTACATAATTTTTCTTTTTTCGCATTCATTTACGTCCAGAAAATTTTTAAACAATATTGCTGCCATTAAAACTGAATACAATATTGCCAAAAAAAGAAAAAAGAATGAGATAAATAATAACAAAACATATTTGTAGCTTAAAACTAAACTTGAATTGATTCTTGACGAATCAAACGTTTAGAAAACGTCGATGATGCCACTCCTTCATGTTTTCAGTTCGCTCAGAAATTCTTGATGCGAGGAAAGTTTTCTGACCATAAATATTTTCCTTGAAAAATAAATTCCGTGAGCGTATTCACGATGATTATGCCATAGTAGATAAATATAGCAAGCCTACTTTAATCAAATTAAAAAAAAATACGTTTTGCAGAGACAAAAATTATACTTAAAAACATTATAAACAAATCCGTTTTTTACGCCAAACAAAATATGTAAACAAAAATGTTCTAGGAAATAAAAGAATAATGTGTCATGAAAACAAGGACAAAATTATGCATACATACAAATACACAAACTCTACCCAGTGGTAAAAATTATCAAGGCTTTCAAAACCATCTACAAGCCAAACACAAATGTGCTCTTTAAATGTGTGACTACAATTTTTAAAAACTCGGTTTCTTTATTTCCCTGCATAAAAACTATTTTTGATTAGCAAAAATTTTGCTGATGAAAAAGTTCGATTTAGATAACAAGGGTGGCAGATCATGGACATGGACATGGCATATTTGACTAAAAGTCCATGTTTTTTTTTTTAATGTGATTAATACAATGACTGATCCCGGTTTGCAGTAATTTACCACAATTGTAAGGCTGCTGAAAGTTATTGAATTTTTGGCAAAAAAAAAAAAAAAAAAAAAAAAAAAAAAAAAAAAGGACGAAGACCAACTAACAGACTTCCGAGGTGACAAATATCCTGCAGAAGTTATTGCAGTACATGATACGTTTTAAGTAAAAAAGAGTAGTTACAACATGGTCCGATACAATGTAAATATGGACCATGATGAATAAAAAAAAAATAATAATTTAGCAATACTCGCAGCACATGATTACCAAGTTGTAATTCATGGAGTAGTGACATGAAGTAATTTCAAAACTAACCCATGGTTACTAATGTGCGGAGAAGTTACTTGGACTAGTTTATGGTTACTTAGAATAGTCTGACGTAAGGCTTTTTTTTTTTTTTGAATGTAATATAATGTAAAATGGAGCATGTTTATTGCATGTAGTTGGATTACTTTTGGACAAGAATACTTTCTTGTGAAGTACTCTTGACACGCGTGTAGGAGTAGTCTCGATTTCTGTAGGGGAATATCCATAAAAAAGCACTGCTTCTGTGTATGTTAGTTAGGTACACAAATAGAAAGTAAAAATCGCATGAGCTCTGGTTACCGAGCTCTTTAAGCGGCAGTATGAAAATTGTGAAATTCAGCACGTTCAAAGTTTATAGGGTGCTGATGAAGGGTGCTTACTACCCAGAAACAGCCGGTTGTCCCCGTAAATACAAAATTTTAATTTTCTTTACTTAAATGATATTGATAAAAAAAATTAACTTGAGCCAGTTAAGAGTCATATAATATACATGTATTGCAACAACATAGTTCAATTTAATTAAAAGTTCAGTAAAATATTTGTTCATTTTTGCAAAAAATAAAAAAAATAAAAAAAAATTGTTTTTGTTTTTGAATTTTATAATTATATTCCTGAAGATGCCAACAAATTGTTGGCGAAATATTGAAAATAAATAATTGTTTAGTATTATTTTTTGTAAAAAAAAACCAAAGATCAATAGCTTGAATAATTATAAAAAAAAAAAAAAAAAAAAAAAAAACGTAACCACTATTTTTTGCTGGCCTTTATAATCACAAATTCATACAACCACAACCAACAACAAGGAAAGAATAGCAAAACTCTAAAAATGTCAAATTTCACAAGAACATATTTTATGATGCTCAAGGAGCAACAATAGTTTTTAAAACAAATTCGTAGTTCCTCTTGTAAAATTTTTGCAAGACTAAAATAAACGTTCTCGATAAATTTTGTATTTGCTCCAAGAGCAAACATAACCTTAAAATACGATATCATGAAATTTTATGTTTTTTCTCCCTGCTTTTTTTTCGTTGGTGTTTGCATATGTATTCATATGTACACGTATGCCTTACCAAAACAAAATACAACAGGCGAGTAGTGGTCACGTTCTTTGAGATTTAACTTTTGAAAATGCGACCAAACTGTAAGTTATTAAAATAACACTCCAACCAAAATCACAATATGATGTCATATTACCGTGCAAGTGAAATTGCAATTGAAGAGTAACGAAAGCATGTTTAAATGGCGGCCATTGTGTGGCATAAAAAAGTCTTGGCACTCATCCTTTCATAGCCTTGATTACTCATGCCTCCTACAGCTGGGTACATCTAAGGTTACTGAAATTTCCTCATCATGAGTGTTAATGGAATAATTACAATTGATGTCATAAAGTTAGTATAAGGGCTTTCACACGTTTATGCATGTGTCTTTGTATTTGTGGAAAATTGTGTTTTAAAGGCTGGCAGATATTCGCTTAATTGAATTAACACACTGCCAAGTGGCGTCGTTTGAAGCCTTATTAATAAATAACGAGCGAGAAAAATGATTAGAAAGTAATATTCATCAAAACCAAAATGTGCTATGGTCTAATTACAAAAAAAAACTGGGGTTTTTATACAATATGCTTTGAGTTCCTTGGAAATTAGGTTTTATCACAAGCGTGGAGAGCATCAAATGCTGCAGCAATGAAATTAAGGGATTTCTGAAAAAAAGAACGCATAAATATATTAAGCGTTTTCCGCGCGAAAAGTAAAAGGGACACAAAAAGGATACTTGTTTGAGGTGGGACCTTTTTCAGCAATTTTCTAAATTTAATGAGAGTAATGAGTAATACATATGTATTTGTTTTTGATGGACAGCATTTCATTTCCAACAAGGTTAGAATGGTGCGCAAACTCAGGGTGGTGAGAGAATCGCTTGTTATGTGTCTTACATGTGCTTTGAAAATAATACAAGCAGTGCTTTGCACTTTGAGGTTTTCTTCCTTATAAAAAAAAAATGTCACGCTTAAAAATGATAACGTGGTGCATGTAGGATTTTAAGTCAAGACAACAACCATTGCTGCTAAAATAAAAAAAATATGTGCGCAATATCAATCACACTTCTTGCGAATGTGCCACTGCGTATAGACACCTACCTGGCGCTGCCAAGGACCTCAGCAAAATCAAATCTACGGCCGTAACGAGAATCACATTCTTAGATGTTGATTTAGTTAATTGGTTTCCAGGAAAGCCCTAAGTACCCTTAATTACTTTACCGATTATTTATTTTTAATAGTCAAAATAAAAAACACAACTACGATATTTTTTGCTTGGCTAAAGAAACAGACAAAGGCTTTGGACAGGAATCGAACCTGCAACATGTCAACTGTTGGTAGGGTATTCTAGCAATTCGTTCATCAAGGCTCTTTAGTTGGTTTTCCTCAACTTTGTATAAAAATAGATTAAACAATAATTTCATACATCTGTTCTCGAAGGTGACAACCATTATGCATTCAAGAAGACTTGAACCACATTTTATTAAAACAAATCTATTTATTTTCTGTGTTAAACAACTTCATCTTGAGTTCAGCAAATAATAGAGAGTATTTGTTTGCATGTGTGCGAGTGTGTGGGTGGGTGTGTATAAGTATTAAAAAGAAACCATATTCGTTCGTTTGCATATTTGCATGAATAAAAGACCACAAACAAAAACCAATACGAGCAGAAGACGAAGAAGAATAAATTTGAGTTGAATTTTTCTGTTCGTTTATGGATTTATGAAAATTATTCCCCAACTAAACACAAACGACCAAATGATACTAGAGAAAAGAAGAAGAAAAAAAATTGCAGATAGAGAAAGCAGCACATATGAACGAACAGGATAAATTCTAAAACAACAAGACACTATCACAAATATGAACTCAAATACCGTATTAGAAAGTTGCACACCTACATATACACCGAAAGAATTTTTAATCAGGTTGCTAATGAAACGAATTCGTTAAAGAACATAAAATTTGTCTGTACTGATATCGAATTTTATGTAAACAAAGTAAAGAGTTTCATTAGTTTAAAATTTAGTTTGGAGACTAAAAAATTATTATTTTTTTTTTTTTTTTGAAGAATTAATTCTTTCAGTGAGCTGGTTTACGTGTATATGACTGCTTTTTGATTGAGATAAAGAAATGATTTGTTTTTATCGATGTGTCAGTACTCAAGTGTTTTCTACAGAGGTTCAGTAGAACCTCTGTGACACTCATTCAAACAGAATATTTTGTTGTTTGTATTTATGAGAAGTGAAGATGTTACAAAGTGAAGCAAAAAACCATATTTGGACAATGAAAATGGAAGGAAAGGCAAAAACTAAGGTTTAATCTGGGCTTGAGATATATAAATCTAAGCAATCAGCCCAATCATGAATATTTTCAAGGAATTTTATTCCTAATGAAAATACGTTTCTCGAGAAAAAATTCCTCCAATCATAAATTACCTGAGAAACAAAAAAAATAAAAGTTGGTAATATCGAAATTTTTTTAGAAAAAAAAACAAAAAACATATGTTTTTAAAATGCCTATTTTTTCCTCCGCCGACTATTTTTCCCCTTCGATGTGGCTAAAACAGGGAAGGTTAAAAAAATTTCCTAAGGAATTTATCAACATAATAAGAGGAATGGGAAAAGAGAAAAAAACTCTCACGGAATTCCCACTCAGGATTGCGCTGAATGTTGTATAATTTTGCAGCCAGCAATTAAAAAAAAAATCTTTCAATTGATCATAATGTTAGTAAAACTAGTCTTTTAAGGTTCCCCTTAAACTGATTAGCCAGTTGGACGATCGGAAAAAGGAGCATAAAACGAAAAAAAAACTACCAATGACTGAAAAATGATTTATAAATGAATGTCAGGTGGTTGCGGGATTGATCGAAATTGAGTCGTAATAGTTCAGAGGGCTGCCGTAGGGTACCCTTTTGCTCACACCAAAACCTCATTTTCGCCTCAAAAGCGAACTATTTTAATCGCACTGAGAAGACACGAAACCGATTTAAAATTGTCAAAATTGCTGGCGGAATTAATGCTTTCGAGAGAAAAAAAAACTCACATTAATTTGAAATTATTGATTTCATTATCCATCTAGAAGAAGTTTACTTTGATTTAGTAACTCTTAGAACACTGAAGGGCATATAGAGGACCTTGTGTTACTGAGAGCACCCAAGTACAACAACTAAAACATAAAAAACATCTGCAGCACAGAGTTGACTAGTCAACTAATAAGACAGGGGCCAAATCACTGCATTCCATATCGAACGAATTCCGTCACTTATGCTGTGTGTTTGTTGTTTATTTTGCTTTTGTTTTACGCTATTTTTGCTCGATAGTTCATTCGATATCGAATGCAACGATTTGGCCCCAGATTTGATGTTTTTTACCTTTGATTGTTTTATTTAGGGCTGCCGTTGTCAGCCAGTTGTGAGATCAGCAGCACGGAAGACCTAATGCTCTCCTGGTGGGCAATAGTAAATGAGTGGAATTATCAGCGCACAAACAAGTGGTGGCCAAAAAACTTTGTGGCCTAGTTGAACCGGAGCCTGACCACACTCTAGAAGTACTTGTCACATGACGTTTTCCCATGATCACAAATGAAATTTTTTTATATTTATTCTATAATATATTTGTGATTGGTTTTATTATTCTAGCCAAAGATAACATCAAAAAGCGTTACCTAAGGCCCAACTAGCCATCATGGCATCCGTTAGCACACGTCTTTGAATTGCTGAAGTGCCACTGTGGAAAAGTGAACGAGGTGTGCTGAAGAGAAGCGTGACGGCTACGAAACAACTAATTGTCCTCTGGCTTACGGTTTGTGATGTTTTCTGTGCGTAATTTAATTAATATCAATTACGAAAATAATATAGAATAAATTTCGGCACGATACAGGCAATACAAGAAGGAATTTTTTATTCGTCTTGCAGGCGCCAAAAAATTTACAGTGATTTTAAATGACTTTCATATGAATATGAATTTCAGACTTTATGATTTACAATTGTTAATTAGTTATTGGCCTTTATATTCTAGGTCTTACTTTAACACAATTCTTTAAAATTAATTATCGCTCTCTTGACTGCATTTTGCAATTATTCTTGCTGCAAGCGTAGCAAGCATAAGTCTCTAATTAAGACCTTATTCGATTATAAGGTGTTGCAAATGCAAAAACTTACTATCACCTTTACTAATTGGAGCTTTTTGCTTATGAACGCAAAATTCTATCTTCTTTTCCTATTTTTCATTATTAATCATTTTCCTGTATTAGAAATTATTTACCAATATCATTCTGGTAAAATTAATTTGATAATACATTTCATGTCTCGCTTTAACTACATACACATAAATTATAACTCCTTAAACTTTAAACAAACTCAACTCTCCATGGCAACATGTTGAAATTGTGGTTTAGTCATTGTGTCTTCAGTTTTGCCACATCATCAAAATTTATTTTCCTCAATAACAACAACACGCACAACAGCACAGCAAATCCCAGTGTAGAGTAGATTTCAAATGAACTTTTGTTCAGTTGTTACTTTAATTACAAACTTTAAATAGTTAAAAGTATGTTTTCGTTACAGTATATTTGTTTGTTTGTTTGCTTGTTTATTTGCTTTTGTTTAACAAAATAATTAATAGTATTTATTTAGTAAATACTTGAGTTGTTCTTGTTGTTAAAGTTTAAATTGTTTCACTTTCTTTCTGTTGTATTCAGTTATTTGGAAACACTTGAAATAGCCCAGCAAATATTTTGGAAGAAAATCGAAATATTTGTTCAGTATTAGAGTAAATTAAAATATACGACAAGCAGAAGCATGCACAAGCCTGCTGAAGCATGCTCAATCAATTTCGCTAAATATGTGGGCACTTTAAAAAATTTGTGAAATAAAGAGTCAGTTCAAACGAACCGTAAATACATACTAAAATTAATTTTCTGTTGTAAAAAGATTGCGAACAAAAGTCAGAGCTCCAAAATAATTTATGAAGCAATTGGTAATAATTTTATTGGGCTTGAGTTCGATTTTTCTTCCTAAAAATTGAGATAGATTTTTTTGTGATAAAACTGGAGTTATTTTTTTCTTTATAAAGAAGACAAGAGTTAATAATTCATGAAACAGCTGGAGTTGATGGTAACAATTGAACAGAGATTTTTTCAAAGCACCGCGGAAATTTCGTTTAAAAGATGAGTGGAGCAAAACTGGACGAGCTAAATGCAGTGGGTCCACCGTTATGAAATGTTAAAGGATGGCTGAAGCTACACTTTGATCTTTAGTACAAGTTTTGGATTAAATTTGCAATCCTTAAACATTCTGAAAACGTCAAAGGCCAAATCGTCGCATTCGATATCGAATGAATTCCGTCACTTAAGCTGTGTGTTTGTTGTTTATTTTGTTTTTGTTTTACATTATTTATGCTCGATAGTTCATTCGATATGGAATGCGACGATTTGGCCCCAGACTTCTTCACAAAGCATTCAACCAGTGTTTTTAGATTTCATCTATTACACATTATTAACTGGCGTTTATTTTTCGTGATACCAAAAGATTCTTTAAACGCCTGCGACTTCGGCACGTGGTGAGCTAAAACTTCTCCGCCGACCGCTATCAGGCTGCTTATCCTGGTCTTATTTTTCTTTGTGGCACATCTAAAGGGTCCGCCATCTAACGTTTTTTTTTTCAACTAGTGCTTATTTCGTGAATGGTAACACTTAGTCCAGGTCTGATTTGACAGATAATTAGTTTTATTCTTCCGCTAAACGAATATGGTTGTGTATACGCTTCGCTAAGTGGGCCTGCGATCAACTTACAGAAAATGCCGATTTTGCCACAAAAAAAATCATGTTTTCAGATCAAACTCATCTGTCAAAAGCCGCACGCATACATTCAAAAGCCGACGCACTCAAAATGAGTCACGTGGTTGGTGTGGATTTTGGTTCAGAGGCATAATTGCGCCATTTTTCTTCGAAAATGAGCAAGGAGTGGCGGTTATAGTCAAGGGCGATCGTTATCGGGCCATGTTGAACGCATTTTTGTTCATAAACATTGAAGAGGAGGATATTGGCAACATTTGGTTTCAACAGGAAGCAACACTGGATGTTTTGCGCCTCCTTCAAAAAACAAAAAAACTATTTGGCGGACCCTTTATATGCCGACATAGTTTTTATTGATGCTCTTCAACACGTCAATAGACAACTATTCAAAGAATCTCTATCACTTATAGATTTTTTTATAGCTTTAGGTATGAAGAAAAAAAAGTTCAATTTATAATTTTTTGCGCTTTTCTTCTTCCCCACGAAGAAGTGGCACGTGGTCGGTGTGGCAAAAAAAAGCATTGTCTACAAAATATTTATTATAAGGTTTCAACGAAACAATTATTCGCTGGGTTCCTCCTTGTCTTTTTTTTGTAATTGTTTACATTTGTTGGCATGTTTATACTTAAGTATATATTTCAGGTTAATTTGTTTCTGTTTTGATTCAGAGAAACAATAAATTTATTAAGTTCTAATTAAAGAATATAAAAATTCCACATAAGACAATTACTAAACCAAATAGTAATTCTTTATTATTTATTTAGGTCAATTTCTAAGCCTTAGCATGAAAATTTATTTATAACTTTTATGTCACATATGAATGATTCTGAAATCTGTACTTCAATATTTATGGTTTTCTAAGAGGCCAACCTGAATAAGAGCGTCAAGCGTACCTAAACCATCCTACAAACGAGTGGTTTAGACGGCAATAATACGCTTGAAGCGCTAATTTAGGTTAGAACGTAATATAGAAACCAGAAGCATGCATGTGCACGCATGTGCATGCCTTCTGAGCAAAGTTAATAATGTAAGCGTCAAAGTATAAGGCTGCTGAAAATGACAGCAAAATTTAAATTGCATGTGCAGATAAATTTGGATTTTTTTTTTTTTTTTGCAAGCCTAGACAGCAACCAGCTGCATTAACTATTAATGGTCCTGCCCTCTAAAATTTCATGCTTTGCATTTCATGGCATCATCCGTTTGAAGTTAATTAACAAATTCCTTGATATTTTGCTTAAGTGCTGATCAAATTTTAATACTTAACAACAACAACAATAATAACACATCAATTAACAACATAAATATTTCAATTGCCTGAAAATATTTATAATCCTGCCCTAAAACTATATGCTGTTATTTTTTTCTTTATATTTGAATTTATTGTTATTTTACAAGAGTGTAACAATTATTTTGAAATAAATGCCTGAAGAGCAGCAACACCAGCACAGGCACTTCAATTTCTGCCTCACTACAGAAATTGCAATGAGCACATACACAACATGCACGCGTGTGTATGTGTGTGGGTGTGAGTTGGTGTATTTTGCATTGCTACTTATTTGCAATATTTTGGTTATTTCCATTAAGAATATGAGCATAAATATTTTAAGCAACTTAATTTGATTCCCTGCATATGTAATACGAATGAATAGGAGATGTAAATAGTTTTAGTTTCATATAAATATTTTCTAATGGTCTTTGGACCATTTAAAATTGTTCTTAATAATTTGAGCGAGCACAAGCAATTTTATTGCCACTCCACTCGTTTGCAGTATTTTAGTGCGTACACATTTTAGAGAATTCACAAAATTTTAATTTCAGTTTAATTAAAAGAAATTTTATTATAACTTTTCAAGGAATTATTCTTGGTTTCGTGAACACTCACTCAAATGTGTCTGACTTTAGCGACCTCTGCTGAAAGTCCAGGAGAGTAAAGTAAAACAAATTCCCCGAAATTTGATCTGATTAGTACTAATACCTATCGACCGAACCCTGATAAACAATTCTTGATTTATAATTTTTATTTTTACCGTATACTTTCAGATGAGAAATTTTCTGGTGTTTTTTTTTTCGTTCAAAAAGTTTTTTTTAAATAATAATTTTTTTTAATATTTAAAAAATTTCAAACAATACATTCTTTGCTGTTCTGAACTGCATTCTGTTGAATTTTAAAGTTTATTTCCTCAAGTGTAGTATTTTTTAAACCACTTAAATTTTATTGGCAACAATTTATTTGTTGATTTTTTTTCTACATTAAGCTTAGCAAAAAAAAAAAAAATAAACCAAATATCTGGGAGTGGGTTTTATTCTAAAATGCAATTTTAATTGCAATATATTGAATTCCTCAACAATCTTTATTTTAATTTTATTGGTATTGTATTTTTGTTAAAACTAAAGCAATAAAATGCAACTAAATAACACTTGCAACTGGTCATTGACACTGTTTTCTACACAACTTTCGAAACTTTTTCACACTCAACATTACACACACACACACACACACACACACATGTACTTGCGCACTCACACACGTTCAGACTAATAAAAGAATTTTGAACAATTGTTTAAATCAAAGTATTTATAACTAAAACACATTTAATTGACCTCAACATATTGCGAAGCAGAATGAATATTTTGCAGAAAATTTGCAAATGTAACGAGGGTAGATGATTAAAAATTAGAAACAAAAATTCGAGACAAGAAATTATTTAGAATATACAAAAATTATTTAGAGTATTTTAACAGAAATTATTTCGAAAACACTGGATTTGAATATAGAGTTGAAATATAGTTTAAATATATTTCATAATTATTTCACCTACGAACTGGAAAGTAACAAACTCATGTACTTGGGAGTCATGGATTTTATCACAAACCTCTAGCTGAGGAGATGGGACTATTAGTTTTCTCCACAGCTAAAAATATCGGGACGGCGATGTTGACAGAGCCCGATGTGTTTTGGCCTTTCACCGTTCAAATCTTTTAATAACTTCTGGTGCTAGTTCTTAGCAGAACTGAGTTTTTAAATCAAAGGACATATGAGAGATTAGCATAACCTTTAAGCAATCAAAAACAAAAGATTGGGGAACATAAATTTATATCAATCTATGTTTTGTTTTCTTCTGATTACACTTCTTGCTAAATTAAAAAAAAAAAAAAAAATTATATATAAAATGTTGAAATATCCTTTCACCGGACAAAGCAAAGTTCGGCACTTGACTTTTTATGGAATGATGTTTATAATTCGTAAATTTGAAATAAAGGATATATGGCGGGCTAACGCATCAATTAACCGATTAAAGAAAAATTAAAAAAACAACAAGCAAATGAGAAAATAATTGCAAAACAGTCTTTTGGCGGATACGTTATTTTTGCGGTTAGTCCTTGATATGCACGTACGTGTTTAAAGTATGAAATAACATGCTGTTCATTTTTAGAAATTTGCACATTTATTAGAGGATAAAACGACAAGGATTACACTTCTTTTTTCACCAAACAGACACAGCCACGCGCACACACACACACACACACACTCAGTCAGACATCCACACACAGACAGAAATGCGACAGAAAATATTTGAATATTAACAAAAATTGCAAAACTGTGTTGCTGGTGTATGTGTGATGCCTTCAATTCAGACAATCAAAACTAAAGTGTGATTTAAATAAATAAAAGTACAAAAACAGAAAACAAGAGATCCAAATAATGAAAACGATAGAACTAGTAAATATTTATGCAAACATATACAGATGTTTGTTTTAAGCATCAAATACGAACAAAGAAAAACACAGACAATATTGAAAACAATTTCAAATTTACATAAAGTTATTAATATATTAAAATGCAATTAAATAAAAAAAAAGAATAATTGTCAGTTGCAGAAACGTTACGTTGTTTGATAGAGAGGCAGGGATTTGGCATTCAAATAAGGAGAATCCTTTAAAGATTTTATTTAAAATAAAAAGAAATTTCTTGTGCAGTAAAAACTCTGTTTAACACCGTTTTAACTTCATTTCTTAACCATTTTGTGACAGTTGCAAAATTTCTAACATTAGAAAAAGAAAAACACCAAGCCCCCGCCTTCACGTTTTCTCATTATCATTTAAATGACATCATTTGTTGTTGGTCCTTGAAAGCGTTTTACGGTTGACTGGCTGTGCTGACAAATAACCATTAACACTTGGGCAGCATTACCATATTTTCATGGATAACAGCGCGAAAAAAAAACGTACTGTCATTAATTTAATTTTTTACGCTGCCTTCTTGTTTATTTACAAGAAAACATTAAACAATATCCTTTTGGTGTTTCCTTCAATTCGCTAATGGTAGAAGGAAAGCAAGGAAATCGTAAAGTATCTATGGGTTTGCATGACTTTCGTTATGCTTATAAAAACTACTTCTTACACCGCTTTCTTTTTTGAATAATTTCAAAAATTATATCTGGAAATCCTTAATATCACAAAAAATCTTCGATGAAATATCGCCTTTTTTCCTGCTGACTTATTTATAAAACATATTTTAATTTTTTTCTTTTGCTGGAAAGCTTCCGCATAATATTTAGAACAGATTTTTTATTTTTTTTTTGTCCATTTTAGGCATAATTTCGTTTTTTGGCGGAATATGATATATCGAGAGAAAAAAATTGATCAACATTTTTACAGAAACTCGTTTGGAATTTATTTAAATAAAATACAAATAATCAAAAATTGTTAACAATTTCCATTTTCTCAATAAAGGATTTAGTCGAAGTCTAAGCCCAAAAATTTTGTGAAAACTAAAGCACGTGTTTAGAGTAGATTTTGCTTGAGAGATACATAAATACCATTTTTCTGTAACTTCTGAGGATTATATGTTCAAATATTTAGTACCTACAAAAAAGGATATATGACAGGTTGACGTTTCTTTTTTCTGATTAAGAGGAAATTTAGCACACAGGTAGCCAGCATAATTTCATAAGTATATACCGATTCTTAAAAATTTCTGGCATTTCTTTTTCTTCAAGCTAGATTGAAAAAAAAGGATATACAGAACGTTAACATATTCTTTAGCCGATTGTAAAGAAATTTAGCACCCAATTTCCCAGCCTAATTTGATAAGTATATTTCGTTTCAGGCGATAGTTGTTGCTTAAAATTCGCTAAATGCTAAATAAAGGATATATGGAAAGTGGGCATAATCTTTATCTGATTAGAACAAAATTTGGCACACAGGTTACCAACATAATATCATAAGTATATATGCATTCTTGCTTATTTCTGGCGATAGTTTTTCTCATAACCAGATTTAAAGAAAAAAGGATATATGAAAGGTTAACTTATCCTTCAATCAATTGGAGGAAAATGCGCTAACCCATAATTTCTACATAATTTGATAAGTATACCTGATTTCTTGCTAACTTCAGACGATAGTTGTTGCTCATAATTCGATTTTCCAAATAAAGGATATATGGAAGGTTGGCATATTTTTTAGCCGATCAAAGAGAAATTTAGTATACAATTTGATAACGTATTTAGGCAAATATATATAAAATTTTTTCCCATTTCTGACAATAATTTTACTTTAATATTAGATTTTTCAAATAAAGGATATATGGAAGGTTGAAGTATCATTTGCCTGGTCGAGAGGAAATTTAGCACACTGCAAGCCGCTACAATTTCATAAGTATATATCAATTCTCACTAATTTCTAAAGGTAGTTTATTCTCATAACTAGATTTTCAAAATAAAGGATATATGGAACGATGGCATATCCTTAAGCCGATTGAAGCAAAATTCAACAACTAATTTTAAAGCCAAATTTGAAGTGTGCATTTCCTACTAATTTTAGACGACTGCTTAAAATTCGATTTTCCAAATACAGGATATATGGAAAGTTCACACATCTTCTAGGCAATTCAAGAAACATTTGGCATACAGTTTGGCAGCATAATAAGACAAGTATATAATAATTCTTTTCTTGATTTCTGCTAATAGTTTTTCCTCAAAATTCGATTCGAATAAAGGATATAGGCAAGGTAGACGTATCCTTTCCCTGATCAATAAGAAATTTAGCTCACAGGTAGCCAGTAACATTTCATAACTATATATCAATTCTTGCTAATTTCTGACCATAGTTGTCCTTCAAAAGTGAAACTTTAAAATAAAGGATACATGGGAGGTGAGCATATCCTTTAGCTGATTAGCGGTAAATTCGGCCCACACTTAAACAAAATTTGGTCCACCGATTAAACAAAAACTTATCATACAGTTAAGTATATATCAATTCTTGCTACATTCTGACCGTAATTATTTGTCAATGTTATATGTTTCGATTAAAGGATATTCGGAAGAACGGCATACCTTTTAATCAGTTGGAAATAAATTTTGCACACAGTTTTATGTTTATAATTTCTTAGGCATATAACAAGCTTTAATGCTCGAATTATTCATGGAGCTTTTCTCGTTTTCCTTAAAGTCTCTAACACAACACGAAAAAAATAATTTAAAATCTTCCATTGTCTTTGGCCAGGCGGCCACATGTAAATTTTAATAGATATTGTTTTTCTTATTTGTTTTACAACATTTTCTTGTTGGTCTTTCTTGCTTTGAATAATTGCTGTTGTGATGGCGCATAAATTAGTCAAAACAGAAGAAAAACAAATGGATGTTTGAAGAGGCGAAGAAGAAGAAGAAGTGTGAGAGAATTGCTGTTACTTAATCTGATCTGAAAGTTAAACATGACAAGAAACACACGAAAAAACTTATGAGCTATTTGTTGGCTTAAAGTCAACTGTTTAAAAGAGCACAAATTTGCAATAATTTCAAATTTTAATACTAGATTTTTTGTAAAAATTTTAATTTAATAGTATTTTACTTACATATTCAAAGATTTTTTAAACAATTTTTTTTTTTGGCAGACATACCTGAAAGCAAGAAAATTAAATATTAATTAGAGATGAATATTAATATGTTATGGTTCTTTAATATATATATGTATAATTAATATACTAGACTAGAGCTTATGCAAAATTGAGAAATTTTCAAATTACGCAACACAAAAAAAAAACACTTCTCGTCAGAACACGGAAAAAGCCTAGTGGAGGTCGTAGGACGGGGTGCAATACCATTTTTCAAAAACGCCTTCTAAATTTTAGTTAATGAAAAACTGCTTTAAGGTAGGTTGCAGTTCTCTAGTACTTCTAGGTTTAACATTTTCAAGCCAATTTTGCCCTTTCGGAAAAGCAAAACATTGATTTCTTGATTTTGCCATGAAGGTTTAACATGAGACTGAGTTCGAAACCAATTGGTGGGCCGCTGAGTGCCATGGTGTGTGTATACAGAACAGCTAGTTGCCCCCCAGCTAATAAGACCTATAAATGTACTTTTCTGGTCTTCTTTACATAGTGACATTTCGAAATATCTTTATGTATTAACATTTGCGGGCTGATGAGTGCTGTAATGCATATAGAACAGCTAGTTGTCCCCCAGCTAATAAAACCTCCAAAAATACTTTTTTGGTCTTCTTTAATTATTGACATCTTTGTATATTAACATTTGTGGGCTGATGAGTGCCGTAATGCATACAGAACAGTTAGTTGTCCCCCAGCTAACAGATTCATAAAATCTTATTTTATTGTCTACTTTAAATATTTATCACTACAATTGGTGGCACAAAAATCTTTCTTAATTTGGATTCAAAGTCTATTTATGACAATAATTGAGATGATTGTCCGTCTTTCTCTTTGAAGCCCAGGCTCATTTTCTTGCATTTAGTTCTATTCAAATCATCTTAAATCTGTCGAAAAAGCAAAATAATCTTTGATATAATCCTTTTTCTTTATTGTGGACTAACCAAAATTAATTAATATTTATTTGAAATCAAGCAGAAAACCAGAAGCGGGAATAGTGACACTAGAAAATACAAAAAACAGTTTGAATTTTAATAAATATTAATCTATGTGCACATAGAAAAATGAGAGAACATGAAACAACAGCCAGCAACAAACGACAAGGAGAAAACGTTAGAAAAAAAATTATAACAATAATAAAAATAAATAAAACAGCAGAGCTTTTAGGAGAAACAATAAAAACGAACATAATTGATAACAATACATCAATCAATGTCATGTAACACAAAAAGCATTTATTTAGTCATTCAGTCAGCAACTCAGTCATACAACCAAACAATCAGCCAGTCAGTCAGTCAGTCACTCAGTCAATCCACTGAGTTTGAAACAAAATTGCTTTTTACAGTAAAACAAGAAAAAGAAAAGAATAAATAAAATTGTCTTGTTGTTATTGTTCAATAATGAAATAATAATATATTGAAAATGAAACATAAAAAGAAATCATAAAAAAACATATTGTCACCCCTCCATTTTACTCTTTCTTACAAATCTCTAGGGGGCTTGGCAGGAAGCTATAATTTATTGCAGGCAAACTTCAGTGTCACTGAGAATGTGTCTGTCTTTCTAACATTTCAAAGAGAGAAAAAAAGGAACAAGTCAAATCAATGCAAAGGATATAAAGAGGTTAGTTTCGAAAGGTTTTCATCACACAAGAGCAAAAATCTGATTATTAAAATGTAGTGTTTTCTCGACTTGAGAATAACATACATGGAGCAGAAAAATTTAGGAAAACAAGCTTTTTATTTTGACTCAACTTATACAAAAAAAAAATGAAAAAAAAAATAAAAAATAAATAAAAAAGTAAAAATAAATAAAAAAAATAAAATAAAAAATAAAAATAATAAAAAAAATAAGATAAAATAAAATAAATAAAAATATATAAATTAAAATATAATAAAAAATTAAAATATAATAAAAATTAAAATATAATAAAAATTAAAATATAATAAAAATTAAAATATAATAAAAATTAAAATATAATAAAAATTAAAATATAATAAAAAATAAATAACAATAGAAAATATATAATAATAAAAAATACATAATAAAAAAATAAATAATAATAAAAAGTAATAATAATAAAAAATTAATAATAATAAAAAATTAATAATAATAAAAAATTAATAATAATAAAAAATTAATAATAATAAAAAATTAATAATAATAAAAAGTACATAATAATAAAAAATAAATGATATTTAACTTTATTTGATTATAATTGAGCTTAAGGTCACTTTATTTGCAATAAATATACTTCCTATTTATTGTTTATTCAATATTTCGATACTCCTTTGTGTATCTTCTTCAGGAAAACGTGTTTTCTAATATTTTATAAATTTTCAAATTTCAAAACAAATCTTAATGACAAACTAATTGAAAAATAAAAATAAAAAAAGGGGTTTACATAAGGGTTAAATAAAAAAAGGTCGAAGAAAATAAAAATCGCCTTTATTTAGAGTAAAGTTGGGTGCCGAATGGCAAAAATGATAGGTTATGTTATAGTTATGCAAAGAAAAATAACATAATAGCCTATTTACATCTGCCCGAAATCGCGTACATACGGAATTTCAATCCATATCTGATAATTTTGCTGAGATTTCCCATACAAAATGAAATCTATCAGACCAGATTTTGACAAAATCTTCTCAACTCTATACAGTAACTGGTGATGCCACGAATATTTTGTCCATAAGGTACCCAAAAATACTACGCTGCTGTAGAAAAATGCACCTAAACATGGTGTACTCGCCACGCGGACCCAATTTGCTCTGTCACACATACAGCACACAAAAATTAATTTTATGAAAATGAAATCCTGCAAGACGTCCGACAACGCTAAAATAAACGAAAGTTTTGTTGATAATTTCAATGCAGCAGATCTGCTAAATTTTGCGTATATGTACTTTTAGTACAAAGAAAGGTTTTGCTATTTCTATTCTCAAATGATTATTGTTTAAAAGGGTTGAACTTAAGCCTGAAAAAGTAATTTAATATAAATGTATTGTTTAAAATTTTAAAGATTTATACATCAACAACAATATGGAACTTGAAAATAAAATAAAACAATTTTCTTAAAAAGTTTCTCAGAAAAACTAATTTTTTTTATATTGCTTCGATACATTTTGGGAAGCTTTATAGATATCCCTCCACTTTCCACTAAAGATAAAGTTCGTTATAAAATTTTTAGCTGCAAATTCCCCTCGTATGTGTAAAACATTAATGGCCAATACATATTTCGCTTATGTTTTATAAGACAAAACAAATAAGAAAAGTGACAAGAATGCAAGAAATCTCAGTTTAAAAAGAAATTAATTATGCATTACAAATCGTTTTACTTTGAATTACTTTGTGTCGCTGTCTTTGCAATTGGCAAAGTCCCTTTGGTATTTTGAAAAGCTTCTAGCAAATATGTTTTTATGTTTAGGAATAAAACATAAATTTTCTTGTAATAGCATTTTTGTATGTTACTTACGAAAGTATTAAGCTTATATAATATTCTTTTGAGTTTTGTTGGGCAATAAAAATGAATAAATTTCTCTTAAATAATTGTTAAATCTTTGTGTGATTTATTTTTGCGTTTGTTTGCCTTCCCCCCCATTTTATTGCCTGTTTTCTTGGAACAAATATTCAGGGGAGGAGCGTAGGCAAAAAAGAAGAAACAGCAAAAATGTGTGAAAATTCCCACAGGCAATTAAAGGCTGAATATTTATTGTCATCACCACACAAAGTGATATGAAGCAATAATGACAAATTGAATTGTGAATTTTCCAATTTAAATTTTAGCTAGAATTAAAACGACACTTTGAATATGTGTTTAAGTAAGCTTAGCTTATTATAATTTATTAAAATAAATCTAGCAAATAGTATTTATTCTGAAAAAGTATTTATTCTAAAATAAGCAGCATTCCTAAACTCCCAAATATATTTTTTTAAAAGCCTAAAAGTATGCTACGTTTTCTTCGCTGAGCCCCAAAGGCTGGAAATATTATGCCACATGACCATTTACATCTTTAAGCATCCATTTCCATGTCTGATTGTACCAAAATGCAAATAGTTTCGAAAAGCTTGAGCTTTTATTCAACAATTGGAATAAATATGCAAATAACGCATAACAAATTCTCAGCATATTTATGAAACACTTCAAACGCTTTTTTCAGCGCAATTATTATTGATAGAATTAAAACTGATTTACAGTCGAACTTCCATAACTCGAATCACCATTATGCCAAAAAAAAAACTTCGACTTACGGAGACTTCGTGTTACAGAATTTTTTGCCAAAATAGAATAAAAGGTTTTTGTATCATGTATTTTTATTTAAAATAGCCTCTAATGGAAAATAGCCTCTACTTAAGTATATAAAAGAACAAGCATATGTACTCATACTTAAAAATTTACAGTTAAGTAAAATATTCAGTCATTTATGACTGAGCAAAAATGGCATTTAAAGTATACAAACCAGCTCAAGCAACCAAGGAGAGTAAAACAAACAAACCAAAACAAAAAACCAATTTAAAATTAATAAAACTATTTTTTAAAGCTTAAGGTCTTTTATTTATCTTTAATAATTTTTTCCAAAAAAAAAAATTAATAAAGATAAATATTTAAAAAATAGTTTTATAAATTTTAACAATAAAGGTCAAAAATTATAGATAAAATAAAAAACCAATTTAACAAGCAAAATTCTTCGAGTTATAGTGTTCATATGTATGTTTTTTGTTCGAGTTATGGAGAACTTCGACTTATGGCAATTTGAGTTACGGAAGGAAAATTGTATGTGATTTGTTCTTTTTACGCTATTGCCAACAAAATTAGTTCGAGTTAGAGAAGTTCGAGTTATGGAAGTTCGACTGTATATGGCTGGCCAGTTGAGGTAAAAAGTCACGAATGATAAACAACTTGCAGACATGCTTTCGTATAGCACGAAATGGCTCTACTTTCCTGGAACCACAATCGAAACAATTTTGGAATTTATTTATTTTTATTTTTTTTTTTTACAGGCATTAATTTAACATGTCGCTACAGTTTAACAGAGCTTGGCTCCAAGTCGATTTTTGCCAGAGCTCAATACAATCTCGTTGGATGAATTAAAAGCACACCAAAACCAACATATCATTCTGCTTAGTTTAGGTCTACTGAAATTGATAACTCTGTTGATTATATGTTCATAATGGTGAGCAGTTGTACAGGATGCCAGGAGCTCTCAAAGCATCGCCTTGCTAACTAATATCTCCTAAAAGTGTTTGGCTCTTTAAAAGGTGAAAGTAGTCGCCCTGATCCCAACCTTATATTTATATGAGTTAACGAAACATATTTATTACATTTTGCTATTGGCATCAACACGTGTTGATTTTAATGATAATTTATAAAACTTTTTGTTATACTTTGTTCCTCAAACTAGCTGCGTATACTTTATGGGTTCTGTAAGCACGTATACGCCATGCGGTCTGGAATATGTGTATATAAAAATTTTCAACGCCCTGATCATTAATTAATTATTTTAAGCATATTACATTCCACGAAAAAATTTTAATTTGGTAAAAAAAAAATTAAAACTTTCAATAAACAAATTAATTATTAATAAAACAAGTAATTTTTTCTGTCTAAATCGAGGGAGAACTCACAAGAAGAATTATTTTTTGGTTTTATTTATTTTCGTTAATAACTCATCGTTTAGTGATGCCGTGGGCAACCTTCACCTGTCGCAAAATTTTGTTTAAAAAAATAAACGGCGGAAATTTCATTTGCAATAACATGCAACAAATGCGAATAGATACAGAGAGAAAGAGAGAGAGAGCGAGAGAGAGAGGGCAACGCTAAACCTCACAAATAGAAAATGACAAATCTAAGTGTTTAATTAGACATGAGTCGCCTACATTGATGTAACGCTGCATGCAGTCTCTGCCAAGCATGGGAAAAAAAAGAACTCACATTCGCCCAAAAAACCAAAATAAAACCGAACACAAATTTTATAAATTCACAAATGACAAGAAACGTCACAGTTCTCTTCAAAATTTATTCAAAATAGTGAGGAGGTTGCAGAAAAATTTAATATTTACAAATATTTATTTTATTTTTTTATTTCATACAAATAAAGAACAAATGCAAAAAAGTTGCTAAATTAAAATTTCATAAAATGAAATACTAAGAATAATACATGTACATACATTTTACACAGTGCTAAAGGCACACAAATTGAAAAACAGGTGGACTGTGAAATAAAAAATAAATAAAAAAAAAACAAGCACTCACAAAATTCATGCCGAACACATTCTCGGTTGGTTTTTAACTCGTGCAAAATGCCAATGACACGGATGACTAAATTATTAATGACAAATATTGTACTGACAAAAGGAACACACACATACACATTTGAAGATTGGAAGCAACAAACAAAAAAAACAGCGAACAAAAATAATTATTTATTTTTAATGATAACAAAAAAAACTTTTAAGTTTTTACAAACAAATTGAATTTTTTTAAGTGCTGGGGCTCATTAAAAGAAATTAGTCACTTGTTCTTTCGATAGCGTAATTAATTAATTTAAAAAAATCAACTTCAGTTACAGCTTATAGAAGGTAATGCAAGGGCTTGTAAAAGAAAAACGGCAATTTGTTCAGCATTCGCGATTTTTCCTATCGAAAAGAGCTGCTCACTTTTCGATAGGATAAATAAATTTCATCTCTCTGTCTCTTACAGAGTTACGTTTAATTGTTACTTTACATTGTATGGGGACAGCTAGTAGTTTCCGATTTGTTGTTGTAGAGCATCTGTAAATACATACACTGTGCGAATTTCAGCTCTCTATTTTTTACGCTTCAAAAGTTATAGCTAATTGTTACTTTTCGTAACGAATGTCACGACAGGCTAAATGAACTGGCCACTCACAATCAGATTACTCTGATATGGGTGCCAGGTCATAAGGGGCACAAGGGTAACGAGTTGGCTGATACCTACGCAAAAAGGGGAGCCAATGGGGCTTTTATTGGACCCACTCCATCCTTTGGCTTTAATAAGCTCCTCCTCAGGGGGGAGATCAGAAAATGGACAACATCCATCACAGAGAAACTGTGGAATGACACTAGGGGTCTGGAACACTTTGATGCCAAGAGAGCGGATCTCGCTCTAAAATTAAATAGGAAGAATCTAAGGACACTGTGTGGGGCGCTAACAGGACACTGTACCTGCAGGAAACATCTACACAGAATGGGACTATCCAGCACGGCAACCTACAGATTTTGCAGAGAAGAAGAGGAGTCAATGGAACACTTGTATTGATTATTGAATGTGTGGCACTTGGCCACAGAAGATACAGGCTGTTGCAGGCCTATACATTGGGTTCACAGGACTTGCAAGGGCTTCCACAGAAGGAGCTAGTACTGTTTCTTGATGTATTAAACTCGTGAGGGAAAAGGGTTGCACAATAGATCATTATTAGCAATAATAATAATAATAAAATAATACTTTTCGTTGTATGGGGACACCTGGTAGTTTTCGATTTGTTGCTGTTTTTAGTATTTAATGTTATAGCAGCAATGTACAGCAACATCCTGTAAGTAACAGCTGTCTACCTCTTACCGTTTCGGAGAATGGACGCTATGACGTACGGATGCGCTCGGTAATAAGGTTCCATTTCACTCTGATGAATAAATTCACTATGACTTCTCAAAACTGTTCCATGGTCTGTGAGTTGTCTTTCTTTTTTCAAAGCTATTGATTTGTTTTTCTTTTTACAAGCCAGTAAATTGCTGCTACAACAAACACATTATTCATGTTTATAAATTTATAAATTTAAAAAAGCAAAAAAAAGAAGAAGAAAAAACGCTCCATTACAGTGATTTAAAACAAACAATTTCCAATGCATTGCATTTGTTATCAAAGAACAACAGCAACATACATATGTATATGCATGTACATATATAAAGATGCAGCAAAAATCCCTGTTAGATGGGTTGTAAAAGAAAAATTGTAAAAATGCATGGAAAATTATGCATATTTTTGATGTTGCATTACGAGCGAGAAGGGAATAATAATTCAAATAAAACGAAACAAAAGAAAAATGTTCAAAGAATGGAGAGAAAAAGTAAATTAAAGAAAAAAAAAAAAAAAGATTAACTCTTTTTGTGGGAATTTATGTTTCAACTACAAATCGAACACATCCATAGTCGAATTATTTTGAAAGAACAAATACAGTGGACCTGTAGAGAGATGTTGCTAGAGACAACAAAAAAAAAAACTACAAAGAAGACCTCTTTTTTTTGTGGGAATTTTACTAAACGATTGTTAAGCTTTCAACGCGGTTGAACTAAACCGTTGATAGTCAATTGAATAAAATTGATTTGCGAATTAGATGGTTAATGATTTACACAAAATGAGTTTTTTTTTAACGTAAGAAAAATAAAATTATTGTTATTTTATATATTATTTTAACTATAATTTTTGACCTTTATTGTTAAAATTAATAAAACTATTTTTTAAAGCTTAAGGTCTTTTATTTTGCTTTATTAATTAATATAGAAAAATAAAAGACCTTAAACTTTAAAAAATAGTTTTATTAATTTTATTGTATTTTATATTAAATTTCAACAAAATATTAAGCACATCTGCAGCTTAAATGTTTAGCAACAAAAAGTATGGAGAGCTGCAAGAAATCGTACCTAAAAACATTTTTAATAAAAAATTTTAATAAAAATTTTTTAATAAAATACTTCGAAACCTTTTGACATTTATGAGAGTTGCCAGATTTTCTGACCAATTGCATTATTTTTTCTATTTCTGACATTTATGAGAGTTGCCTGATTTTCTGACCATTGCATTATTTTTTCTATTTATTCAAATGCCATTCTGCAAAAGTACATCGTTGTCTGATGTTTATGCTAAAATATAACCATTTCCAGCACACTGTTTCACACCCAGTCATAAATTGCTGCAGCACATACGAATCTCAACTTACACGCATTCGTATTTTGCAATAAATACATTAAAGAATGGACGCAAAACTGTTGGTATAAAGTGGTAGCAGCAGTAACACCAGCTTACAGTAGTAGTAAAAATCTTTATTATGTTCTGTCATAAAGAAACTGGATGACGTGAAAATGCACCAGGGTATGTGTGTGTGTGCGTTTTCCATCTGCACTGTTTTGTCTTATTTTTCTGCTCGGCTGCTGGTGATTGCAGACGCTTAACTAAAATAATGGATTTTTAAAAGTAACATACATGGAGACCGACACCATATAAATTTTAACATAGTGTCCATCTTTCTTTTTTGCTGTGAAGGAACACGTGCATAAGAAGATAGACAACCCAATTGGCCAAACAGGCATGAAGACAGCTGAATATCAGTATTTCCAGATTCCTTGTCGTAGCACAGGGGAGGCAATAGCCGAAAAAGGCTCACAAATCTATAACTGTGCAGAGTGCTCTAATTTTGCAGCATGTGGACCACTATCGCCGCACAATGGGGTCCATAACCACAATAAAAGGTACTGAACAGCGTTCAAAAAGCTGTCTGTCCCACAAATTTTTTTTATCAACAATCTATGGCTGCAACTGCAGCTGCAGCTGTAAATATTTTAAACAGCGCAGCCTTAGTGTGGCATGAAACGAACAGAAGAACAAGTTTGCATATTTGCAGACAGCAGCAATGTTTTATTTTTTATTATTGCTTTCAATACAAATAAGCGTAAGATGTCTTCTTTGGCATTCAAAAAATCGCTTAACTAGTCTTTCTTTCTTTCTTTCGTTTTGCGCACATGGCCAACTGGGCAATCAATGCTTGTAATGTTTTTAAGCGAATGTGTAAGAAAGAAATTCATGTCTTACTTTAATGAGCATAAATTCCATTGGTTATAGCTGGCTACTTTACGATACATTTCTTTTTCCATCTATTTCTAGCATAGATTTTATTTCTTTGTACATTTTAAATTACAAAATATTCACGTTTTAAAAATTATTTAAAGCAAAAGTTTAACCAGTGATTGCTAAAATTGAGAGAGTGAGAGTGGGTGGTGAGAGAGGGAGGGAGAGGGAGAGGGAGAGGGAGAGGAAGAGACGGGGGGGGAACAGAAACCGCCACAAGTGTTGAGTTATTGCTGTTACATTTTTGTATCAAATGCACGAAAAGAAATACATACATACATGCTGATAAAATTCTAGTTCATTTCTTAACAACTACACAGTTTTTGTTTTGCTTCCTGCAGCCTTTTTCTTTTTTCGGTTTTCATTTTTTTAAGGTATTCTCAGCATTCTCCCAAAATGTTTATTTTACGTTAAGCATTTTTTAATGATTATGTCATGTGGTAGAAGAACAAGAAGCAAAAAAAAACAAAAAAAAAACAAAAAAAAAACAAAAAAGAATAGAGAAAAACAATATTTTACTTGAGGGAAAATATTAAAATCACAGAAAATATTTTATGAAAAATTTTTATTGCTTTTCTTTTCCTGTCAAATTTTGTAATTTGGCAAAGATTTTCATTGAATCGTTTTAGAATTTTAGATAAATGAAATAAAGTTGGAATTTTAAATGTGACCAGGCCAATAAAGAATTTAAGCAATTATAAAATAAGGAAAACAACAACAAGAAAATCTGAATTCACTCATTTGTTCACAAAAAAAAATTTTTTGTCTCAACAAAATATAGTCGAACTATATGAATTGCAATTGTTAATAATTTTCTTAAGACTTTCATAAAAATTTATTAATTCTGACTTTATAGTCGAACTATATGATTTGCAATTGTTAATAATTTTCTTAGACTTTCTAATTCGATTTTTACTTCCTTCAAATTGAGAAAGATATTTTGTTGAGGTAAAATGACAAGAAAAGTAAAGTTGAAGACTTACTACTGGCTGGAGTGCATATACCCATGGTATGGCCTTTCAAGGCCACCACGTGGCCAATCAGCACCCAAATGTGCTTCGAATCTATGACTTTAGAAAAAATAACAAAAATAAAAATTTAATTTTTCTCTTTCCTAAAGAAATAATTCAGGTCCAAAAATAGACCTTCATTTTTAAGGACTTGAATTAATACATTTCAATTGGCTCTTAAGGCAAATAAATAGTTAAGTTCAACAGAAAATGTTACTCACTACAATTTCACCCACAAAAAGAAATCTTTCTCAATTCCGAGAAAGTGAAATCTTACTAAAGGCCAATAAAAGATTTAACAAATGTTTTAATTAAAGTTACAGTCATGGCAAAAAAATTTTAATTGCACAAAAATTTGGTTCGAAACCAACCGGTGAATTCAACTATAGAGTGTCTACTGTATAAGGCAGAGCCTAAACCATTAAACAGAATAAATGGAAAAAATATGTTCAAGTGGAGCTAATTCGTTTGAATTATCATTTTTTATAATCTCATTTAACATGGGCCACTGTTGATACTACATGATTTAATGTTGATTCTGCATCCACCGGTTTTTTTTTTGCAAAAATCTTTTACAATTTCCCTTGTACGTACAGTAAAGTGCTAAAATTTTAATTTAAAACCTAATTTTATTTAACAATGTTCAAGATTATTTTTGCTAGAAAACAAAAGCATCGTATTAATTTCTTTCAAGGTGAAATTGAAAATCTGTCTATTTAAATCAACATGAATCAAAGTTAATTAGAAATAATGTAATTTCATTTGTGTAGAAGCTTAACATGATTTTAATCAATCATTTGCCAGGTTAATTTGACATTAACAAAAAATTTTTTTATGGGTATAAACGCATTTGAGTGACATCAGAGCTTTGGAAAATGGAAGTCCAGATCGACAACATAAATCAGTTAAAATTAAAAAAAAAAAAAAAAAAAAAAAAAATTATCATTTTATTTTTATAGAAATTTTGCCATTCCCATACATTAGACTCTTTCAAATTTCTAAATGATTTTTTTTTCATGTACGCATTTGTTGAATACATAATTTGAATTTGCAATATTTTCTGCCAACTTTTAATCCTCGTTTACTTTTACTTTTTGTTTTGTTTAGTTCTGTTTTTTTTTTCTCGATGTTGCATTAAAAACAAATTAAAACACTGGCGCTTAGTATTTCCATCTCACTCTAATAATCTTTTAATTGAAAATATAGTTTTTAACCCCATTTGTTTTGTTGCGGCTATTTTTTCTTTTCCTTTCTATTTTCGATAACCCACGAGCAACTATAGAAGTCAAATAACCATTTTTAATTAAATTGTAAATAAGTCTGGGCAAAAAACAAAACGCAAATACATCCACGCTCACACGCACACACGCACACACACACACACACGTAAGTGAAAAACAAAAACACAAATGAAATTGTGATTGGTAACATAAAATGTCAACAATGCAATTCAACATTTTAATTGTTATTTCATCATAAAGCTCAAAACAAACAAAGAAAAAAAATACGCATACATACACTTACACTTACACACATACACAACACGACAAAAGAAATCCAAACAACAGCAAAAAAAAAAAAAGAAATATGTCAATAAACAGGACATTCAATCAATAATACGAAATGGAGAAGCCTTTGGACAATACAACAACAATAGATTAAAATAGAAACCACAAAACAACTACTGGACCAAAACACACACACACATCAACAGGCATGCACTTACACTAATACTCCCACTGGCAAACTATGTATTTCCTAGCACAACAGATTCGATGCAAAAACATAAAAGAGTAAATGCAAAAATATACATACATATGTATAGGAAAAAAAAGCATGAAAAAGAAAAACTTTTAAATATAGGCCAGCATTGTTGGAGGAAAACAAAAAAGTCAAGTGCTGAAAACCTGGAATTATTTAAAAAGGCCTGCAGACATTAACTGATGTTTAAGCAAAACGAGAGGAGCGGAAGGAGCACAAAGAGGATAATTCCAACAGCAGCAGCAGCAGCAATTGGCTGAAGAACTAAAAGAATTCAAATTTATAATATGCTTAAGGCACTTGCAGCTTTTGAATAAAACTGCAACTTTTGTTCGTTAACAGAAAAAAAAACAAAACAAAATTTAAGCATACATGTATAGTTGTACACGGATACATACATACATACATATGTACATATGTACATATATATACACATGTACCCAGCAAACAAAATTAATTGCATAGACATTTTCTATTAACTCAATTTTTAATTACGAAATTCATTCTGTAAATGCTTTTTGGCTGTGAATTTAAACACAAGTTGTTGCCAATTGCCCACCCAGTAATTGGCCAACTGGGATATATTTTGATACGTGGTAGTAGTGAACACCCATATTCATAAAAACTATTGAAGCTTTATTACACGTTTATTTGACAAATATTCCGCAGAAATACGTGAAATAAGAGCTCAATAAACTCGCAATAATTATTATGAATATATTTAGGTTTGTTATAAAAATTCATTTGATTGCATATACAGTATTTAAATCAAATGGGCCAACGGCAAGAAGTATTTTAGAAGGATCCCTCATTGGATTTTTCGATATGATAAAAATCTTTTGTAAAGAAAAATCAGAACCTAAAAAGGAGTCACAACCTTATTTATATTTAAAAAAAATTATTTTTTAAGTTGTTTTTTTTTTTTTATTTTTTATGTTTTAATTTTTTATGTTTTGGAACGAAGTTCCTTAACGCGGATTGCTGGTAGGGCAAATTAGCGTGTGAGCTGTTTATATGTATTGATTGTTTGTCTTTCGACAAACAATCGTGTATGACGGGCGGCAAGTAGCGAAACTATTTGATGTCAGCGGAGACACAAACCAATAAATATTAATTAGTTGTGAAAACTGACACTACCACTTGCTAGATGTCGCTAAAGTAAAGTATGTCACAACAACAAAAAAACAGCAATATTGAAAAATTTACCAGCAGTTGCTTTTCTTCGGTTTGTAGCAGATTGACAACAACAAAAAATACTGCATGTGTCACAAGTAAAAAAAAATAAAACCAAAATTTAAAGAAGTGTATAAAATTTCAAAAACAACACAAAATGAAACATACAGATTTCACCTTGTATTACATTCGAAGATGAAGAAAAAACGTAAGGAACTTCTTCGTTCCTAATGGGGAACCCCCGACCGCATTTCTTTTTTTTTTCAAATATGAACTTATTTATTTGCCTTAAAAGCCAATTGAAATGTATTAATACACGTCCACAAATAGACCTTTTTCAAATGTTTTCTGTCTTTTTCAGCTGTCTATATGCCGCCGACATTTCGTTGCTACTAATCAACTCATCAGTAGACTTCGAAAATTCTTAAGTTTGTTTGAAACTTAACTACTTATGCCATAAGTCCCATGAACAAAATGAGAATCAGAAATGTTCTAACAAACCTTTAATACAGCAAACATTTCTTTTCGTTTTGCTATCCTTCTACTTTTCTTTGCACCAACGAAATTATTTTAATTTTCTTTGCAAACTTCTATACAACGAGTTACCATCGGTTACTACGATTTGGATTTTGGAAAGTATCAAAAAGTAAAAGCTTTTTCAATATTCAAATACATATGAACTTAATTAATTATTTGCTGTATTAATACATTTCAATTGGCTCTTAAATAATTTCTTGTTACTATTTGCATTATTAGTCAACAATGAACCTAATTATTTATTCGCTATAAGAGGCAATTGCAAGACGTAAAATGCTTTCTGCATAAAAAGTTGGTTTGAGCATTTCTGATTCTCATTTTGTTCATGAGAATTTTGGAATAAGTAGTTGGACTTCAAACATTCTGTTATGCTTTTTCAAGTCTACTGATGAGTTGTTTAGCAGCAACGAAATGTCGGCGGCATATAGACGGCTGAGAAAGACAGAAAGCATTAAGGTCTATTTTTTTAGACTTAAGTATTAAATTTCATTATTTGTTTTTAATTTTAATTGGTAGATTTGATAATTATTATCATTTCTTGTTGTTTTTTTTTTTTTTTTTTTTACAAAAAATCCCTCACTTATAAAGGGTGTTTTTTTTTCGATGTATAGTTGCAATAAAACAACTATTCGAATGACATGAATTTTATTTATCCGAAAGATAATCTTGTGGCATTACATTTTAAATATGATTTCTGGCATATGAGCGCCACGGCTGGCGCGGATGTAGTCCAAACTGGACGTCCAATTATCGATGAATTTTTCCAACACGGCTAATGTTGTCTTCCAAATGCTCAATTGTTTGTGGCTTATCCGCATAGAACAATTTAACTTTACATAGCCCTACAGAAAGTAGTCTAGCGGTGTTAAATCACAAGATCTTGGGAGGCCAATCCACAGCTCCAAAACGTGAAACTAGGCGGCCAGCAAATGTGTCTGTCAATAAATCGATTGTGGCACGAGCTGTGTGACATGTTGCGCTGCCCTGTTGAAACCACATCTCCTGGACATCATCATGTTTATTCAATTCAGGAATGAAAAAGTTAGTAATCATGTCTCTATACCGATCACCATTGACTGTAACATTCCGGCCATCCCGGTTTTTGAAGAAGTACGGACCAATGATTCCACCAGCCCATAAAGCGCACCAAACAGTCAGTTTTTTTTCTAGATGTAACGGTGTTTCGACATACACTTGAGGATTAGCTTCACTTCAAATGCGGCAGTTTCAACCAGAAGTGCGCTTCATCACTAAACAAAATTCGCTTATGAAAATCGGGAATAAATTTCACTATCTGCAAGCGTTCCTCAGGCGTGAGTCAATTCATAATGAATTGCCAAACCAAACTGAGAATAAATCACTTGACAGCTGTTAAATCGGTCGTCATTTTGAACAGTAATGCCAACTTAAAGTTCTATACATCGAAAAAAACACCCTTTATTACATTTCCCTTATTGAGTATCATCGAAATCGTCATCCAGATTTAAACAAACCCATAACTAAACATTTGCTTTCAGCTTCACACTACACAGGAATTGCGAGCAGAGAGCAATAAAATCCGTCTATTTGAATTCAAATTGAGTGTTGACAGTTAAAACCTACAAAAGTTTGTTTAACTGGTGAATAAATAGAAGAACAGCAATTGCAGAACAACGAAACATTCACAACAACATCAAAGTCCTCCTCCAGCAGGTTAACCAACAGTCAGTAATTGTAAATAAAAAAAAAATAAAAAAAAGTTAGCAAAATGTTTTACCATTGGATTTGTATTGTTTTCTTACAAACAAATGTTTGTGGCTGTTACATTGACAACTAAATTGTGTTTGCATTATTGGTTTCAACATTGTTGTCGCTTTGCTGCTGGATAAAAAAGAAACTGGAAATTATCGAAGGTGATTTTATTTGTCTATTCGAACAACCAGACTTAATTGAATTGTGAAGGAAAAGCTAGTGAAAAAGAAAAAATGTGGTAGGTAGAGGTAAACGCATATTCAAGCATGTCCAACATGGCGTATGATAAATGTTAAAAATGACTTGAAGAGAACGCATACGCGCCGATTCTACTGCATTGTAAAATTATTATTGGTTGAGATTTGAATTGAAAAAAGTAGAATGGCTTGTTGGGCTTTAAATCCAACTTATGCCACAACATAACAAACTGAAATATAGAACAAAGTAATAAATTCAGCGAAAAAATATAATAAATAATTATAGTCCGAATAAAAATGAAAGACGACCGTCGTTTTCAAGCATACACAATTGAATGACTCTTCTGTTTTATTTATTAAACTCTTATGCCTAAAAATACATTGTGTTCTTATATTAAGCTATTTATTTAACTTACATGCACATACATAAACATGATTAACAAAAGAATAATACAAAGAGATCATATAAGCATATAAAAAAACAAGGGAGAGAGCAAGAGAATAACATAATTGTATAAATGTACATATGTAAAGCATTAGCGTGGTGGTTTCTATAAAATTCAAAGAGTAGTATACAACAAAGTAAATGTGCAGACACATACATATGCATGTGTGCTTTGACTACGTGACTTCTGAAACTATTGAGCGGCAATGTGCAAATACATACCTACATAATGTGGCGTGATCTCTTCACAGACAAATGTGTACATACATACATACATACATATAAATGAATATGCTATGGCTAGACACCAGGAACTGTACCAAATTGGCGTGTATGAACAAATAAACTATGAAGCAACATAAGAATATACTGCGATAATAACGGGCGACCATGTATGTATGTACGTATGTACATAAATAAAACAAACAAGCTGTGAAGCATACATAAAGAAGTTGCTAAGTAAATACATACATAACCAAGCAACTGTAGGAAAAGAAATGAAATTATGAATGACAGTGGAACAAAGGCAAGACAAACATAAATACTACTACAATTCGGCCATCCTGACCACGAGATCCCCTGATCTCGGTCCCGAAAAAAAAACATAAAACTCTACCGTCTCCTGTGAGTTCCGAACCACGGTCTAATGTTTCCCACAGCCCAAACACCCTTGTAAGGTGTACGTGACTGCTGGAACCCCTCAACGTCCTCCAATACGTACCTATCATTCCGAAGAACCTTCGCGATTCGATATGGGCCCCTATATTTCGGGATCAGTTTCTTCGACACACCCGGCTGCGAGTCAAAGTTCCTAACCATAACATAATCATTTTCTCTATACTCGGTCGGTGGACGCCTCCTACGATCAACATACTGTTTATTATATGCCTGTGACCGTTCCTGGGCCACGAGCGCACTATCGCGAATCTCCCCAATATCAACTGTCTCTGTACCTTGTTCAATCTCCACTAAATTTTCCCTCAAAGAGTCAAGAACGTTACCTTTCTGCATAACCCCAAAAAGCATCTTGCTTGGATATTGATCTATTGATCGATGCCTCGAATTATTCAAACAAAACTCAACAGTCCTGATCACGTCATTCCAATGAATACCACCCTCTGAACTCGTGAGCTTTGCTATCATTGGTTTAAGGCTCCTATTCACCCTTTCGACCTGTCCGTTTGCCTGTGGAGAACCGGTCGCGATCTTAATGTGCTGTACATTATTGTTCCCTAGAAATTCCTTAAATTCACCCGATGTAAAGCAACTTCCCCTATCCGATACAATGCATCTGGGACGGCTATATGACCTAAAGTATTCACTCAGAGATTTGATAACCTCCCTCGTGCCTGTTGTTTTTTGTCGGGTACAATCTTACGAATTTCGTCGACGCATCTACTACAACAAGCAAGTACTTCATAGACCTACTATTGTCGACAGGTCCGAAGTGATCGATATGCAGCACCTCGAAAGGGAGATTTCCCTTCGGGATACTGTGCAGGAAACCCTCCTCCCGACCACTATTCGCCGAAAACGCTATGCACCTCAAACAATTTCTAATGTGGTCCTTTGACTTTTCCCGCATCTTCGGGAACCAGTACGATTTACCTATCAAATCTGTCATCTTATCCAACCCAATATGACCCATCTCATCGTGATACTTAAACATCACATGAGCCTCCATGTCCCTAGGAACGCAGAAAAGTACCGTACCGTCACCCTTTCTTCTATAAATTACCCCATTTCTCATCTCATATAGCGCATTCTCCTTTTCCTGTAACGATTCCTTCAGCTCAATCAGCTTCTGATCCCTACCCTGACATATTATCATATTTTCTTCGAAAGTATTTGTCTCCAGGACCATTACGTCATTACAACGGCTCAGGGCATCCACGTGTTGCATCCGTGTGCCCGATCTATGTTCCAGGATATAGTTGTAATTCTGCAGCTCTAAAGCCCATCTGGCGATCCTGGGATTCAGTTCCCTCTTATTAAGTGTTAGCGTTAATGAGTTACAGTCCGTTACTATTTTAAATTCCTTTCCCTGTAGATATACTCGAAATCGTTTCAATGCGGTGACTATTGCTAACGTCTCTAATTCAAAGCTATGGTATCTCGACTCTACCTCCGTTGTTCTCTTGGAGAAATAGAATATTGGATGCATCCGCCCGTCCCGCTTTTTCTGCATAAGGATTGCCCCAAGACCGACAGAGCTGGCATCGCAATGGAGTTCAGTAATATCATGGGGGTCATACAAAGCCAGAACTGGCGCTTCCAATAGTTTGCGCTTAAGCAGCTCAAAAGATTGCAGCTGCTCTGGGCCAAACTTAAACTTTATAGATTTCCTCGTCATATCATACAAGGGCTTAGCCAAAATAGAAAAATCCCTAATAAATCTCCGAAAGTACGAGCAAAGGCCCAAAAAACTCCGTACAGAGTGTGGCTTATCTGGGATAGGAAAATTCTCAATTGCCCGTAGGCCCCTTTCATCCGCCCTAATCCCGTCCCCGTCAACGTTGTATCCTAAATATTTCACTCTCGACTGTAAGAAAACACACTTATCCAATCTCAGTTCCAACTTGTTGTCCACCAAGCGTCTAAAAACTTCTGTTAATATCCCAAAATGTTCCTCCATACTGTTCGTCGCAATCATAATATCATCTAAATATATAGTCACCTTGTCCTCCCTAACCATGTCCGCGAAAATCCTATTAACAAAACGCTGGAAAACGGAAGGGGCATTCCTGAGACCAAACGGCATTCTCAGGAATTCATACTGGCCCAGAGGAGAAGTAAAAGAGGTATATCTAACTGAATCTTCATGCATAAAAACGTGAAAGAACCCATTTTTCAGGTCAAGTTTCGTAAAAATCGTCTTGCCTGCGAGCCTGTCCAATAAGTCGTCAATAAGCGGGATCGGATAATTGTCCCTTGCAGTCACTTTGTTCAATCTCCGATAGTCTACGCACATCCTCAAATCCCCTGTTTTCTTCCTAACTAGAACTATGGGTGAGGTGAACTCTGACTCGCTGGGTCTTATGTATCCCATAGCTAAATACTCGTCTAAAAGTTTCTGCAACTCAGTCTTCTCAGAGTACGATAACCTTCTTGGAGGACAGTTGAAAGGTTTCGAGTCATTTAAAACAAGTCGTAGTTCGGTCTTCACCAGTGGCTCATCTGGCCGTTCCGGATAAACATAGTAATCCCTGAAGATCCCCTCAAACCTCTTTCTGTCCTCGAAAGTTACGGCATCACCGATAGTACACGAATTATCAGTAGCCTCTTCCACACAGTCCATCGTCATGATATACTCACCAAAATCAAAATCTTCTTTATATTCCGTAGCAACCCCAATGTTCCTAGTCTCGTTTTTCGCGAAACCACATATCAATCTAAATCCACAGCTGTCCAAGAAATCCCTACCTAATACCGCCTGAACCTCCATAGAACCATCAGGCACTACATTTAAATCAAAATAAATCCTTCTGTCATTCACAATTACATAACTCAAAATTTTTCCAATAATTTTTAATTTGCTTTTATTTAATCCACAGTAAGAAACAAAAATATTTTTATTCAAAATTATATTGCCAGGTAAAAGGGACCTCTTCACAAAGCTAATGGGGCTACCAGAATCTAATAGGCATTCTATAAATAAAGAATTTTCCCTGTCATAATTATCTAAAAATACATTAAATACTCTTACATATTCGTTGTTGTCCACCAAATTTATAGCACCTTTCTTCTTCGGGCAATCAGCGATACGATGTTGGGGGCTGCCACATCCAAAGCAGGTACCAGGTTCTCGTTTCGGCTTCTTGCAGTCGGTGGCAAAATGGCCAATCGAATTGCAGTTAAAACATCTAAAATTCTCCTTGCTGAATTTTTTAATGGGTGCGGCTTCGCGACCAGTTAGCTCAATTTTTGCGAGAGCTCGCTGCAACTGAAGTTTGCTGGTGTAATTCTGCATGAGTGCCTGATTTTTTATTTGCGGATCAGGAATCCCCTCAATCAAACAATCAATTAGCTCTTCTTCGTCCAGCTTTATTTGGTTCGCCAGGATAATTTTGTCGTTATAATATTCGGTGAATGTTTCGCCGTATTTCCATTTGCGGCTTTCAAAATTGCGACGTAGCGAAAACTTTCCTTCTTTTGTCCCAAACAGCTCTTTTAATTGACACAGCAAGTTTTCTGCAGTTTCAGTTGCATAGCTAGGTTTTGACTGTAGCCATGCAAGTGCTTTTCCCTTTAATTTGCTTAGTATCAAAGCACGTAACATATTATTGTTCACCCCATACGCCTCAGCCACACTACTCACTTGAGTACACCACAAGTCGACATTGCCATTACCGTCATAATCTGGCAAAAACTCACGTACAACGCCAAAGGGTATGTTATCGGTGGTTTGCTGCTGCTGTTCGTTAGTATTAACAATTGATTCTGCGTCACAGGCCTCTACTGCATCAGTTGACTGCTTCAAACATCTATTTTCCCGTGCCAGCAAATCTCGTTCTCTCTTAATCAATTCTATCTCCTTTCTCAGCATAGCCATCTCTGCACCTTCTGCCTCATCATCCTCGCTCATTGGACACTCACCTCTGTCCTCTACTGGGACTGTATTTAGCCTGGCGGCCAATGCACTTTTATTGCCATTAGTTGGTAGTGCCAACTTCGCCAGCCATCCTTTAAGTTGCACGAGAGTGTACTCATTGGGATCAATCATGTCACTCATTTTGAATTTGTTCTTCAAAAATTTCTTTATTAAAGTTTTTATTTTCTTAAAATTTTCTCGTAAATTTCTTTCTTTAGGTTTTTAATTTCGTAAAAGTTTTCTTTCTTAAAGTTTTTATTTTCGTAAAATTTTTCTTCCTTAAATTTTTTTTTTCTCGTAAAATTTTTCTACTTTAAAGTTTTTGTTTTCTTAAAATTTTTCTCATAAATTTCTTTGTTGAAGTTTTTATTTTCGTAAAATGTTTCTTCTTTAAAGTTTTCGTTTTCTTAAAATCTTTTTTTCATAAATTTTATTTCTTAAGGTTTTCTTTTTCTTAAATTTCAAGGTTTCTTAAATTTTTCTTTCTTAAAATTTTACTTCTTCCAAAAGTTTTCAATTAACTCAAAAAAAATTTGTGTTGGCGTTAAAAAAAAAATTTCACTGTAGTGTTCACTTGGATTTGCTTTAATACAAATAAAAGAAATAATTTTATGCGAATTAGGGGTTGTTTCTTCAAACCCGCACTGTCACTCAACTTTTATTTCTGTAAAATTGTTGCTTCTCTTTTTCTGTTTCACGAAATTCAGTTTCATATAGATTTTATTTTATTGCATAAAATTGTTCTTTTTCTTTTATTTTTAAAAAAATTTTTTTTCTCTTTCATAAAATTTATTTGGTTTCTTAAAATTTCTTTACCTTTTATTTTTCATAAAATTTCTTTATTTTGTTTCATAAAATTTTCACTTTAAGTTTTGTTTGAGTAAACACTTTGTTCTTATTATTATTTTACTTTTAAATTCTTTTTATTGTTCATAAATTTCACATATGTATGATTTCTTTTAAGTTAAACACTTTATTCTTGTATTTTCTAGTTGAATCCCACTTCTGAGAAACTATAGTCCGAATAAAAATGAAAGACGACCGTCGTTTTCAAGCATACACAATTGAATGACTCTTCTGTTTTATTTATTAAACTCTTATGCCTAAAAATACATTGTGTTCTTATATTAAGCTATTTATTTAACTTACATGCACATACATAAACATGATTAACAAAAGAATAATACAAAGAGATCATATAAGCATATAAAAAAACAAGGGAGAGAGCAAGAGAATAACATAATTGTATAAATGTACATATGTAAAGCATTAGCGTGGTGGTTTCTATAAAATTCAAAGAGTAGTATACAACAAAGTAAATGTGCAGACACATACATATGCATGTGTGCTTTGACTACGTGACTTCTGAAACTATTGAGCGGCAATGTGCAAATACATACCTACATAATGTGGCGTGATCTCTTCACAGACAAATGTGTACATACATACATACATACATATAAATGAATATGCTATGGCTAGACACCAGGAACTGTACCAAATTGGCGTGTATGAACAAATAAACTATGAAGCAACATAAGAATATACTGCGATAATAACGGGCGACCATGTATGTATGTACGTATGTACATAAATAAAACAAACAAGCTGTGAAGCATACATAAAGAAGTTGCTAAGTAAATACATACATAACCAAGCAACTGTAGGAAAAGAAATGAAATTATGAATGACAGTGGAACAAAGGCAAGACAAACATAAATACTACTACATAATGTTTTTCAAAATTTAATTTACAAATTCAATATCAATCACAAGGCCAAATTTATCTTGTCACATAAAAACAATACACTTCCATTTATTTAAATCATAAAAATAAATTACGAATATCCACAACCATTTTAAATGACAAAACATTTTTACACACGCAAACTCCCAACAGCACATAAAATCAAACTGCAAAAAGCCTCAAAAAGGACATAAAAAACAACATGTTCAAACCGAAATCTCATGAAAGCATATTTTAAATTATTATTTACAATTAACTATACACCAGAAAGAGAAGCATAAATAAAGCAACAAATTGTATATTAATCAATTCTAATTTGTGGCAAAATAATTATTTAAGCAAAGTTCATTAAACAACAGATGTCACAAGCAAAATAGAACAGCACACCTTCGCCCAGTCCTTGCATAAATAAAATTGTAAATAATAAAAACAAATAAGCCATAAATTAAATAAAATAAACATGAAGCAATTATTTACACATTACACACACTAAATAATGGCAAAAAAAAAAAATACACCGCATATTTAAGCAAAACTGTTACACCTTAAAGATGCATTCAAACGACAGGCCATGCAAATATCATGAAGGCCAGCCAATCGGTCCACAAAAAAATCTATGCAGCGACCAGTCTACAGGCATGAAAAAAGGTTGCTCACTCATTCGCAGTATTTCTGTGGAAAAAATAGTTCAGTCACCTTAAATGTTTCTCTATAAAATTTCTAGAGAAAAAATTAGTTCGGTTGAGGACATTTTCTTTAAAAAAAAATAAAAAAAATAAAAAAAAAAAATAAAAAAAAAAAATAAAAAAAAATAAAAAAAAATAAAAAAAATAAAAAAAAATTAAAAAAAAAATAAAAAAAAATAAAAAAAAATAAAAAAAAAATAAAAAAAAAATAAAAAAAAAAATAAAAAAAAAAAATAAAAAAATCCTAATGCTAATGCTAATAATGAATGCATTAGAAATATCACCCGAAATGGCCGAAAGTGCTTTCATTCTATTAATTCTATTCAGTCACCTTCAATTTTTCTCTACAAAATTTCTAGACGAAAAATTAGTTCGGTCCAGAGAGAGAAAAAAAAATTAAATAAGGTTTTAGAAATATCAACCGAAATGGCCCCGAAACAGCTTTCATTCTATTAATTCTATTCAGTCACTGACAATTTTTCTATTAGAAAAAGTCGTTCAGTCACAGACAATTTTTCTATTAGAAAAAGTTGTTCAGTCATTGGTAATATTTCTATGAGAAGAAGTTGTTCAATCACAAACAATTTTTCTATTACAAAAAGTTTTTTGGTCAGTGACAATTTTTTATAAAAATCTCTGCTTAGTCACCGGCAAGCTTTGGCAGAAAAATTTAATTATTTCTATTAAAAAAAACATTTCTATCACAAATACTGTTCAGTTATTGGCACGATATTTTGTAGCACGATTTGTTCAGTCACTAAAATTTTTCTGCAGAAAACTTAGTTCAGTCACTGACAACTTTTCCAAAAATTTGTTCCTTCATCGTAATTCTTTTGCACCTGCTTGAGATTCTGAAAGGGAATTATACAAATCTAAATAACGATACATTCAAAATTGCACCCACTTCAACACACAAGCAAGCAACAATTATTAAAGAGCTTAAAATGTAGCCGTCCATGAACACAGAGAACAGAGCAAACTGCAGCACAAGTGTTACAGCGTATGAGCGTTAGGAAGTTTCGAAAGATATTTGCAAGTAATAAAAGTTGTTTGTACAACAAATATTCGTACATGCATGCATGCATGATGATGACAGCAAATGTTCTTACTCTGGAACAAAGAATTAAAGAAGATTTAAAAACATGTAAAATGCAAACTTAGACAAGCATTGGGTTTTATTTAATGCATGTAGGTTTAATACGTTTGTGTTTGTTGCAATGCAATCCTGCACCTAAAAACTTATTTTCATACATCCTGTATGCGCTCCTGCCTGTAACCACAAATTTACTTATGTTGTTTACATACTCACTTATCATTTATTTCTTACAGTCAACTTCATTAACAAGAAAATTTACAGATTTTATGGTTTTCAAAAGTTTTGGATTTTGTTCCAACTCGAAGAACTAACAGCAGCACATCATCATGATTGTCCTTGAAACCACAACAAAGCCAAAAACTCGTACTAAATCCTTTTCTAGGATTATGGTTTCAAAATTTCAACAGATGTGTTTCAGTTGTGTGCGTATAAGTACTGCAGACATGAATACATTTTTCGAGAGCAGCAGTGAGTTTCTTTTCTTGTTTGTATGAATATTTAAAAGAAAAAGAAAAATATCATACCACAACACAAGACAATTTCCGTAGACACACACGTGAGCGAAGCCACCCCGTTCAAGAGAAGATGGCGGCAGGGCAACTTCGCGGTGTCTGAAATTTTTGGTATCTGTGTTGTCTGTGTGAATTTGCTGCTTTTTCTACTGAATAAACGACTCACATTAACTATTTAAAAAGTTGTTATAGAAGTTATTTAAGATAATAAAATTTTATTCTCAAAGAAAGAAATGCGAAAAATGTTTAGCAACAAAAGAATTTCTACCCTTTAGGGATTCTTTTTGGTTTTCTTCACAAAAAAAAAAATTTTTTTTTCAGGTTGCCGATTAAAACTTTTGCTTTACTTGTTGGCGTTTTATAAACTATTTGGTATGTAAGAACTGATTGGTGAAGAGTGCATCGGAAAAACATTTTTGTAATTGCTTAGTTTTCAAACAAAACAGGCATAGTGAAAATCATAAAACTTTTATTAATCATTTAATTTTTTTGCTATAAAAAAATATATAAATGTCTTCTTTTTATTTTATTAGTTTTAAAACTGTAAATGAGTGAACTCAACAAATAAGCAAGATTATAAATAAAGACTAAGATTTAATAAGCAGTCTTCATACATAAAGTTTATCATGACTGAACTGAAATTATTCCCCAAAAACACTTGCCAACAACTGAACATTTCCTATAAAACAATTGTTCAAAAACTGATTTTTTTTTTTTTAAACAGAAATTGCCAGATTAAATATTTTTTATTTATCGAAAAATTTTCAGTGACTGAATAGATTTGTTTCTTGAATAAATAAAAAAATTAAAACTGACTTTACTCGATAAAAAAAAGCTGTTAATGGCGGTAAATTTTTTTCCTTAGGACAAGTCTTAATGTTGACGAGCATACATCAGCTTTCTTCTAAGAAAAAATGATAATTAAACAATTTTTTAATAATAATAAAAACAAAGGAATTTTGTTTAGGGAAATTTGTCAATGACGGAACAACAACAAAAATTTCCATTAGAAAAATTGTCAAAGATTGAGCAATTTTCTCTATAGAAAAACGTTCAATGACTGAACAATTTCTTCTATGGAAAAATTTTCAGGGACAGAACAAAGTTTTCCATATAAAAAAACATTCAAATGCCAAACGATTTTTTCTTTATAAAAAAATATATAAAAAAAAATAAAAATAAAGAAAATTAAAAAAATTAAAAATATAAAAAAATAAGAAAAATAAAAAAAAACAAAAAAATAAAATCTAAACAAAAAAAATAAAAACAAGAAATAAATTTAAAAAAATAAAAACAAAAAAAAAATTAAAAAAAATTGAAAATTTTTTTCTATGAAAAAATGTTCAAAAAGAGAACTACGTTTTCTATAGAAAAAATTTCAAAGGCTGGAGTTCTTTTTTATAGAAAAATTCTTCCTACAAAACAAATTCCAAATAATAAAAAACATTGTTTTCTACAGAAAAATTTTCAAAAACTAAGCAATATTTTTTAAGAAAAAAGTTTCAGGAATAGATTTTTTTAAGAACTAATTTTTTTTTTTTTTTTTTTTTTTTAGAAAAGTTATCAAACGCTAAGCCATGTCATGTGTTTAGAAAAACTTTCAAAGCAAAAAGGCTGAAAAAAAATTTCTATAAAAAAATTCTAAGACTGAACCAATTTTCGATAGAAAGTTTTCTATGACTGATGAGCTTTTTTTATAGAAAATTTTCAACAAGGTTTTCTAGGGAAAATTATTCAGGTATCGAACAAGGTTTTCTATAGAAGACTGAGCGATTATTTCTATGGAAAGTTTTTGAAAGAAAGAACAATATATTTTATCGAAACATTTTCAAAGGCTGAGCAATTTTTGCTAGAAAAAATTTTTTTCAAATACCAAACACTGTTTTCTATACAAAAATTTTCAAAGACTGAACAATTTCTTCTATAGAAAACTTTGGAGACATAAAAAATTTTTTCTAAATAAAAATTTTTAAGGACATTTTTTTTTTTTTTAAATTTTCAAAGACTGAACATGTTTTTCCACAGAAAGATTTGAAAAGGCTGAACAAAGTTTTCTATAAGAAAAAAAAAAATGCCAAATACTGAATCCATTTTCTATAAAAAATGTTCGTTTTTTTTTTACAGAAAATTTTCAGTCACTGTCCGTCCAATTTCTTCTCTAGAAAAACTGTTAGTGAATTAATTAGCTTATATAAAAAAACCTTTTTTAGTGGATGACTGAACAACTTTTTCTATAGAAAAATGGTTGATGACTTAACGACTCTTTCTTAGAACAAAAAATATCTGACTGAACAACTTTTTCCAAGTCGTAAGGGCTGACTAATATTTCCTGCAAAAAAAACTGCTGATGGTTAAACACCCCTTTTGTATAGAAAATTTTAAGATATATCATTCTAAAGAAACATTTAAAGTGACTGAACCACTTTTCTGTACAGAAACGGTTGATAACTACTTTGTCCACAGAAATATGTTTAATAGCTGGCTGAACAGCAAAATCAGAATTTCTACAATTTTATTAGAGAGCCCCTGCAAAATATTAGAAACGCCAGAATTTAAACGGCAAACAGTAACAAATTTGAATATATTTTACAAAATGGTTGTTGGTTTGCTCACAAATATAAAACTCGCACTCGAATCATGAGCTACTGGTTGCTTGTAGCTTTGAGAATTTAAAAATTTACATAGAAAGCAGCAACTTGTTATAGTTTTGCCCTTGAAATTCTGGCGCTGCGCTGTGATTTCCAAAATTAAGGCGCAAATACTTTGATCGCTTTCAGTAGAATTCCGCTTAAATCTTCTTTTTAATAGAAAAAAAAACACTGTTTGAATACCAGAATATTTTAATTAACTTTTCTCTTTTTTGTAAATGGCTCATAAAAACTTGCGTTTTTTTTTTCTAGACTATTTAAAAATTGCGATATTAAAAGTTTTAAATCGAATAAACCAGAAGCGAAAACAAAAAGGAAAAACACTTAAAAATTGCAGGGATGAAAAAAACGTTGTAAATAATCATGTCAAGAGACCATACCGCAAACAATGCCAAACGGACGGAACGCAAAACTTCAGGACTGAAAACAAACACAACAAGCAAGTCGTCGTTTTAACGATTTGTTGGCTTTTCATTTTATTTCTGCCCCACACAAAACACAACAATTTTTGCAAAATAACTTTCAACGAAAATCAATTTCATACAAAAAGAATTTAAAGCTGCCACCGGAAATGACAGGAAACTAAAAATATGAAACCAGCGAAACAAAAAAAAAAACAAAAAAGAAATAAAGCCAAAGAAGTTTAAAACAAACAATTGAAACAATTTTTTCAATCAAGTTTTATTTTTTCATTCTTTTCAAACTGCTGCTCAGACGAGCGACCAACTGCATTGATTGAATGAGTTCAAATAGCATTAATATGGAAGAGGAAGAAGAAAAAAATCGGTTTGGAGGTACGAGCAAAGGAACAAAACCAAAAAAGGAAACCTGAGATACAAAATAGAAACCAATTGCTTGCCATTGCATGAAGTGGACGTTCGAGAACCACAACGATTAAAAATGCAATTGAGTGTCAAGTGTGTTAGAAAAGAAGCAATTGAATTTTAGCAGCAGCAATACACCAGCAATAAAATACAATTTCAAATGAATCAATGCTTGAATGGACACTCAAGTTTTTAAAACACAAAGTGTTTCCTGATTCGCTGAAGTAGACTGCCACCGCTCGTGATGCTGCCACCAGCATTAAATCGGCTATTTATGGCGATTGCTGGGAATGTCGCATGCAAAGCCACATGCAAAGCTCGAAACATTATTTATGGTATATTATAAATAAAGAAATTCCCACTTTTGCAATTAAAAGAAAGAAGCATACTCACATTTCAGCAATGAACTTTTGTTTAATTAATCTTTATGCAGAAAACAATGTTTTGAAATCGTGTGATTTTTTAGATTTTTAGCTAATAATTTGATTATGCATTTTAATATTGCTGCTGTAAAGCGGCCATTAAGCGTTACCAAAAACTTTAATTAAATGCATTTTTTCTTGCCCAGTCTTGAAGCATTGAGAGAACATTTTCATGCAGCATTAAAAGTCATAAAATGGCTTAAACAGGAAATTCTGCAATAGTGTCATAATAAATTAATAATGTGAAAAACACAATCAGGCAAAATAACGTTGCACCACAACCAAGAGCACAAAAACAGTACCAATGGTTTTATATTGCAACAAAGAAAATAGAACAGAAAAAAAAAGATGCCAGAA